>JARQOC010000001.1:216688230-216904233 GCA_033576535.1 Allobates femoralis
TGTATGAGAAGAACTCCGCCCAAGGCAATAGCTTTACACAATCATTATGATGCACATTAGTGAAATGCTGCAGTATCATAGAAAGTATCTGATCTAGACTAAGGATGGTAAGCAGAAAAGATGTCCAAAGTTACAATCAGCAGTTTGTAGAATGCCCTCGAGAATCGGTAACTAAATTGAACGACTGTTAGATACGATGTGGAGCGAAAGACCATGCAGGCGGACGATATGCTGGATGAAGTTCTTAGAGAGTACTGGAGCAGATGGAAGACCAGACAAGGGAGTAAAGTGTTCGATTTTAGAAAAATGATCCATGACCACCCAGATGACGCCGCAACCTGAGGACATTGGAAGGTTTGTGATGAAATCTATTGCTATATGCTGTATAACATATGGGGAGGTAACAGTCCCCCTAAAGGAAGCTTCTTAGGGGTCTGATTGCAGGCACATGAAGGACAGGCACAAATGAAGGCCATATTGTCTTTGCACAGGGTTGGCCACCAGTAATGCCGTGAGATGAAAATAGACATATTCTGCCACCGTAATCTACAAGCCTACAAGAGTGACTGCACTGTAGCACTAACCTCCTTTGCACCACCGCAACGAAGGTCTTTCTGGGTGGTACCCAAGACAAACCTACCGTAGCCACAGTGAGCATTTTGGGGGCTCGATGATGTGTTCAGGCTCCTCCTCTTAGTTGGCAGACAAAAAGAACCTAGAGAGTGCATCCGACTTGATGTTATTGTCTGCTGGACTGAAATGGAGAACAAACCCGAAGCAGGCAAATAACAGTGACCTGGGGCTTGGCTAGAGTTTAGCCTCTGTGCTGACTGCAAGTAGACCAAGTTCTTTTATTTGGGATGAACTGCTCCTTCTAGTAGGTAATACGTTTCCAAAACCATCTTGATCGCCAATAACTCTAGGTCGCCAATCGAATAGTTGCATTCTGGAGCAGAAAAGGCCTTTTAAAAGAAACTGCAGGTATCAGTCACCCAGTATGAGATTTCTGAGTGAAGACTGTCCAGGACCCAGAAGAAGAGGCATCCACTTCTAAGAACTGCTTACTGATCTTGGGTCTACGCAGCACCAGGGCTGTTGAAAGTCCTGTTTATGGGAGATGAAAATGCTCTCAGCCTCCAGAGTTCACTTCTTCAGGTTAGCACCCTTGTGGATCATTGAAGTGATTTGGACAGTTTGGGACAAGAAGTGAGGTATAAACTAGCGGTAGTAATTAGAAAATCTCAGAAACTGCTGGATGGCTTTTACACCGTCAGGACGCCACTTCAGGACCGCATGAGATCATGTACCTAGCAAAGGATGAGAGGTCTGCTTGAAAATGTCTGCACTTCTCGTACATAGCATACAGCTGGTTCTCCTTCAGTCTCTGCAGAACCTGGGGAACATTTCTTCTGTGATTACGACCACACAGAAGCAAAGAAGATCATTAAAAATGTAATTCACTAATTTCTGGAAGGCCGCTGTGGCTTCACTAAGCCTAAATGGCATTACTTGAAACTCGTAGTTACATTCCCGGGTGTTAAAGGTAGTCTTCCATTCATTCCATGATCATACACGGATCAGATTATAAGTCACAAAGGTTGAGCTTGATGAAAACTCTGGATCTTCTGAAACGGTCAAACAAATTTGATATGTGTGACAGCAAGTATTTATTCTTCACTGTAATCTGATTGAGACCCCTATAGTCTATACAGGGCTGGAGAAAGCCATCTTTCTTTTTTACAAAGAAGAATCCTGCACCAGCCGGAGAAGAGGACTTCTAGATAAATCCCCTTGCCAGATTCTCCCTAATATACTCGGGTGTGGCTTCAGTCTCCACCTGGGAAAGAGGGTAGATTCAACCTCGAGAAGAAGAATCTGGAAGTAGGTCAATAGGACAGGCATATTGCAGGCCCAGAAGATTAGACAGAGTTGCAGGCGGTCAAGCAAGACGGACAGGAAAAGACATTTCTCATGGCAGAACTGCACCCAACGAAGCACCTCATCTCCAGTCCAAGACAGGTTCATTAACCTCGACAGTCCCAGTAGCAGGGAATGGGATAGGCCCAGCAGCACATAGAAAGCAATCTTCTTGCTATGCAGCATTCCTACCTGAAACTCCATTTATGCCTTAATGAAATGGATGGCCTCGGACAGAGTTTCCTATCAACAGACGACACCAGCAAAGGACCTGAAGAATGTTGTATGGGAATCTGGTACTGATCCACCTTGGCCTAATGCAGAGTCCCATGTCAGTCCTCGAGGGCCGAACCAGTGCAGTTTTCAGATCTCCTAGTATTGCACAGCAGGCAATGATTCCAACCTGTGCAATAGTAAGGAAATCCTGAAACCTGCACTGGTTCGGCCCTCGAGGACTGACATTGGGACCTCTGGCCTAATGTATAAAGTTTCCTGCGAAACCAGAATTCAGAGAGGCTGACTCAATAAGTCGGTGCTGCCACAGAATATGGACACTGACAAAGTTAGGGGCAGAGAGGACTTGCACTTAACCAGGTTTGCCTCTCCAATGGACTCTTGTCATGGGAGTTTCTGGGCTTCTCAGGGCAGGAGTAGATTACAGATTGTCTAAGGAAGTGGAAACATCTCAGCCTGCTAATTTGTCATTGATTCTCGCGGACAGACCCCCTCCGAGAATGTTGCTACCAGCACCTCACTATTCCAGCCAAGTTCTGAAGACAGGGAATGGAAATAGAATGCATACTGGTAAACGGTGGAACTTCCCTGGTGTGATCTGAGGAGCAAAGGCGCTGTTGAGATGACATGGCCCAGCTCATTGAATACCTTGTGGAGTGACTCCAAAAAGATTTGCAGGTGTTAGACAAACGGATCACTTCTCTCCCATAGTTAATCCAAGCAAGGGCCTTGCCAGCCAGGTGAGGCATCAAAAAATACACTTTAGCCTGATTCAAGGTGAACTGGTGAGACAGAAATTCAAAGTGCAGTGAACTATGATTTGATTTATGAACCCTTGGCATTCCATGGGGATGCCGTTAAATCACAGGAGGAGAATACAAGGGGGTATCGTTGCGCCCAGGGCCGTGGGGTACTCGGAACCGGGCTTTAATGCTTCTTCCCGGGAGTCGCAGGGGTGGAGACCTGGCTCCGCCAACCTGGGTTCAGTGTTAAAGCGTTCTTAGGGAGTGTATAAGGATAGGGTAGTTTAAAGGTATAATGTGTTTGTGACACCACCCGTGGTTTGCGGCTATGAGGAGCCTCCGCTGCTGCAGAACTTCTGGGGATGGTGGATAGGCAGCTAGAATGTAGTGGCTCCCCAGGGGCGGATCGGGACCCCAGGGCAGCGGGAGTAGGGGTTAATAGTCTTTGTCAGGCAGGGATTATCTCAGGCACCGTTACCTTGTTCAGTGGCCTCACGCAGTTCTGCAATTCTGTACCCGGGTTTACTCTCAGCAAGCTTCAAGTTCAACAGGTCAAAGATGTTACACATTCTTGGATAAACTCTGGCCTGTGCAGTTTTAGGAGATCGGGGTAGCAAGTATAAGATCCTTGGTGGTGTGCCAGCCTGCTGCCTCTCACTGGTGCTGTTCCTCAGCGCTCCCTGAAGCGCCTCTGCGCACAAAGCCCTGATCCTGCAGTCTCGGGTATGAGTGAGCGACTGGTACCTTGTCCGCAGACCCTTGTTCAGCTGCTTTCTTTGGGTATATGCCATGTGTTTGAGCTACAGCTCCTATGAAGCTCGTAACCTCCGATTCAGTGGTGCGGTATTGAACTCCCGTGCCGCGTTCAGGTCTGGTCCCTGTTTCTGACCACAACCCCTCCGGCCAGTATGACCAACTCCAGATTCAGGTGCACGCGCCAATTCAGCTGTGCTGTTGCCCCTAGAGTTCATTCCTCTCAGTGTTCCGGGATGAGCATTACACAGTTCAAGCCCCTTCTGGGTAGTCTTTCTGTTCTCTCATCGCTCGACTCGACTTCTCCACTCTCCCAGCTCTACATGCTAGCTGTTCACTATTCTGTAACTTCCACTGTTCTACTCCTCTCCCACACTTCTCTGCCCCTGTTGATCCACTAGGTCCACCCACAGAGGTTTGTTTAGGGTCCCCTGGGTCCTAAGTGTCTGTGTGTGTGGTGAGGATCATCACACCTACCATCCCCATCTCCTGACTACTGGAGAACCACACCCTGGCTTGGGTGCAGCACCCATCGTGTCGTCCTGACAGTATGTGGTCCAGGACCTGAGTTCACTGCCAGAGTAGACACTGCAGCCTGGACAGATCCAGTGGAGTGGTTGGTGTGTGGCGCCCCTGCATCCAGGAGGCCACAAAGGGAACTGCAGCCAGGCAGGTAGGACGACAGTTGAACACCAACACCCTCACAGCCCACACAACCCACGTACAATAGAGGGCAGCACCCAACCCGGAGCCTAGGAACTCTAAGCAGGCGAGGGGTGGTGGGTTTAGAGCAGTGGGTGGGCAAACACGTAGTCAGGTGACAGAAGGTAGAAATAGTGAAGGGGGTGGAGAAAGGAGTCAGTAGGCTGAGGTAGGCTGAGAAGAAAAGACTGAATCACACGTCCTGCCAGTGTGGGTGTAAGGAGCGCAGAATCTGAACAGAGCCAGTGCGAGCCGCAGAGAGAAAGCACGTCCGAAGCCAGCACCCCAGGAGTGTGAGGGAAGAGAGGGACGGTGATACCGGGCCCTAGAACGACAGCTGAGACGACCAGACTGCAGGCAGAGAAGCCCTCCTATGATACTTGAAGACACAGTAGAGAGAGCCTGGTAGAGCCTCACATGGGAGGACTGCTGGAGGCTAGGCTGAGTAGAGTGTCGGCTCTAGAGGGGACCGTAGTTTCACCCGGCATCCCCAGACCACCGACGGGGGAACACAGCTACACGTTAGGGTCCCTACCCCAAAGGACAGGCAGCTCAGTGACAACCACGAGGACCCACAGGGGCCCGAGTCACCACCACACTCTCCGGAGACGCACACCAAAGCGAACAGAGAAAGAGAGAGTCAACAGCCCAGAAAGAACACAGAGACAGAGTGAGGGGTCACAGTAGGAGAGACCTGGCTGCAGGGAGCAAAGGGAACCCGGAGAGGGAAAGTGTGCCCGTGTAACTGAACTGAACTGTAAGAACTGTACTGAACTGTGAATGGAACTTGAGAACTTGAGAAGTAAACACGGTGAACCCTGAACACGACTCCCTTGTATCTCTCTGCCTGAATACTACTCCTTCCATACAGGTTTGCAGCAGCCCTACAACTAGAGAGCCAAAGCGTGCAGGCTCCAACACGGAAGGATTCCTGCAGCATCTGGACAGTAAGTGTACAGTACTCAACACCAAGCCTGCACACTACACAATAGACATTCACCATCACTGCCCCGGGGGAATACAGTTCTGCCCACGGGAACTATTCCATCTCTGCTGCCATCACATTACCCCCGGAGGTTCTGCGGCAGCGGCGGCCCCATTACTGGTCGCATACAGTGGGTGGCGTCACGACTGACATCCCCTGTAAATATCCCTTATTATTGCCAGGGCCCGGGACACGGTCCGGACCAGAACCACCTGTGACTTCCCCAGTAGCAGACACGGTCCGGTACCGAGTACCCCGTTCCAGTGGGCTCGACAGGTGTTAAAATGTCCAAACGGGTGTGCAAAAATCGAAGCAGATCTACCATGTCAATTTGCGGAAGTCCAGGATGGATAGGTAAAACCTTTGGTGGGAAAGCTCACTCTCTGCTTTTCCTGTAATGAAGACTCTGTCACCTCTGGATATTTTCTCCGAGCTTCTTGGTCCTACCTCCATAATCCAGCATGACATTTTCCCTGAGCCCCAGGCCAAAGTCTGATTAAAGCCTTATCAGGTGCAAGAGCCACAGCAAAAAAACATCTCGGAGAAGGTGAAATCGATACTGCGACTAGGGCTCATTAAGGGACCCAGAGCCCAATCCACTATATATCATGTTACAATGGCGGAAGTATGTGATGCAGTGAGGCATATGGTGATAGATGGGAGCTATACAGTATTACTTCCAGCAAGTGCCTCTTGCACTGATGAGCAGCAGGGTGCTGTCAAGCTCTGGCCTGGACCTACACTGCCATTCCTGGTTTTTATGGCAGCACCCGAGTTGTACAAGAGCAATTAAGGCTGCATTAGGGTGCCTTCACATTTGCGTATGGGAAAGCAGCGTATGCTGCGTTCCCATACGCAGTCAAACGCATGCGCACTGCGGTTCCTATGTTTAACATTGGAACGCATAGTGCCTGCGTTTGCTGCGTTCGGGTGCGGATGCGGACGATATCTGCTCCTTCCGGTGTCCAGCATCCGCGCCCGGGACGCAGCATGTTGCATTTTTTGTGTGCTCGGGGAGCTTGGAAAATCGGCAAGCGTCCCCAAGCGCACAAAACATGCATTGTCTTCAATGGGTCCGCAGTGTTCAGCGCTTGACAGCGCTGGAGAACGCTGCGGACCCATTGAAAAATCTCCCGGTGGCCGCCGGTGATGTCACAGGAGCTCACCGACGGCCACCGGGAGATCAGCTGAGCCACTGCTGTCCTCCTCCTCCCCGCCGCCGGTAAGCACCGGGACCTGTCGGCGGGGAGTACAGCTGATGTGACAGCTGTTTGAATCTTCCCGCGCCGACATCTCCTCTCGGTGTCGGCGCGGGAAGATTCAAACAGCTGTCAGATCAGCTGTACTCCCCGCCGACATGTCCCGGTGCTTACCGGCGGCCGGGAGGAGGAGATCTCTGGCGCTGAACTCCTCCTCCGGCCTGCCCCCGGACAGTGCCGATTGGCTGCCGGGCTCCCTAGTGATGTGTCCGCAGGCGGACATTATCCGCTGCGGACACATCATAAGACACTGCTTTTGACAGCGTTTGTGTCTGCATGCCATCAGCATGCAGACACAAACGCCAGTGTGAAGCCACCCTTAATACACAGTCTCAACTCCTCACGGCTAGAAGTGTTTGGGGTGGAAAAGTGAAGCAGGTTTTGTGGGGAAAACATACCTGGACTGGCACGTTCATACCCTATGCTGTGCTGATTGACAAGCTGGACTTTTGCTTTGAATTCCTATTTGATGTAAGACTGTGTTTTTCTATTTGCTATCAGTGTAAGTAAAACACTGGACTGAGAACGTGTGTATGTCTCTGTACTACGTTCCTGCCATTGTCTAATAGAGGTGATTCCCTATACTAGCAAGATATAATGCCTCCTTCTACGTCTTATTATGCTAATTAAGGATTTTGCTCTACTGTACTCTGACAGGTGTTCCAGTATTCTGTTATGCTGGGAACACAATTTTTGTTGACACTGAGTCTGACACTTGATTTGACTTTTTGGCTACTAAATCCAAAAACGACCCCAGTTTTACTCTATAGCAACAACTTTTTAAGCTTCAGGATACCTTTCCTTTAACTCTAAAACCATACAAAATGTACACATATTGGAAAATAAAGCAAACAATAACCTGAACGCAATGTTTATTTCAAGCTATTTTGGTCATATCAAAGATATATTGTTACTGTAAGGCTATATGACAACTGTGCATTTCTGCTGTGTTTTTGGTGATGTATTTCTGCAGCAAAAACACATCATGCACAACATTATCATTAAAGTCTATGTGATTTTAAAAAAGCAGTGCCAACATGTGCATTTTTACGTGGTGCGTATTGCTGCAGAAAACTCCTGCGGTCAAACATGACCATGTCAATGTCAATTAATTTGTAAGGTTTTGGGCTGTGTTTTCCAATTGACTGACATTCTAATCACATACAAAATGGAACACTAAAAACAGTACAAACGTAGTAAAAACAGAAACGTAATGCATTTTTGGTGTGTTTTTAAAAAGAGAAACGTTCAGCGGGCACACAGCTTAAGTCAAATTGTGTGAAAGCAGTAAAGTTAGGTAGCAATGTTCTGCCTTCTTCCACGTGCGGTACTGTGGATATTTAGCATGCAGCTTAACCCCTGTTCACTAACCCAGTAAACAGACTGTATGGGCGCTTAAGTCTTGATTTATTGGTGATGATGTGAACTTGATGTGTGAACTTGATGATGTGGTAAAAACTGAATCATCTGACAAGAGGAGGAAAGTTGTAGGAAGAGGGGACAGGAGTTAGGGACAATACGTTTGATCCCTCTGAAGTTCCGCAAGATGTCTGCGAGTCTCCCTCTCTCAGAAGGAAGGAGGGGGCGGTTCCACATAGAATGACTCATTCTTAAAGGAGCAGCATACAAGGACGAAGTGTTGTATGATCCGAGGTGCTACCAAAGGAAGACCAGGACAAGGGATAGTCTGGTTGAAGTTAACTCTTTAATCCTACGGCTTTCAGAGCCCCTCCTGGCTCCTTCCTCAGGGAAATATCCAATATCAGTCTTAAAGGAGACATTCTTATTCAAGCAGAAACAACATAAATGGGTAATTGGTGACCTCTAAGGGTTATAACTGGTATTACATTATGCACATAAATGGGCAAAACACTCCCCACTTGGCATCAATGAATGCCACTATTTACTTCTTTTGGGGAAAACAGCAACACAAGTTCAGTAACTGGCACAGGGAACAGTTTGTTCTCCCCAAGCTTGCACACATTGAGTTTGACCTTGTGTACTTTCCCATACTTTCTTGGGAAGGTTTGGGTGACAAGGTCGATTAGCCACTCCTTTTGGTTTGACTGGATGTTTTTTGTAGGTATGACATAGTGAGGTTTAACGTCTGACCGGTATTTCTGCCAAATGTTGAAGACACTTTATACTTGCTTCCTTTGCCGTTTGTAGAGGTCTCTCTCACTGACTTCTGTTGGTTGCGCACTTGGAAGGCGGGTTTTCTGAGTGGGTAACATGGCAGAGGTGAGAACTGTCAGGTCTCCAGAACCAATTGAAAGTGCTGTCTCATAAGGCTGAGCTACCTGGAGTATACAAGCGATGGCTTGGTCGAGTGACCTCCAAGTTGAGAGCCTGCTGAACCGATTTGAGGTGGTAACTTGAAATCACTGTATACATAGCAGACACTTGAGGATGAAGCTCTTCGTCGGCATCTGGATCCACTAGTTTGAATGTTTCAGGCCTGCTGATGTAGGGCTTCGATTGGTACAAAGAGGCAGGGCCTGTGAACCATGTAGTATCCATACGATGACTTGGTGCAATGGATCTAGTCGCATGGTCTGCAGAATTGTGGTTAGTAGGTGCAGAGTGCCACTGATTAGGGCAGGTGGATCTTCTTATCCTCAGCACCCAGTTGCTGACGTAGACATAGAAGTGTCGCGTTTTGTTGCAGATGGATCCCAGGACCACCATGCTATCAGTGTAGAACTCAGCATCTTTGATCTCCAGATTCATCCCATCTGAGATAAGTTCTGCCAACTCCACTGCAAGGATGGCAGCACAGAGTTCCAATCTGGGTATCGTGTGTTTGCAAAGTGGTGCCAGTTTTGTCCGACTCATGATAAACCCGATGTGGCTCTGTTCATTCATGTCTGTGGTTTTGAGGTACACTACTGCTGCAATCGGTTTGACTGATGCGTCACAGAAGGTACAAAGCCTTCGTGTTTTGACTTCTTTGGATGGCACAGGAGCATAAGGTCGCTTCACACAAAAGTTGGTCAAGGCTTCGAGAGACTTCCTCCACTAGGCCCACAGGTCTGCCTTTTCTGTTCGAAGTGGATCGTCACAAAAAGATGTCTCCTGACTGAAGTCCTGTAGCATCATTTTGCCTTGGATGTTTATTGGAGCTATGAACCCCAAAGGGTCGTACAAGCTATTCATAAAAGAAAGAACTCCTCTGCACATGAAGGGTTTCTCGTCTTTGCTGATCTGAAAGGTGAAGGCATCGGCCTTCCGTTCGTAAAGCAATCCAAGGTTCCGCTGCATGAGAAGGGAGTCAATGCTTAGGTCTAAGTCCTTTAGATCGCTGGAATAGTCTTGAGAGGGAAAGGCTTCCATTAACTCTCGGCTGTTGGAGGAGATCTTGTGTAGCTTTTGGCTAGACCAAGTGAGCATTTCTTGAGCCCTTTTACGAGACTGATTGCAGCCTCAACTGTTGGTGTGAACTTCAGACAGTCGTCTATATAGAGGTCGTTTTCTACGAAGGATCTGACATCTGACCCGTACTTTTCTTCGCCCTCTTAGGCGGAATTTCGGAGGCCATAGATAGTGACTGTCGGGGAAGGACTGTTCCCAAAGATGCGTACCCTCACCCAGTACTCTGTGATGTTTTATCCGGGTCATTTTCATGGTACCTGAGGAAACTCAAGTAGTTTCTGTGTTCCTCTTTGACGAGAAAACAGTGGAACATCTGTTGTATGTCAGCCATAAAGTCTGTTGGCCTGACAGGAGGACATCATTCAACGAGACGTCTTCACATTTGGCACTTAAGTCGAATACCACTCCTATCTGACCTGGCTTCTTAGGATGGTACACTCCGAAGATGGGTAAGTACCAACACTCCTCTGAGTGTCGAAGTGCAGGTGCAATCTCTGCATGGTTGTTCTGGAATATCTTCCCCATGAAGGTAAAGAAATGTTCCTTTGTCTCAGTCGATTTCTGAAGCTTGTATCTGAGAGAGATGAATCGACTGTAGACCAGTTCCCTGTTGTTGGGTAGGCGTCTTCTCCGTGGCCGGAATGGTAGGAATGGTAGAGGTACAACCCAACTGTTTGACTTGTCTTTGACTATCTCTCAATCAATGACATCCAAGAACATCCTGTCTTCTATGGACATCGCTGCCTTGTTGTCTTCCTTTGTCCTGTGGAAGACTGTACATCCTATGTGGTCTTGTTCACCTCCACAGGCATGGTCTTCATTGGAAGAAAGTGAGAAAGGGCAAGGCAAGGGAGTGCTGCTTGGTAATTCTTTTACCAGCAGACTATTCCAACATGGCTGGAAGAGAGATATGCATCCATTTTCTAGTGTGCTGGTGAGCATACTGTTGACTGAGGCCAGCTTGTGTGCTCCTTCTAGACAGACTTCTTCTACAATGACCCATCCAAGGTCGAGTCTCTGTGCTTATGGAGCTGTGGCACCCCGCAACGAGTCCGTCAAAGGAAGGTATTGCATCCCAGACTGAAGATATAATATTCTCTGACTAAGTAATGGCATGGTTAAAACTCAGAGCTCCATACCCTACATGCACATCAGTATAGAGGGCCAATAAGGTTCTGGTGGGCGGAGTGTAGGAGTAGAGTGTGAGAGGAGAATGTAGGAGAAGGAGGAAGCAGAAGGAAGTGGTCGGGAGGAACATAGGAGAGGGGGCTCTGAACAGTACTGTGCAGCCCCGTAGACCACCTACCGGTTGGCGCCATTACCCGGTGCCTTAACAACCGGACCCTGGGCGAACATCTACGGGTCAAAATACACCCACGCCCATCCACAACCGGATCACTGGTTCCGAAGCAAGCAAGTTGTTCAGCACTGCTTAGCAAACCAGGAGTGGAGGGACCGCTCTACAGGAGTACGCCACTGCCGCCGCAAACAGAACTATCTTGCTAGCGGAGTACCCACTAAAAGGACCCAGGCTCCCCTCACACCGGAACGTACACACAGGCAGGGAAATTGAAGTAGCCCCTTGTACCCGAACTTGGCACACTAAAGCGACATTGGCAACTCACCTAGAACAAGCTTAGAATGGAGGAACACCACTCTGAGACAACACCGGTCATTGCTAGGTCCACCCAGTCCATTACCCATTACCTGTATGCCATGTATCACCTGCTGGTTACAGTAAAAGACCCGTTACAGAGACTATTGGTGTCCGTGTTTCTTCAGAACTATTTAACTCTGCATACTAAGAGTAACTAAGCTGCCTCACAACATCTTGTGCAGCTTCTGGCTCCGCAGACTCCCGCTCGTCCTGTGGGGAGCCTCCCATCTTGCTGCATTACATCCCCCGGAGGCCCAAGCAGCGCCGGTAAAATCACCGGAACTCCCGCAGGTGGCGTCACGACAAGAATTAACCCCTTATCTGTTCAGCCAACTTTATTGATCTGGACCACCGGGCCCACACAGCCTCGGGCGCGACAGCCTGAGACGTGCATACCCTGGCTACGGTGAGTCAGAGCGTTCTGGAAGCTGTTGATATACTCCCTAGTTTTGTGGACATGTAGTATATCCCTTCCCAGTAGTAAAGCTATTGAAGCTTCTGGGGCCAACCCAAGTACTGTAACTGTACGGCCAGCAGGACCCGTTCTCAGGGTGCAGGGGGATTGGATCCCATCTGGCATCTGGCACCCTCCTGTGCCCCGCAGGCATACTTTCCCGGTCCATGCTTCCATGCTGCCCTCTCTGTCCACAGCGGCTTCCCGGTGTCTCTCTCCTCCCTCCTCACTTCCTGCGCCGCTCTCAGCAAAATTTAAAGGGCCACTACACCCTTTTTCTGACACCACCTCTCAGCCAATCGCTGAGAGGCTGGTGGTTACTTATGGCCTTCACTTCCTATGGGAGGTGCCTGGGCAACTTCCTTGTTAGTCTAATTGCCAGCTCAGGTCCCTAAGCAGCGAATGCAGTTTCTTGTGTCCTTTGACATCCTAATGTGTGTTCTCTTGATTTCAGTGTCAGATCCCTCCTACCTAATTCAACCGCAGATCCGTGCCACTTTTGCTGGTCCCTGTCTACCTCCTGGATCCTTTCCACTGCAACAAGTTCTGTCCCTGCCATCTCCTCTGGTTCCCTGGTTTCCGTGTCTTGTTCCGCCTTGGGTCGGACCCACAGGTTTGACTGGTTCATTGGACCCTCTCTGGCTGCGATTGGAGGAATCCCTGTTTATGGGGTAACCCTTCTTGTTGCTCCCTTAGGGGGACCCCAGTGCTCTGGCCCTGTGGACCTCCCTTGGGGATCTATCCCTAAATTGTATTCAATAAACTCTGTTCCTTATTTGACGTCTTTTCCGGCTCATTTCTGGCATTATCCACCACGGTATCTCCGTGGTCTAGTGGGTCCACTATTCAGCTCCGCCTGTGGTGGCGTGACAGGTATCAGATGAGCTTTACGCTTCAGGTGGGAGTGATGTGCTGCTACTTCTCATGAAGGTGTCTCAGACCTTTTGTCGGGAATCTGATTGCACTCAGGATGGTCGGTAGCGATAGGCAGATCTGGTCATCTATGGACTCCACTTTGTATCTGGCTGCTTTCCTCCCCGCCGTCTCAACGGTACTTGAACATGCCCTCAAGGAATAGGGAGAACCGGGGCCTACAATGCTGAAGTTGTCAAAGAAGATGGACTTGGCCAGAGACCTATTGCTTTGGTCATTCAGGATTGCATATATCTTGAGCGCTTTGTCCCTGCGGCCTGCTGGGTAGACGCAGACAGGGTAGATTTTTGAACAGGATCTTCCTCCTGTAAGTCCCTTACAGATCACCGTACATTGAGAGGTGACCACAGGGGTGTCTTCGTCAGTGTTCTTCTGCTTCCCATCGTGCTCCTCTGGTTGCGACAGCACTTGAGTGGGTGATCCAGGGTGCAAGGCTGTATTGTGATCTGTGCTGCTGCATTCTGCACATTTCACGTTAGTTTCACAGTTCTCGGTCAGGTGCGAAGTTGTAGCACAGCATTTGAAGCAGGAAACCTTTGTGACCCTCTAAAGACTTTTCCCTGATGGCTCTGCATTTTAGTAGAGGATGTGGTTTCCTGTGTAGAGGACACTGCTTGCTGACATCTTGAGGTTTGTTCTCTTCTGGAGGTGGCTTAGTGGCTTACTCGCATTGTGAGGAGGACCTGTGGAAACAATGTTAGTTTTGTGGACTGCCACGGGTATCCTACTAGGTTTGGCAGTGGGACATGACAGAGTGAAGTCAAAACTAGGGTAATTTCTGATCTTAACTTGTTGGGTGACAAAATCTACAAATAGGATGAAAGGAGGGAACGGCACATTATGAGTTTGCTTGTCCCGTGAACCATATGTGACCCACTTTTCTTGTAGATTGTAAGAAAGTTTTTGCATCATCGGATTGACACCCCGGCTGTGTCTAAGAATGCCAATCTGGGCAAATCTCTTTCCTCCTGGGCGGCGTGTAACTCTATCAACAAGTCACTCAAGTCTCTGAGCTTTTGCTAACCTTTAGGACAGGGATCTCAAACTTGGCTGGGTTGGTGGGCCGCACATAGAAAAAAATTAATATTGGGGGGTTGCATTGCTTGTAGGACTAAAGAGTATGTCACACGCGTCAATATCGCCTGCACGATCACGGCTGCACGTGACGTTGCAGCAATATTGACGTGTGTGACATACTGAATCAACCAGCGATAAATCGCTGGTTGATGATCACCAGGTTTTAGAACCTGCTCTAAAACCTGGCGATGGTCGCCCGGTGGACACGCAGCATCGCTGCGTGTGACACTGGGAGTAGCGATATTCCAGCTCCCAGCGCCTCTCACAAGCGCTGGGAGCTGGTATCCAAGGTAAACTGCGGGTATCTAGGCAGCGCGCGCTGCCTAGATACCCGATGTGTACCTTAGTTACCAGCCTCCTCCGCTCACCGGCTGGTATCTAAGGTACACAGCGGGTAACTAGGGTCCCTAGTTACCCGCTGTGTACCTTAGATACCAGCCGGTGAGCGGAGGAGGCTGGTAACTAAGGTACACATCGGGTATCTAGGCAGCGCGCGCTGCCTAGATACCCGCAGTTTACCTTGGAGACCAGCCTGCTCCCGCTTCCAGCAGGCTGGCAGCGGGAGCAAGACATCGTGGAAACGGTATTTAAATCGTTTCCACGATGTCTCTGGTCCATTGATCGCTGGTGAGTCTGCCTGTGTGACAGCTCACCAGCGATCAGCCGTCAATGTCGCCAGCGATCATCTCACTGATGACATTGACGCGTGTGACACCCCCTTAAGTGACATTTTAAGTAATACCAGAATTTTTTGCTCAATGTAGTAATGTCCAAATCCTGATCCCCTTCTTGTAGTAATGTCCCCATCCTGGTCCCCCTCTTGTACTAATATCCCCCACCTGATCCCTTTCTGTAATAATGTCCCCCATGCTGGTCCCTTTTTGTAATAATGTCCCCCATGCTGATCCCCTTTTGTAGTGATGTCACCATCTTGTCCCCCATGCTGGTCCCCTTTTGCAGTGATGTCCCCATCCTGGCCCCCATAGTGTAATAGTGTCCCCCACACCGGTCCCCTTTTGCAGTAATGTCCCCATCCTGGCCTCTATAGTGTACTAATGTCCCCATGCTGATCCCCTTTTGTAGTGATGTTACCATCCTGTCCCCCATGCTGGTCCCCTTTTGCAGTGATGTCCCCATCCTGGCCCCATAGTGTAGTAACGTCCCCCATGCTGGTCCTCTTTTGTAGTGATGTGACCATCCTGGCCCCATAGTGTAGTAGTGTCCCCCACGCTGGTCCCCTTTTGCAGTGATGTCCCCCATCCTGATCCCCTTTTGCAGTGATGTCCTCATCCTGGCCCCTATAGTGTGCTAATGTCCCCCATGCTGGTCACCTTTTGTAGTGATGTCTCCCATGCTGGTCCCCTTTTGTAGTCATGGCCCCCATCCTGGTCCCCATAGTGTAGTAATGTCCCCCATGCTGGTCCCCTTTTGTAGTGATGTCCCCCATGCTGATCCCCTTTTGTAGTGATGTCCCCATCCTGGCCCCTATAGTGTAGTAATGTCCACATCCTGGCACCCATTGTCCACATCCTGGCCCCCATATTGTAGTAATGCCCCCATCCTGGTCCCCTTCTGTAGTGATGTCTCCATCCTGGCCCCCATAGTGCAGTAATGTCCCCCATGCTGGACCCCTTTTTTAGTGATGTCCCCAACCTGGTCTACCTTCTTTTTAGACACACACAAATATTCACTCACTCAAAAATACATTCACTCACAATCACGCCCACTCACACTCACACATTAACTCACACACACACTCACACATTAACTCACGCACACTCACAAATTAACACACTCACGCACACATTAACTCACACACACAATAACTCACACTAACTCACACTCACTCAATCACACTCACTCATGTGGAACAAAAGGGGGGAAAAAGCACAACCGATGAGTGGTACCTGGTAGTCTAGTGGGGGCATCAATAACAGGTGTGGAGGGTTCGTATCGCAGTGGATGGCTCCGGACTCCAGCAGTCGGGGTTTCTTCAACGAGCAGCTCCTTCTTCTGGTCAGGTGACTCGAGCAAGCCGATCACCTTACCCTGCGACGTTCTTGGCTATGTCACCGCAGGTCCTTTGGATTCTGTTAGCGGTGACTCTGGTTCACAGCTGCTTCTGCTGCAACCCTTGGAAGAGGATATTATTTTTTTTAATATACCACAACGAGTTTCCATGGTGGTCCGCCATCTTCATCAGGTGGATTTACCCACAACGTGTTTCCACAGCGGTCCACCGTCTTCATCAGGTAAATCCACCTGATCAAGATGGCGGACTGCTGTGGAAACGCGTTGTGGTATATTAAAGGTAATTAAACGTGTGCCTCCTGGGCTCTAGCACTCCTGTTATAATTACACACTTATGTACAAACTCACACTCACTCAGACACTCACTCAGACACTCACTCAGACCCTTACACTCTCAGACCCTCACACTCTCAGACACTCACATTCACAGACACTCTCAGACCCTCACACTCACAGACACTCACACTCACATTCAGATTCTCACACTCACAGACACTCACAGACACACTCACAGACACTCACGCTCGCAGGCACTCACAGACATTCACAGGCACTCACACTCTCAGACACTCTCACACTTAGACACTCTCACACTCTCAGACACTCACACACTCTCAGACACTCACACAGACCCTCACACACACTCACACTCACAGACACTCATGCTCACAGGCACTCACAGACACTCACACTCACAGGCACTCACACTCTCAGACACTCTCACACATAGACACCCTCACTCTCTCAAACATTCACACTCTCAGACACACACATTAACACATAGTAACACTTTTGTTACCCTAACCATGCTGGCTGCAGTCCAGTGCATGGGGCCACCGCGGTCCCCGCTATATTATTACTTCCAGCCACTTCACTCTGCCGCTCGCTCTGCCAGTTCAATGCAAGCCGTCAGCTAATGAGAGGCCCAATGGTGACGTCAGCATATGACGTCACCTGCAGGCCTCTCATTGGCTGATGTCTTGCATTGAACTTGCAGAGCGAGCGGCAGAATGAAGCGGGCGAAAATAATAATATAGTGGTGTCCGTGGCGGCCCTATGCACTGGACCGCCGCCAGCATGGTTAATTGTCCACGGTGCCACGGGTAGCACAGAGAAGCGCCAGGGGCCGCATGTTGCCCGCGGCCCGTGTGTTTGAGACCCTTCTTTAGGCACTATCTTAAGAAAATCGTCAATCCTTTTGTATAAAGCGTTCTCTCTGACTTCGATGGACCCATACAATTCATCAGGTCTTTCCACACTGTTCAAAGACCTGTGTGTGGATGTTTTATATTAATGTCTTTTAGTCTTTTGGCATGCTCAACCGACTCACTCTCAAGCCACTTTACTAGGACATCTAAGTCCTCGCTACAGGGTAGGTCCAGACCCTGAATGGCGTTCTGGAACGAGGCTCGACATGACCTATAGTCCTCGGCTTTATCAGTGAACTTTACAAGTCCTTTTGTAACCAGTTCTTGGCGAGCAAAGAACTTTGCAAAGTCCATGGTGGCTTGGTCTGTGCCAGTATGAGCTGGTGTGTTATAGTCATGTCTAAGTGTGTGGTGCATCACCATACCTGTTGGACTTTTCTGGCTTCGGATAGTCTGTATAGTACCTCCCTGGAGAAGAAGGTGTGTCTTTAAGGTGGGACAGGAGCTGTACTTTTTGCTCGGTGGGGCAGTAACTGTGGCCGACATCTTCGTGCTGGGTGCCTTCTCATTGAAGTAGCAAAGTTTAGGGTTGGATCGCTGGTAATCAGTGTAAGCTGGTCGATGTGGTGCATCAAGGCTGTCGTCTATACCGGAATGTTGATGCTGATAGACATACTCTGTGATGCAATGTGCTGGATCCTGCTGGTCTAGAACCGGTCCAAGAATGTTGCTGCATCTCTCATAGGCAGAGTTCTCTGCAAGACTAGGTTCACACTTGAGGGCTGAATGCGATTTTCCATGCGATTTTCACACTTGGATTGTGTGAAAATCGCATGCAAAATTGCATCCATAGGATATAATGGCAAAAAACGCATGCCCCAATGCCAAAAACGCATTGCTAAAGTGCCATGCGTTTTTTGGATGCGTTTTTGGCTCAGCACCAAAAAACGTCTATGGAGACGTCTTTTTTTTGGTGCTTTTTCAAAAACTTGTGTGTTTTTATAACATGGGGCCCTATGGAAAACGCATGCGAAAATGCATGGCACTAAATGGTACCATGCGTTTTCACATGCATTTTTGCTTGCGTTTTTTAAGGCAGCTTCAGAGCTAAAAGCAAAAACGCAACCCAAAAACGCAGGCTGCCAAAAGCAACCTTAAAAAACACATGCAAGTGTGACCCTAGCCTAACACTTTCCTAATATACTTCTGCTACCTGCCCTGCTCCTGCTCATCTCTCTGAAGCTCGTAAATGCCTTTATTGTTGTTCTAGCTTTGACCTTTCTGGGCTGCAGATTGGAATCGGACCAACTGAGTAGGGCACATCATTGGTAGGGGCAGGGCTGCCTCTCTGTGAATGACAGTGCATGCCCAGATCACACTTCACACTGATGTCCCTGAGGAAGGAGCTCGGATGTGGCTCCGAAACGCGTAGGAGGAAAGAAATAAAGGAAGTTTTTTTATTGAAGCATTGTCTTCCTTGTGATCTTTTGTGTCACAGCAGCGCGGACCGTGGTACACCTCTTCCCAACAACAGATTATCGGTTTCCACGTGCAGTGGCGGTGGAGTTCCAGCGGCTGCTGTATTAGGCGCTCAAGCCGGTTGTGGGTATACACAACCAAGCTAGGTGAGTGGACAACACATATCACCGTTTCTAACAGTGTCTCTATTGATAGGGCACTATTCTGCGCCTCGCTTATCTCCTTTGTGTTTTACACAGATCACACTTCAGTCTCCTCTCAGGCCCCCCAATGATGTGCCCTGCTCAGCTGGTCCAATTCTAGTCTCCAGCCCGGAATGATCAAAGTTAGAACAACAATAAAGGTATTTACAAGCCTCAGAGAGATACGTTTACAGGAGCAGAGTATGTAACAGAAGTATATTAGGAATATGGTAGGAATAGTTAGGACAAAAAAAGGGGATCACATTAGTAGTGGAAACCCTCTTTAAGTTAAAAATGTATGATTATAGCTTTTCCTAGAGTGTTCAATCTGTGGACAATCTTGCCTGATGCTTCAAAAATAGTCAGCCATTATATGTACTTCCAATCTATACTGCAATCGTCACTCCATGACCTACACATTTTGGTGGACTTGTTTACCTTGCTCCTTACTGACTGCACCAAGTTTTTCAGGGCAGTTAGCAAGATGCCTATACAGAAAATGCACCTTGATGGTCACGTAGCAACGAAGCAGTTTGTAGCATTCAAAGAGTTTTTGGACAGTCTGGGTGAAATTGTTTGCTCGTGTATTTCCAAGAAAGTTTTTGACAAGGTCTTTGGATGATAACAAATTATTTTGGAGTTTTGATATTGTCCCGATGTAATGTTCATATTTGATGTGCTGCTGAATCTCTAGACCATCAAACACACTGGCCTTAAATTTTTTTTCAAATGACAGACTAGTAAAGGCCAAAATGAGGTACCTATTGAAGGGTACTGTCCAGGAAATGCATTGTTAGTAGGGATGGGTGAACCCGAACTGTAAAGTGCACGGACCACAAACACATACTTCCATGAGCATGTTCAGATTCGGGATCGGTGGCTAGGAGGCTGTAAAAATGAAACAGAATACAATTAATCAGCAGAATTATACCTACCGAGTCTCCGACGGCTGCAGCACAATAATTCCAGCCTGCTCATAACTCTACCTTATTCACAGCACTGCTTCAACAATCATTCACAGATGCCCACTCTCTGTGACAGTGTCTGTGGTTGACTGTTGCGCATCCACCCATTGTGCCAGAGTCTGTGATTGGTTGCCATTGGCAACAAACCTACCAACATAGGGTGTGTAAAAATAAATAATGAAAAAAAATTGCGTAGGGTCCCCCTGTATTTTTGATTCTCAGCGCAGATAAAGCAGTCAGACATAGGTTGCCAAACCCAGGTGCCTGGTTTTACCTTGGTTGGCAATCAAAAATACAGAGGAGACCATTATTATTATTTTTTAAATTATTTAAATAAATAATTTTAAAAAATGCTTGAGCTTCACCCTATTTTTGAGTGCCAACCAGGCAGCTGTGGCCTGGTATTCTCAGCGTGGTGAGTTATTGGGCCCACAAGGCTACAGAATAGCAGTCCACAGCCGCCCCACAAATTGCCGCATTCATTAGAATCACCAACTCTTGGAGCTTTACCTGACTCTTCCTCTTTACCGACTATTACGTCCATCAGCAGAGCCTGGCAAAATCACTGTTTTTATCCTGCTGTGGAAAATGAGTTGTTTGAAACAATCTCTCTCAGTTGGCAAAGCTTTCATGAATTTATTTCATGAGACCCAGATTCATGTGCAGAAGTGGGAATCTAGTGTTCTTTCTGTCAACAAGTGGCTCATGTAGAATGTTTGGATCACCAGTTTTGAGGTCAAATCTTGGAGGCCAATATCTCGCCATTCAATGCTTCTTATCACACACAAGCTCTTTTGTATCGCATGCATAGAAAACAAGGATACCTGGTGTATCTGGGTTGCTGATCAAGAAGTACTGTTTTAAGGTCAACATTGATGATCCAATTGTATTTGTGACATTGCAATAACTCCATGACTTTCTTTATGTTTTCATAGTCTTCATAAAGAGAAATAATAGCCAATTGGGACTGCATCAAATAAATTGCCATTGTGGAGGAAGACACACTTTAAGTTCTGCATTGAGATACAGATGAACATATGACATTCATTTGAGTTATAGTTTGGAATTCTCAATTCCTCAATTAAACCATTTATGTTATAGCAATGCACAAAGCCACTGTAACTTCTAAAGTATTATAGAAATGCACTTTATCTAGATCGAATGTAGGATACATTTGCTCCATTTTAAGCAAGTTTGTCTCATGCAGTCTTTATGCTAGGAGTGCAATATCTCATGCCATTTCGTTCCACTCATGCTGGTTAAATCCCTTACTAAGACATCTTCAATTTCAAAATCTTCATTGTTGTCACTTTGTTCGTCACCATAATACTGTTCTTTAAAAGAGGTTATTTTAAAGAAACTTTGGGCTGGGATTTCAACTGAATGAGGCACTGGACATATAGCTCATGGTAGGCTGGAATATTCTATTTTATATATTTTTTTCTTGTTATATCCTTAAGTTTTCACATTTTAAACAAGTGAGTTTAAATAATGAAAGGGAGTGGCAGTAAGGGGCAGCAGCTGAGATTAGAGCTATATGGAATCTCAGCAGGATCAAAAAGGAACTCTTAACTTCTTCAACACCAAATGAAAATAAATACGCTTTACTTATGTTAACTGCTGTGTCAATTCCAAGGAATACCTGTGATTTGCTAATCACCGTGAACTTCTAATCCCAGATACTGTAAAGGTCTCAGCCAGATGCGACACACTTGTGACAGCTGCCCTCAAAGAAGCCTAGAGTAATCACATTAAGATAAACTAGAGAAAAAAATTGACATGATAGAAGAAAACTAACCTCAGTTTTGAAATCAGCATACCGTACGTCTTTTAGTCTAAATTGGCAGAAAAATCGAACTCAACAAAAATTAAGTTCCAAATTGTTCAGCGATGTATCAGGGCTCATTATTTACCTGCAGAATGGTCATTTACTATTGTGCGTAGGTGTGTCAGATTAATAGTGTAAGTATATCCTGTCATCATCTCAGACTGCCCTACATCATTTCTTATAATGTGATAACCCTTTGCTACTGGCAACTGACTGTAATATTTTCATCTATTTGTGTGTAAATGTTACATAATGTTCTTTGGAACAAGCACAAGTTTTAATTTAATCACTTCTGCGCCAATGAGATTTATGAAAAGATTAAGTGTTCTTAACCCCACAGTGCCATCCTGTGGTGTTACATTTTGTCAGTTCTATTACTAGGTTGATGGTTGAGCAATTGCTTTTTCCCAGCAATACAGAACTTAACATACCGTGTATATATATAACACTAGATGGTGGCCCGATTCTAAAGAATCGGGTAGTCTAGAATCTATATATAGTTTATTTAGTAATAGGGGAGTGCTGTGAAATTAATTGTGTGTATACAGGCGGCTCAGTGGTCAGCAGTGAGTGCGGTGGCTCAGTGGTCAGCAGTGAGTGCGGTGGCTCAGTGGTCAGCAGTGAGTGCGGTGGCTCAGTGGTCAGCAGTGAGTGCAGCAGAGGCTGGAGGGGGCAGAGGAGGGAGGGGGCAGAGGAGGGAGGAGGCAGAGGACGGAGGAGGCAGAAACTGGAGGGGTTAGAGGAGGAAGGGGTCAGGGGAGAGCGGAGGCAGGGGAGAGCGGAGGCAGGGGAGAGCGGAGGCTGGAGGGCAGGGGAGAGCGGAGGCAGAGGAGAGCGGAGAGCGGAGGCTGGAGAAGAGCGGAGGCTGGAGAAGAGCGGAGGCAGGGGAGAGCGGAGGCTGGAGGGGGGGAGCGGAGGCGGGAGAGCGGAGGCGAGAGGAGAGCGGGAGGCTGGAGGAGAGCGGAGGCTGGAGGAGAGCGGAGGCTGGAGGAGAGCGGAGGCTGGGAGGAGAGCGGTGAGGGCAGGAGGGCGAGGGAGGAGAGAGGGGAGGCTGGAGGGCAGAGGAGAGCAGAGGCTGGAGGGCAGAGGAGAGGGAGGCTGGAGGGCAGAGGAGAGCGGAGGCTGGAGGGCAGAGGAGAGCGGAGGCTGGAGGGGCAGAGGAGGGAGCGGAGGCAGAGGAGGCGGAGGGGAGGAGAGAGAGCGGAGGCTGGAGGCCAGAGAGAGGGAGCAGAGGGAGGGGGCTGGAGGGCAGAGGAGAGCGGAGGCTGGAGGGCAGAGGAGAGCGGAGGCTGGAGGGCAGAGGAGAGCGGAGGCTGAGGGCAGAGGAGAGCGGAGGCTGGAGGGCAGGGAAGAGCGGAGGCTGGAGGGCAGAGGAAGAGCGGAGGCTGGAGGGCAGAGGAGAGCGGAGGCTGGAGGGCAGAGGAGAGCGGAGGCTGGAGGGCAGAGGAAGAGCGGAGGCTGGAGGGCAGAGGAAGAGCGGAGGCTGGAGGGCAGAGGAAGAGCGGAGGCTGGAGGGCAGAGGAAGAGCGGAGGCTGGAGGGCAGAGGAAGAGCGGAGGCTGGAGGGCAGAGGAAGAGCGGAGGCTGGAGGGCAGAGGAAGAGCGGAGGCTGGGGGGCAGGGGAAGAGCGGAGGCTGGAGAAGAGCGGAGGCTGGAGAAGAGCGGAGGCTGGAGAAGAGCGGAGGCTGGAGAAGAGCGGAGGCTGGGGAGAGCGGAGGCAAAGGAGAGCGGAGGCAAGGGAGAGCGGAGGCAAGGGAGAGCGGAGGCAGGGGAGAGCGGAGGCAGGGGAGAGCGGAGGCAGGGAGAGCAGAGGCAGGGGAGAGCGGAGGCTGGAAGGCAGGGGAGAGTGGAGGTAGGGGAGAGCGGAGGCAGGGGAGAGCGGAGGCAGGGGAGAGCGGAGGCTGGAGGGCAGAGGAGAGCGGAGGCAGGGGAGAGCGGAGGCTGGAGGCAGAGGAGAGCGGAGGCTGGAGAAGAGCGGAGGCTGGAGAAGAGCGGAGGCTGGAGAAGAGGGGAGGCTGGAGAAGAGCGGAGGCTGGAGAAGAGCGGAGGCTGGAGAAGAGCGGAGGCAGGGGAAGAGCGGAGGCAGGGGAGAGCGTAGGCAGGGGAGAGCGGAGGCTGGAGGGCAGAGGAGAGCGGAGGCTGGAGAAGATCGGAGGCTGGAGAAGAGGGGAGGCTGGAGAAGAGCGGAGGCTGGAGAAGAGCGGAGGCTGGAGAAGAGCGGAGGCAGGGGAGAGCGGAGGCAGGGGAGAGCGGAGACAGGGGAGAGCGGAGGCTGGAGGGCAGAGAAGAGCGGAGGCTGGAGGAGAGCGGAGGCTGGGGGAGAGCGGAGGCAGGGGGAGAGCGGAGGCAGGGGAGAGCGGAGGCAGGGGAGAGCGGAGGCTGGAGAAGAGCGGAGGCAGGGGAGAGCGGAGGCAGGGGAGAGCGGAGGCAGGGGAGAGCGGAGGCTGGGGGAGAGCGGAGGCTGGAGGAGAGCGGAGGCAGAGGAGAGCGGAGGCAGGGGAGAGCGGAGGCAGGGGAGAGCGGAGGCAGGGGAGAGCGGAGGCTGGAGGGCAGGGGAGAGCGGAGGCTGGAGGGCAGGGGAGAGCGGAGGCTGGAGGGCAGGGGAGAGCAGAGGCTGGAGGGCAGGGGAGAGCGGAGGCTGGAGGGCAGGGGAGAGTGGAGGCAGGGGAGAGCGGAGGCTGGAGAAGAGCGGAGGCTAGAGAAGAGCGGAGGCTAGAGAAGAGCGGAGGCTGGAGAAGAGCGGAGGCTGGAGGAGAGCGGAGGCTGGAGGAGAGCGGAGGCTGGAGGGCAGAGGAGAGCGGAGGCTGGAGGGCAGAGGAGAGCGGAGGCTGGAGGGCAGAGGAGAGCGGAGGCTGGAGGGCAGAGGAGAGAGGAGGCTGGAGGGCAGAGGAGAGCGGAGGCAGAGGAGAGCGGAGGCAGAGGAGAGCGGAGGCAGAGGAGAGCGGAGGCTGGAGGGCAAAGGAGAGCGGAGGCTGGAGGGCAGAGGAGAGCGGAGGCTGGAGGCCAGGGGAGAGCGGAGGCAGGGGAGAGCGGAGGCAGGGGAGAGCGGAGGCTAGGGGAGAGCGGAGGCTGGAGAAGAGCGGAGGCTGGAGAAGAGCGGAGGCTGGAGAAGAGCGGAGGCAGAGGAGAGCGGAGGCTGGAGAAGAGCGGAGGCAGAGGAGAGGCTGGGGGGCACAGGAGAGGGGAGGCTGGGGGGGCACAGGAGAGGGGAGGCTGGGGGGGCACAAGAAAGGGGAGGCTGGGGGGCACAGGAAAGGGGAGGCTGGGGGGCACAGGAAAGTGGAGGCTGGGGGGCACAGGAAAGGGGAGGCTGGGGGGCACAGGAGAGGGGAGGCTGGGGGCACAGGAGAGGGGAGGCTGGGGGGCACAGGAAAGGGGAGGCCGGGGGGGCACAGAAAGGGGAGGCTGGGGGGGCACAGGAGAGGGGAGGCAGAACACGCACCGGGCTGTCGGCGGGGCTGTGTGGTCCCTGATGGAGGAGGAGAGTGGGTGGTGCCGGCGGAGGCCGCACACCGGAGTGTGGGCCGGGCCGGGGCGGGCCGGTTCCCGGATGTTGGTGGGAGGGTGCATGTAGCCACCCTGCCGCCTGAGCCGATCGGAGGCCGGTGTCAGCCCCGCCGGCCCTGCAGCGTCCGCTCGACGCCGCCGCCCTGCAGCCTACAGTGCCACAGGGCGCGCGCCCTCTTACAGCGTCCGTCTCTGCTGAGGCCGCCGCTGATGTTGGTGGCGCCGCCCCCTTATGTGATGCCGCTCCCCCTGGCTGCCGGCGCTCTGGACTCAGGGCTCACACTGTCCAGTGGACGGTGCGGCCCTGGGTGGGAGCACACGGCTCTGTGTGGGGGTGGCGGTGGCGCTTTAGCGCCCACTGCGAGCCGCTATGCAGGTTTGACAGCGGCTCGCGGTGAGCGCTAAGCGCTCACCGCTCGTGGGTCTGGAACTTCCGGTTCTGGTCTGTGACACAGGGCAGAGACCGTCACGGAAGTTGGCCAGATTCCACAGGAAGTCGCCTTCGGGTTTTATATATATGATAATATATAGGCCATTACAGTTGTGGCTATACATTCTCAGGGCTACTGGGGTGAGGGATGAATGATCATTTTGCTCTTTTAAAGATTGGTAATAGATGTGTGATGCCCACAGGACATGATGAAGAGTAGTGGACTCACTAGGCCAGTGGTCCCCAACCTTTTTTGCACCGGGGATCGGCAATCATGCCAACTGTTTAAGTGCCGACTGTACAAGTGCAGTTACACCGGGCAGTTAAACGGGGCAGGAAACGGGTAAGTCATGCAAGACAAACAAACAGATATGCAATTTGTTCACTTGTACTGCAATTATGTATTCAGTATGTACTGACCCACCACTACAGCTCTCCTTCCCACTGCATTTGACCCACGCTACTCCCATCCCCCGCTCACCATCCACAATGTATCCCCTCCTTTGCACTCTCACTCCCATCCTTCTCCATTTCCTGCTACCCCCGCTCATCCCTCCACCCAGCAACAAAGTACTTATCTCACCCTCCATTCTACCTAGCCACCTTACCCACTCCTCTGAACTATTCCTTCACTTTCAATCCTCCATCTCCAATCAGGCACGGCCACCACGTAAACTCTCATGCTCCCACCTGCTAACCCTCTCCCTGCTCCTCCTACTCGCTGGCGACATTTCCCCTAATCCCGGCCCCCCCCGCCACATCCCCACAGTCACCTGCACCCTACCCCCACGTCCCATCACCAACTCTCATAACCCCACCATCACCCAACCTCGCAACCTGACCAACCTTAGACCCATCCCCCCAGCCCCTGCTCCGCTAATCTCCCTGCCAGGCGCACTCTGGAACGCCCGCTCAGTCTGTAATAAGCTCACAGACATCCATGAACTCTTTATTTCTAATAAACTTTCATTCCTTGGCATCACAGAGACCTGGCTCACCCCCTCTGACACGGCCTCCCCTGCTGCACTATCCTATGGCGGATTCAATCTCTCCCCACACACCCCGCCCCTCTGACAAACATGGCGGAGGTGTCGGCATACTCCTATCCGACACCTGCTCCTTCGCCCCTATTCCACTACCCCACTCTGTTACTCTCCCATCTTTCGAAGCCCACTCTGTCCGCATCTTCTCCCCCTGTAACCTCCAGCTAGCCGTCATCTACCGCCCCCCTGGATCCATCCCCACCTTCCTCGACCACTTCACCACCTGGCTATTTCATTTCCTCTCTACTGACATCCCCACCATCATTATGGGCGATTTCAATATCCCCATTGACACTGCCCACCCAACCGCCTCTCAACTTCTTTCCCTGACCTCCTCCTTCGGGCTCTCCCAATGGTCCTCCTCTGCCACCCACAAAGATGGCCACACGCTGGATCTCATCTTCACCCGTCTTTGCTCCCTTACTAATCTCACAAACTCAACCCTCACCCTGTCTGACCACAATCTGCTGACCTTCTCCTCCCTCACCTCCCCTACTACATCACCTCCTCTCCGCAAACTTGATCATCCCCGCAGAAACCTAAAACACATTGATCTGCACTCACTCTCAGAATCCCTTCTCCCTCTCGCCAACATAACACCTATACGTGACACAGACACTGCCACCACCCTCTACAACACCACATTAACAAAGGCGCTTGACCTAGCAGCCCCCCTCACACACCACGCTCCACGCACTAATAGGCAACCCTGGCACACCACCCTCACTAAAGACCTGAGACGGGCATCCAGGGCCGCCGAGAGGCGATGGAAAAAATCACGTTCCACTGAGCATTTTGCGCTGTTCAAACAGTCCCTCATCGCCTTCAAGACTGCACTTGCCACCGCCAAACAAACCTTCTTCTTATCCCTAATAACCTCCCTGTCCCACAATCCCAAGCAACTTTTCAAAACCTTCAATTCCTTACTCCGCCCGCCTGCTCCCCCTCCCTCTCCCCTTATCTCTGCAGATGACTTTGCCTCCTTCTTCAAAGAAAAGATTGACAGAATCAGAGACAGCTTTGATCCACTGTCCCCACAGCCTCCCCTTTCACCTATACTGCCCTCTACTTCCATCAACTGCTTCCCCCCTATAACTGAAGACCAGCTCTCCTCCCTCCTGTCAATATCACACCTCACCACCAGCGCCCAAAACCCGCTCCCATCCCACCTCATTCCCAACCTCACCTCCGTTATCATCCCAGCCCTAACTCATCTTTTCAACCTATCACTCACCACCGGCACCTTCCCCTCAGCCTTCAAACACGCCTTGATCACACCCATTCTCAAAAAACCCTCCCTCGATCCCACAACTGTCTCCAACTACCGCCCTATATCTCTCCTCCCTTTCGCCTCTAAACTACTTGAACAGCATGTCCACTCTGAGCTGTCCTCTCACCTCTCCTCCTGCTCCCTCTTTGACCGCCTGCAATCTGGCTTCCGACCCCTCCACTCCACTGAAACAGCCCTAACCAAAGTCACAAATGACCTACTGACTGCCAAAAGCAAGCGCCACTACTCTGTTCTCCTCCTCCTCGACCTGTCAGCCGCCTTCGACACTGTTGACCACTCCCTTCTACTACAGATCCTGGAATCTCTTTGCATCACGGACCTTGCCCTCTCTTGGATCTCCTCATACTTAACGGACCGCACCTTCAGCGTCACCCACTCCCACACATCCTCCTCGCCCTACCCCTTATCTGTCGGGGTCCCCCAGGGCTCGGTTCTTGGACCATTACAGTTCTCAATCTACACTCTCGGCCTAGGGCAACTCATTGAGTCCCATGGCCTCCAATATTACCTCTACGCCGACGACACCCAAATCTACCTGTCTGGTCCTGACATCGCCTCCCTTCTATCCAAAATTCCACACTGCCTGTCCACCATCTCATCCTTCTTCTCTGCTCGCTTCCTTAAGCTGAACATGGACAAAACAGAGTTCATAGTCTTCCCCCCAAGACGCTCCCCCTCACTACCTGACCTATCCATCTTCGTCAACGACTGCTCTCTCTCTCCAGTCCCCCATGCTAAGTGCCTCGGGGTTATCCTTGACTCTTCCCTCTCCTTCAAGCCCCACATCCAGGCCCTCGCCACCTCCTGCCGACTCCAGCTCAAAAACATCTATAGGATTCGCACTTTCCTTGACCACGACACTGCTAAAACCCTTATTCACGCTCTCATCATCTCCCGCCTCGATTACTGCAACCTCCTGCTCACCGGCCTCCCCAATACCTCCCTTGCACCTCTCCAATCTATCTTGAACTCCGCTGCCCGCCTAATCCATCTGTCTCACCGCTACTCCCCTTCCTCCCCCCTCTGCCAAGCCCTTCACTGGCTCCCTACTTCCCAGAGATCCCGGTTTAAAACATTAACCATGACATACAAAGCCATTCACAACCTGTCCCCTCCATACATCTCTGACATGGTCTCCCGTTACCTACCCTCACGCAACCTGCGATCCTCCCAAGAGCTTCTCCTCTACTCCCCCCTCATCTCCTCTTCGCATAACCGCATACAGGATTTCTCCCGTGCTTCACCCAGACTCTGGAACTCACTGCCCCAACACATCAGACATTCTCCTACCCTGGGAACCTTCAAAAGAAGCCCGAAGACCCACCTGTTCCGCCAAGCCTACCACCTGCAATAAGACCCGGTCCACCACACCGCCTCATGACTGGAATTTCCCCCTCCCACTGTATCCCCACCCGCCCCTCGTAGACTGTGAGCCTTTGTGGACAGGATTTCTCCCCTCTTGTATCTGTATGACCGAATTGTCAACACTTATTGTTACTTGTATTGTTACTATGTTACTTGTCCTACTCTGCCCTTTTTAGCATGTAAAGCGCCTTGGAATATAATGGCGCTATATAAATAAATAATAATAATAATAATAATAATCATGCAAGACCATTTTCCGAAGCCCGGCTGTCACATCGCCATTGGACTCGGTGGCTGGTGTTCCTGCCTCGGCCGCTGGGAGGAGCCGGATTCCTTCGGCTGGTGGCGCCGGTGATAGGAGGGCCTTGTCCTCATATGGAACTGCTCCCGCGACGTCTGCCTCTGTCACTGAGCGCCGCTGTGTTTCCCCTCTGGGTGGTGTTGGTCGCAGAGGAAAGGGCCCTGCAGAGGTGTCCGTTAGGCGCAGCCTGCGTTCTTCTGTCAGAGGTGGCGTGGGTGGAGCCAGTCGTGCATCTCCATCTGGCCTGGATCTAGGGGTGATCCGGATGAGGTCATCAGGTTGTGAGCTCCAGCCTATGGGAGGTAGCCGTGCCCTTCAAGTACATTGGAGCCTGGCTTGCAGGCCGCCAGATATAGTTTTGGTTCCCCAGTGATAGTGTGTGTGTGTTTAGTTTCGTGTCTGACCTTGCCTGGATTTCTGACTCTGCCTCTGCCTGACGATTTTGTACCTTTGCTGCCCTCTCGGTTTTTGCCCTTGACCTTTGCCTGGATTTCTGACTCTGCCTCTGCCTGACGATTTTGTACCTTTGCTGCCCTCTCGGTTTTTGCCCTTGACCTTTGCCTGGATTTTTGACTCTGCTACTGCCTGACGATTTTGTACCTTTGCTGCCCTCTCGGTTTTGACTCGGACTTCTGACTTCGTTTTTTGGGTCTTGATTTTCCCCTGGCGACCTCCCCGGCTCTGTTGCTCATATAGGAAGCTACCCCCTGGGCTCCGCTGTAATTCCAGATCCCTGTATAGGGGTTAAGGGTCTCGGGGTTTCTCGGGGTGCTGCCTACCAGCTGCTCGGCCACACGGTGGATGGTCATCACATTATATCTGGCTATACCATTCTTTATATATATAGATAGACTATATATATATATATAAAGCATTCCTTTTACCTTTTTTTTACTTCTCCTCTCCTTTTCCCAATGGTTTTTTTTTTCTTTTCTCTGACCTGTGTCTGCTGATTGCTCCCTCAAAGCACTTGTGTTTCCAGCTTCTCAGTCCTGTGGAGGAACACTCCCATCATCTCATTCAAACATGCTGTACAAGCCACAAGCTGGAGTCCTCTGCATGACCACTGGAGATCAGAAGGCCTCATACCCTGGATGTCAGCACCTGGGGGGCTCTGGCTCTGCCTGCCCGGGTGCACAGGTATTGCCAGCGGATGCTGCCAAAGTTTTATTACCTATTTCTTTATCTTACCTTAAGAAATCTGTGTGTTTGGAGGCTTATGTTGACAGTGGTTCAGAGGGGAATTTCATAGATCTCCATGTAGCGAGAACTCTTGGGGTACCACTACTAAGGCTTAATGCCCCCATTAGAACCACTGCAGTTAATGGCACTCCCCTCATCCAGGGTGGAGTGAAATTTGTCACTGAGGAAGTGTCAATGCTGGTGGGGTCTTTACATGCTGAAAATGTGTCATTTTTTGCTATCAATAATCTATCATCTGCAGTACTCCTGGGCATGCCATGGTTACGTAAACATAACCCAGTCATAGACTGGCACTTGGGTGACATTGTGCGCTGGAGCCCAAAATGTCAGGAAAATTGTATCTCGCTATCTGTAAACCAAGTGAAGGTCAAGTCTCCTCCCTTTGTACCATATGCCTTTAGAGATTTTGAGGATGTGTTTTCTATTCAGGAATCAGAGAAATTACCCCCTCACAGAAAGTATGATTGCGCCATAGATTTGATACCTGCTTCTCGTCTCCCAAAGGGGAGAATATTTAACCTCTCTGGTCCAGAACGTCAGGCTATGAATGATTACATAGCAGACAGTCTGAGAAAAGGGTATATTAGACCGTCCACCTCACCAGTAGGAGCTGGTTTCTTTTTTGTGGGAAAGAAAGATGGCGGCCTCAGACCTTGCATTGATTACCGCGAATTAAACGCGATCACTGTAAAGAACCAGTATCCTCTTCCACTCATCCCTGATCTTTATAATCAGCTGTTGGGAGCCAGGTATTTCACCAAACTGGACCTCAGGGGAGCATATAACCTGGTCCGTATAAAAGAAAGGCGATGAGTGGAAGACCGCGTTCAATACGCCTCTCGGCCATTTTGAGTATCTCGTAATGCCGTTCGGGTTAAGTAACGCACCTGCAGTGTTTCAGAATTTTGTCAATGATATTTTCAGAGATATCAGTGGTGTATATGTGGTCGTGTATTTGGACGACATTCTGGTCTTTTCTCCTGGTCTTTGGTCACACGTCCGACATGTCCGTACTGTACTCCAGAGACTCAGAGAGCATTCTCTATTCGCCAAATTAGAGAAATGTGTCTTCATGGAGGAAGAGATAAATTTTTTGGGATATATTATATCGGCTAAAGGTTTTCGCATGGATCCTGCGAAAATTAAACCCATTAAGGAATGGGTACAACCCAAGTCTCTGAAGGCACTGCAGCGATTCTTGGGTTTCGCTAACTATTATCGTAAATTTATTAAAGGGTTTTCAGAGATAGCCAAAGCTCTCACTGATTTGACACGTAAAGGGGCGGATGTGGTTAATTGGAAGCCTGAAGCCATTCATGCGTTTTCTAAGTTAAAAGAGTGTTTCTCCGCGGATCCAATATTGGTGCAGCCTGATTTGGACCGCCCCTTCATTGTAGAGGTAGATGCCTCTGAAGTTGGAGTGGGAGCGGTGCTATCACAAGGCACCGCATCTCTCACTCAACTTCGTCCGTGTGCCTTCTTTTCCCGAAAATTTTCCTCTACAGAGATGAATTATGATGTAGGTAATCGGGAATTGTTGGCAATCAAATGGGCCTTCGAGGAATGGTGCCACTTCCTCGAAGGCGCCAAACATAGGATTACCGTAATTACTGACCACAAAAATCTAACCTATTTGGAGTCAGCGAAAAGACTGAATCCTAGAAAGGCTAGATGGGCCTTGTTCTTCTCCAGATTCGATTTTGTGATCACTTTCAGACCGGGTACTAAAAATGTGAGGGCTGATGCCCTGTCTCGAAGTTTTTGCCCCTTACAAGTCGAGGACGTGGAACCGACTCCCATTTTAGCCAAGGGGATTATTGTCTCGGCTGTGTCTGTGGATCTTCTGGAAGAGATTCGTAGATCTCCAGAACAGGCCCCTGACACTACTCCTGCCCAGAAACTATTTGTCCCTACCAAATTCCGCCTCCAAGTTCTTAAGGAATCTCATGATTCCGTCCTCGCAGGGCATCCTGGTATCAATAACACCATCAGACTTGTAACCAGGAGTTTGTGGTGGCCAACCATAGTAAAGGACTGTAAGGAATATGTACTGGCTTGTGAAACTTGTGCTCGCGCTAAGTCTCCCCGCAACCGCCCTGCCGGGTTGCTCCAGTCCTTGCCTACCCCTGAGGGTCCTTGGACTCATATCTCCATGGATTTTATTACTGACCTGCCACTCTCAGAAGGGAAGACTTGTATCTGGGTAGTGGTAGACAGATTCAGCAAGCAGTGTCATTTTGTTCCGCTGTCCGGGTTACCTAATTCCGAGACCCTGAGCAAAATATTCATTAATCATGTTGTGCGATTGCATGGTGTTCCTGTGAATATTGTTTCTGACAGGGGCACCCAGTTCGTTTCTAAGTTTTGGAGGGCATTCTGTAAACGGATTGGAATTGACTATTCCTTTTCTTCTGCCTATCACCCTGAAACCAATGGTCAAACCGAGCGCGCAAATCAAGCTCTCGAACAGTATCTACGTTGATATGTCTCTGAGCATCAATCTGATTGGGTGGAACATCTGCCACTAGCAGAATTTGCCATGAATAACCAGTACCAGGAGTCCATCAAGACCACCCCTTTCTACTGTAATCATGGGCTGCACCCGCGCTTTTGTTCATTTTCTTCTAGGCTTTCTGACGTCCCTGGGGTAGAAAGGTCCGTAGATCAGTTGAAGACTATCTGGTCTGAAGTGAACAAAAACTTAAAGGGGGCTCAGACTAGGCAGGCGTCTTCTGCTAATAAACTGCGCTCCAAGGGTCCGGACCTGGGAGTTGGGGACAAAGTTTGGTTGTCTACAAAAAATATCAAGCTCAAAGTGCCGTCTGCCAAACTAGGTCCCAGGTTTATTGGTCCGTATGAAATAATTGACGTGATTAACCCTGTAGCCTTTCGTCTGAAGCTCCCTCAATCATTCAAACTGCCCAATGTATTCCATAAATCCCTTCTCAAATTGTACCGATCTCCGATTCGTCCTGTCCGGTCCCCTCCTCCTCCGGTCTTGGTCGGGGGTGCCGTGGAATACGAAGTTCAACGGATCCTTGATTCCCGTTTAGTGAGAGGATCCGTGCAGTATCTGGTACATTGGAAGGGCTATGGTCCGGAGGAGAGGTCCTGGGTGCCTGCCAGTAATATCCATGCCAAGGGATTGATCAGGAAGTTTCATCTTCTTCATCCCAATAAACCGGGTTTTGTGGGTCCGGAGGCCCCTCGTAGAGGGGGGGGGTACTGTGACATCGCCATTGGACTCGGTGGCTGGTGTTCCTGCCTCGGCCGCTGGGAGGAACCGGATTCCTTCGGCTGGTGGCGCCGGTGATAGGAGGGCCTTGTCCTCATATGGAACTGCTCCCGCGATGTCTGCCTCTGTCACTGAGCGCCGCTGTGTTTCCCCTCTGGGTGGTGTTGGTCGCAGAGGAAAGGGCCCTGCAGAGGTGTCCGTTAGGCGCAGCCTGCGTTCTTCTGTCAGAGGTGGCGTGGGTGGAGCCAGTCGTGCATCTCCATCTGGCCTGGATCTAGGGGCGGTCCGGATGAGGTCATCAGGTTGTGAGCTCCAGCCTATGGGAGGTAGCCGTGCCCTTCAAGTACATTGGAGCCTGGCTTGCAGGCCGCCAGATATAGTTTTGGTTCCCCAGTGATAGTGTTTGTGTGTTTAGTTTCGTGTCTGACCTTGCCTGGATTTCTGACTCTGCCTCTGCCTGACGATTTTGTACCTTTGCTGCCCTCTCGGTTTTTGCCCTTGACCTTTGCCTGGATTTCTGACTCTGCCTCTGCCTGACGATTTTGTACCTTTGCTGCCCTCTCGGTTTTTGCCCTTGACCTTTGCCTGGATTTTTGACTCTGCTACTGCCTGACGATTTTGTACCTTTGCTGCCCTCTCGGTTTTGACTCGGACTTCTGACTTCGTTTTTTGGGTCTTGATTTTCCCCTGGCGACCTCCCCGGCTCTGTTGCTCATATAGGCAGCTACCCCCTGGGCTCCGCTGTAATTCCAGGGGTTAAGGGTCTCGGGGTTTCTCGGGGTGCTGCCTACCAGCTGCTCGGCCACACGGTGGATGGTCGTCACACCGGCAGGGCGGAGTGGCCCAGGGCTGAGGATTTGATCACATGGAGTGGGGCTATGGAGAAGGGGTGCAGTTTAGTACCCTGTTTCCCCAAAAGATGCACTACACCATATCTCAATGGATGTCTTATTGTTACCCCTCGGGGGTCTGCCGCAGGGTTCCAGCACCCTCTGCTGGAGTAGCGCTGCTCTTCTCCTCCCTTTCCGGGGCTACTGCTTGAGCACATGAAACTGCATCTCCAAACCTGTTTCTGCTGGAGAGACTGCAGGGAGCATGCTCCTCCCCTCAGCCAATCACCATGCTTCTGTGTCCTGCCAATCAGGACTGCACTGCTATGATATAAACTTCCTGTTTCCAGTCAGTCGGGGCCAGGGCAACTTCTCCCTAGTGGAGCTGCCATTTCTGGTCTTGTCAGGTCTTTCCATATTTGGCTTGTTACCTGATTTCTGTGTGTTCCTTCCCACAGATTCCTGCCCTGCTGGCTCCTCGCTGACTTCCGTGTTCCTGGCCGGTTTCCCGGATCTCTTCCAAGCGGATAGCTGTCTCAAGCCTGGCTCCGGATTCCCCGTGTTCCTGGTTTCCCGTTTCCTATACCCGGTTGCTGTATTGTTTCCCACGTTGCCTTGGGTCGGTTTGACACCCGTGTCCGCTTCATCGGTCCCCCCGAGGTTGGTACCGGCGGTATCCCTGTATAGGGGTTAAGCGCTCCGGGGCCTCCTTCGGTGGTGTTCCGGTGCTGTGACCGTGTGGCCCTCCCCTGGGGCGTGGGTGTGTGTGTTGTTCAAATAGACTCTACGATACTGGTCCGTCTCTCTGTCATCCCGGTATCAGCATCCGCACTATGCGGTCCAGTGGGTCCACGTGTGGAGTCCGTCAGTAGGACGTGACACTTATTTTTCCATCCCCTTGCAGCCCCCAATATGGTATCCCCATCATCCCTTGCAGCCCACAATATCCCCCATCATCCCAATGCAGCACACAATATCCCCATCATTCCCTTGCATGTCACAATATCCCCATCATCCTCATCATCCCCTTGCAGCCCACAATATCCCCATCATCCCCTTGCATCTCACAATATCCCCATCATCCCCTTGCAGAAGCCCATAATATCCCCTTGAAGCCCCCATCATCCCCTTACATCTCACAATATACCCATCATTCCCTTACAGCAGTCCATATTATCCCCATCATCCCCTTGCAACTCCCATCGGCAGACATAGACACAAACACAGCTACACACACAGCCACACACACAGACACACAGCCACACACACACAGACTTGGTTCACCGGTCGACTGCTGCAGTTGCGTCACTCTGCTCTCTGCCTCAGCTGCGTAGATGTAAGGCGGAGCTGTCAGACAATAACAGCGCAGCAGGTACTGGCCAATCAGGGCCTGGCTGATGCACTGTGATTGGCTGACGGCTCCACTCATACATCTATGCACGCAGCTGAGGCAGACATCAGCTTAGAGCGGCATAGCTGCAAGTGTGAGTAACAGTGTGCTTGGACACGTCACTAGGGCAGGGAAGTGTGCAGCATACACCACTCTGAGCTGCCGCAGAGCACACTTTCTGTATAGTGCTGGTCTGTGGTGGCACGGACCGGCACACAGACCCCCACAGCCTGGTCCCGGTCCGCGGACTGGTGGTTGGGGACTCCTGTACTTGGCCACTGATTGTGCAGTGGTAGCTGTATACCCTATACTTAAGAGACAGGAGAATTAGCTTCATAAAACCAAATATATTTATTGAAGCAAGTAAAACAACTGAGGTAAGGTATCTGAGGGGAGGACCCTCTGGATCACAACACTGTACCACAAAGTGGAGCACCGGCAAGGGTTACCCCAGTACAGGGATTCTTTCTGTTACAACACCAAGTGGCCTGAATGCCTCAAATCCTGGACCAGAGGGGCGACCCGTACAGACTGGATAGGAGAAACTGAAATACTGTCTGTGTTGGTGGAGGGGATACTGGAGGCTTCGTGTAATCTGGGAAAGGCTTGGCCAGCCTGAAGTGGGATCTGGAGTGTCTAGAGGGATCCAGAATGGAGAACAAGCAACAGAACATTCTGTGGAGACAGCGGTGTTAGCATAATCCAAAGCAACAGACTTCCAAATGCAGAGCACAGCAGAGTGAGACCTGAGCAGGAGGCAAGATTATCCAGACTAATGATGTTGCCTAGGCACCTCCCAAAAGGGGAGGACACCTTTTATGCACAGAGCATCACAGCAGAAACAGTCCTAATAGAGAACAGGTGCTCTGCTGCTTTAAGTATGTGCAGGAGGCGAGGTGTGGCTCTTAAGAACATTCCCAGGAGACCTGCCAAGGGAACGCAGGTTCCTAGCAGAGAAAGGAGCTGCAAATCGTTTGGAGCCATAGACAGGGTGAGCAGTACCATTAGAGCTACGTGATAGGTGCCCATATCTCTTGCACAGCAGAGACCAGACCCGCAACAGAGGGCATGAAAGTACCCTCCCCTTTATGCCCCCCTTCTTCTAACCTGCCAGGAACTTCCTAAGGAGGACCTGAGCATCAATGTTCTCCTCAGGCTCCCAGGATCTCTCCTCAGTACCACATCCCTTCCAATCAACCAGAAAGAATGTCCTCCCACCTCTCTCCTTCATGGCCAGGATGTCCTTAACTTCATAGACGTCCTCGGCACAGATGGGAGAAGGAAAATTATATGGATCCTAGATGTAGCGACTGAAAACCACTGGCTTCAGCAGGGAGACATGGAAGGAGTTATGAATCCAAAAGGAGGCAGGCAACTTCAAACGGTAGCACACATCGTTGATCCGGCAGAGCTCTTCTAAAGGGACCGAAGGGTAACAAGGAGCCAGCTTGTAAGAAGGAACCTTAAGATGGTTGTGTCTGAAAGACAGCCCTACCTTATCGCCGGGTTGGAAAGGCGGTGGGTCCAGATGTCTCTTATCCGCATGCTCCTTGGTGTGACTCGAGGCCTGCTCCAGTCTAAGTCCTGGTCTCTGTCCAGACCTTCGTGATGTCCTTGACCATTGCCGGAAGTGAGAGGCAATGGAGTCGGGATCCTTGGATGCTGTCCATACACAATGAAAAACAGAGAGTTAGAGGAGGACTCACCAACATGGTTGTTGTAGATAAACTCTGCCCATGGCAGCAGGTCGGCCCAGTCACTGTGATGACCATTTACGAAGTGTCCCAGATAGATGGTGAGAACTTGATTTAATCTCTCCACTTGGCCGTTAGCTTGTGGATAGTAGACCGAGGTGAAGTCCAGGGTGACATCCAACAGCTTACAGGGGGACCGACAGAATCAGGAGATGACGTGAACTCCTCTGTCGGAGACAATGTGGAGCGGAAGTTTGTGAAGTCGAAGGACATGCTGGATGAAGAGATCTGCAAGTTTAGGAGCGGAATGGAGACCAGACAGTTAAGTTGTATCCCATCTTGGAGAACCGGTCAACCAAAACCCAGATGACTGTACTACTGGACGATGCAGGCAGATCCGTGATGAAGTCCATGACAATGTGTTGCCAGGGAGCAGACGGAATTGGGAGCGGGAGAAGGTGACCAGCTGGCAGTTTCTTGAGTATTTTATTGCGTGCACAGAAGGAACAGGCTGCAACAAAGTCCAGAACATCTTGGTGCAAGGTGGGCCACCAGTAGTGTCGAGATATCAGCTGAAGCATCTTCTTCTGACCGGCATGGCCAGCAAGCTTAAAGAATGACCCCACTGTAAGGGTAGCATTTCACTTGGCAACGCACCAGCGATCCCGTCAGCGATATGACCTGGTAAGGATCGTTGTTGCGTCGCTGTCGGATCGCTGGTAAGATGTCAAACAGAGATCTCACTAGTGATGCAACAACGATCCAGAATGATACGGAGGTCGTTGGGAACATGTTTCTCAGACCTGTAGTATTGAGGTCATTGTCCCTGTCAAACACACCGATGCATGCTGCCCAGCGGGACCCCAACGATCAAAAAATGGTCCAGGCGACTGACACGACCAGCGATCTCACAGAAGGGGCCTGGTTGCTGCTAAGTGTTAAACATATCGAGATTGCTGGCGAGGTCACTGTTGCGTCACCAAATTAGTGACTGAACAGCGATCTCGCTTAGTGTGACGGGGGCTTAAGACATGCTCCTTGTCTCTTTCAGTTACAAAGGTCTAAACAGGGGGAAGCTGCGACAGCCTGACTGTAGCCACCACGATCATCCTAGACAATTCAATGATATGCGAAGATTTCTCTTCAAAGTCGTCTGACAGAAAGGACCTGGAGAGCGCATCAGATTTAATATTCTTCTCTGCAGGACGGAAATGGAGAGAGAAATTGAACCGAGCAAAGAATAAGGACCAACGAGCCTGGCGAGGGTTAAGTCTTCTTGCAGACTGAAGATATGACAGATTCTTATGATCACTGTAAATGATGACCTGATGAACTGGGCCTTAAAGCAGATATCGCCATTCTTCTAAGGCTAGCTTAATTGCCAGTAACTCTCTATTCGGAATTAAGTAGTTACGTTCGCAGGGCAAGAATGCCTTGGAGAAGAAACCACAGGTCACCATCTTACCGGTAAGCAGTGTGAGAGGGATGCTCCAGCTCCAGATGATGAAGCGTCCACTTCAAGGAAAAACTGCTTGTTGATCATTGGCCTGTAAAGAGCCAGAGCAGTTGAGAAGGCTTGTTTGAGGGAGGCAAAACTTGACTCGAACTCTGGAGTCTAAACCTTTGGCTTGGAACCTTTACAAGTCAGAGTGCTGAGTGGTCTTACCAGAGAGGAGAAGTAGGGGATGAACTGCCGATAGTAGTTGGCAAATCCAGAAACCACTGAATGGCCTTGATTCCTTCAGGTCGGGGCCAATTAAGCACGGCACAGACCTTCTCTGGATCCATCTCGAGATCTGTATCAGAAATTATATAACCAAGAAAGGGTAAGGACATCTGTTTAAACAGACATTTCTCGAACTTTGCATAGAAGCGATTTTCCCTCAATCTTTGTAGAACGAGCCGAACATTCCTCCTGTGAATTGGTAAGTCGGGAGGAAACACCAGGATGTCGTCAAGATACACCACCACACAGACATAGAGAAGGTCACAGAATAAGTCATTGACAAACTCCTGGAAGACAGGGGGTGCATTGTTTAAACCGAAGGGCATCACCCAATATTCGTAGTGTTGAAGAAGGTTTTACACTCATCCCCAGATCATATCCTGATGAGGTTGTACCCCCCAGGGAGATCCAACTTGGTGAAAATCCTTGAACCTTGAAGACGGTCAAAGAGCTCTGGAAGAGGGTATTTATTGGTTGAGACTACAGTTATTTGGTTGAGACTACAGTAGTTGATGCACGGGCGAAGAGACCCATCTTTCTTCTTGACATAGAAGAATCCAGCTCCAGCCGGGGAGGAGGACGTCTGGATAAACCGTTGAGCCAAATTCTTCTTGATGTAGTTGGACATGGCTTGAGTCTCTGTGACAGAAAGAAGGTAGATTGTACTTGAGGCAGAGTAAATCCAGGGATTAGATTGATGGGACAATTGTAAGACCTATGAGGAGGAAGAATCTCGGCTTCCTTCTTGTCAAATACATCTGCGAAGGACCAGTAGGCAGAAGGTAATCTGGGTAATGCTGCAGGAGGCCGCGGGGTAGAACCAGGTCATACTGGTTTGAGGCAGTGATCGTGACAGGACTGACCCCATCGAAGGACATCTCCAGATAGCCAATCCAGAACAGGTTCATGGAGGAGCAGCCATGAAAGACCCAGTAGAAATGGTGGAGAAATAGTTGGTACCACATAGAAGATAATTTTCTCCCTGTGGAGTGCTCCGATTTGAATCTCCACCTCTTCAGTGAAACCAAGAATAGGATCTTTGAGAGCTCTTCCACCTACAGACACGATGTGCCGGGATTGGTGCAGGGGAACAATTGGGATCCCAAACCGCCTTGCCACAGCTTGCTGGATAAAATATGCATCAGACCCAGAGTCTAGATAGGCTGTCTTGGAGAGCTGCTCCATTCCAAAGATCACCTGCATGGATATAGTTAGTGGGAGAGAGGAATCATTCTCAACTAGGTAGGTTTCTCTTACATATCCTAGGTGGAAGAGATTCTCCGGCCTCTCAGTCCCACAGCAAGCGGAACATCCACCATAACGATATGGATTCCTTGCGGGCTTCTCCTCCTGTTGGTTCCTCTTCACCTTTATGCGGTCGAGCTCCATGGGTTTATCCTCAGAGACAGAAGCTGGACAGGGCGGAAACCGAGATTTCGGTGAAAAAGATGCCAGATGGGGAAATCGCTTCTCGAGAATCCTCTCTCTGGAGCGCTCCTGGAGACACATGTCAATCCGAATGGCAAGTGATATGGTATCATCCAGGGTCTCAGGTAAGTCTCTCACTGCCAATTCGTCCTTGATTTTGTCGAGCCCCAGGCCCTGGGGTACTCGGGAATCAGGCTCAGTGGGGATGGCACGGGTGGCAGCGCCTGAGCCCGTGGCCTGGGTTACACTTCAATAAGGGGTGTATGTACAGGGGATTAGAGTTTGTCATGTGACGCCACCTGTAGTACCTGGTGATGGGTCACCAGTGCCGCCACAGTCCTCCGGAGGTCGATGGTAATGCGGCTGAGTTGACAAAGCTCCCTACACGTGGAGCTGGTCCTCCAGGGCAGCGTTCCTGTAAGCAAACAGGTTGATCAAGATAACCACACAAAGGCAAAGTCACTTTCTCCCGGGTACTTTACTGTAAACGTTCAGCAGCAAAATACAGAGTCTGCAGTTCAGCAAGATTGTATTCAAACAGGTAGCTCTACGGGCGGCTGCAAGTGGATGCCAGGTGGTATGGTGGAACCCGTGGTAACCCTTAGTTGACGAACCAGTGTCCTTTCTTCCCCGCCAAGGATGGATCTATATCCAATGGCTCCGTGTAGATAGGCTTGGGGCTCCCCTCCCTCGTGGTGAGGAAGCAGGCAGACCGCTCCATCTGGCAGGGTGCCGCACCTGATAAACAAAACCACAGCAGCCGGTTGACGACTGCAAAGGTAGACTCTGGCCGTTTTCTCGGGCCCAGCGTTCTCTTGGTGGACTGGGGAATTCCCTGGAGTATGGTCGCTCCATGCTGGGGTTCCCCCTTTCTCTCTAGGGCCCAGACTCCGCACGTCGGGCTCCCTCTTCCAGGATCCCCTCAGGATCCTCTCTCTCCTTTCCTCCAGATCAGCGTAGAGCTGTCCGGGTAAACCTTCCACCTCGCTCCACACTCCTTCTCCTCTCCTCCTCCTCCGACTGTCTTGACTCTCAGACGTCCATTGTCTGACTATTCTGTCCTACTGCAAAATATAAAGGGAGGGGGCAAGAGGCGCAATAGTGCCCTATCACTAGTGACACTAGTATGTAAACGGTGGTGCTGTGTGGCCGCTCACCTGATCCAGTTGTGGTCCCCACAACTGGTTTGACTGCGTTTAGGAATCAATGTTCCAAGCTGCTGCAGGACCTCCACCTACCACTGGATCGTGGTATGTTCCAAGAAAGATGATGGGAGTGATGGTGTATCACGGTCCGCGCTGCTTCTGGATTAAAACTCACCAAAGAGCCCAGCAAACTTTCATCCTCTTTATTCCTTATTCCAACGCGTTTCAACGCCACAACCCGGCGTCTTCCTCAGGGATAACCCTGAGGAAGACGCCGGGTTGTGGCGTTGAAACGCGTTGGAATAAGGAATAAAGAGGATGAAAGTTTGCTGGGCTCTTTGGTGAGTTTTAATCCAGAAGCAGCGCGGACCGTGATACACCATCACTCCCATCATCTTTCTATTCTGTCCTACTGACTGACCTCCTTTGTTCCCCCTTGAAGTGAATATATCTTCCTCCCAGGTAACCTTCCACTCCTATTCTAATGTGGGAATGCAGGAATGGGTCCCACTCACCAACGTAGGATTCACTTGCAGCTGGGGAAATTACATCTCTTTTACGGGTGCAATACCCCACTGTGATGCCTGACTACGTGGGGCACCACAATTTCTCCAGCTAAACCTCGCTGGAAGGCTATGACCAGAGGCTCATTGGTTCAGGGTGCGGAAACAGATGGCATACTGACCAACAGTGGGAGAGCCCTGTTGTAAGTTTAAGAGAGACTCCATGGCAGATATGACACGACCAGGCTCATCAAATATCTTGCAGAACGTGTCCATGAATTCTTGCAGATCACACACAATGACTCATTCGTCTCCATTAGGGGGTTGAACCAGGCTAAAGCCTCTCTCTCCAGGTGAGAGGCAAGGAAAGCAACCTTGGCCATGTCAGTCGGATAATGCTGAGGCAGTAAACTAAAATGTAGCAAGTATTGGTTTAGAAATCCTCTGCACAACTTGGGGTTACCATTGTAACGAGGAGGCTGGCAGAGACCCGTAGTGGGCATAACCATCAGATGCTTTACCGGAGATTGGGGGGCAGCTACCAGCTTTACCTTAGTTAACCGGTCATCCACAGAGGTCATGAAGTCCAACATGCGGGTCTGCATCTCACATTGACGATTAAGTTCCTGATGAAGCTCGGTTAGTTGAGTCGTGTTGGTGGGCTCAGTAGCCTGTAGAGTAGATAGACAGATATCCAAGGTTTGCATGAAGGCTACTAGCTGATCCTGGCTCTGACAAAGCCCAGCCAGCTCTTTCTGGGCTGAGTATTGGGTATCAGTGGAGTCCATGGCCAGGGCAAACTGTGATGCCCACAGGGCGTGATGAAGAGTAGTGGACTCACTAGGCCAGTGCTGGTGCAGTGGTAGTTGTATACCCAATGCTTAAGAGACAGGAGAGTGAGCTTCATAAAACCAAAGATATTTATTGAAGCAAGTAAAACAACTGAGGTAGGGTATCTGAGGGGAGGACCCACTGGATCACAACACTGTATCACATGGTGGAGCACCGGCAAGGGTTACAACTCCCGTTACAACAGCAAGGTGACCTGAATGCCACGAATCCTGGACCAGAGGGGTGACCCATAAAGACTGGATAGGAGAAACTGGAAAATGGCTCTGTCGGTGGAAGAGATCCTGAAGGCTCTGTGTAATCTTGGAAATGCTTGGCCAGCCTGGAGTGGGATCCGGAGTGTCCAGAGGGATCCAGGATGGAGAACAAGCAACAGAAGATCCTGTGGAGACAGCGGTGTTAGTATAATCCAAAGCAACAGACTTCCAAATACAGAGCACAGCAGAGTGAGACCTTAGCAGGTGGCAAGATCATCCAGACTGGTGATGTTGCCCAGGCACCTCCCAAAAAGGGAGGATTCCTTATATGCACAGAGCATCACAGCAGAAACAGTCCTAATAGAGAACAGGTGCTCTGCTGCTTTAAGTATGTGCAGGAGGCGGGGCGCGGCTCCTAAGAGCATTCCCATGAGACCTGCCAAGGGAACGCAGGTTCCTAGCAGAGAAAGGAGCTGCAGATTGTCTAGAGCAGGGGTGGGGAACCTCAGGCCCCAGGGCCAAATGCAGCCCTCTATGACTATTTTGTGGCAAATTCCTGGGGACCGCAGTGCTCAGGCTGGCAGATGCATTTTGCCGACTGTCTGCTGTTTAAATCCAGCTTTCCAGTGATCTGTATCTCCTATCCTCAGCCTCCCCAGTGAGGTATATCCCCCAGAATCTTCTGTGATGCCTAGGGCTCTAGCATACCTGGAAAAGCAGTTGAGAAGCAACCTGACCAATATCATCTAACATCACAGCCACGCTAAAGAGATGCAAAGAGATGTTTGTATGGCCCCCGAAGGCTTGTAGGAATTTCCAAATGTCCCTCGGCAGAAAAATGGCTCCCCGCCCCTGGTCTAGAGCCACAGACAAGGTGAACAGTCCCATTAGAGCTACTTGATAGGCGCCCATCTCCCTGCATAGCAGAGACCGGACCTGCAACCAAAAGCATGACAAGATGAAAGAGCTGTCTTCTGACTAGCAGACAAAAATTTTATACGTAGAAAAGGGAACCTGTCAGGTGGTTTATGCCCCCCCAGCTATCACTGTCTGTAGCTGCAGCTTTATAATACTAGTCTAATCATCTCTGTCTGAGCTCATAGTGTAATGTGAAAGGTGAAAAAAAGCTTTTATACACTTACATTTCAATCCCCACCTTGGAGGAGGGGGACTGTCTGGCAGGATAATAGTTAACTCACTTTTAACTTGGATATCTAAAGGACCTGTGTGATGTAACGATCATGTGACCATAGTGGGCGGAGCTAAGCCAGCAAACGTATTATGTTCTATGAGAACTTAGCTCCGCCTATTGTAGTCACATGGTTGTGACATCACATTAAGTCTCCCAACATGTTCTAGCACAAGGCTGAAATGTTAACTATTAACCTGCCAAACAGTCCCTGTCCTCCAAGCTGGGGACTGACTGCCCCATTACATAAGGAACAACTATACACTTCAGCCCCTGACCTTACCCCTGCGGTATTAAAGAACACTAATGACTGTCTAGCTGCAGTTTCCAATATCATGTCCACTCTCTATTTGAAACTAAACCTTTTCAAAACTGAACTTCTTCTGCTCCCCCCATCCACTAACCTCCCTAAATCGGACATCTCTCTCTCAGTTTGCGGTACCACGATAACGCCTAGGCAGCAGGCTCGCTGTCTGGGTGTTATATTTGACACCGATCTCTCCTTCTCCTCCCACACACAATGTCTCATCCGCTCCTGTCGCTTACACCGGAAGAATATCTCTAGAGTCCGCCCCTTTCTCACCATGGAAACAACAAAAACCCTCACCGTGGCCCTAATCCATTCCCGCTTTGACTATTGCAATTCTCTATTAAGCGGCTTCCCCCTCACCAGACTTTCTCCTCTCCTGTCCATCCTTAATACAGCAGCCAGGATCACCCATCTGGCCAATCGTTACTCAGATGCCTCTGCTCTGTGCCAGTCATTGCACTGGCTGCCCGTATACTACAGGATCAAATTCAAATTGCTTGTTCTCACCCACAAAGCTCTTCACAGTGCAGCACCCCCCTTCATCTCCTCCCTCATCTCTGTCTATCGCCCCACCCACTCTCTACGTTCCTCAAATGACCTTCGACTAACATCCGTACTAATCCGATCCTCCCACTCCCGGCTACAAGACTTCTCCAGAGCTGCACCAAACCTCTGGAATGCTTTACCCCAAGAAATCAGGACTATCCACAACTTGCATGGCTTCAGGCGATCCCTAAAAACGCATCTTTTTAAGGCGGCCTATCATACTCCCTAATAGAAGTCCATTGTACTGTAGACAGTGAATGGGCTATCCCTCTGGACATTACTCTTCTACAAACTCCACCAAACCAAAAAGGTCTACACAGACTGTATAATGACCATCCATGTAAGCTTAGTCCTATGCCCCACTTCCTCAAGATGCCTGGACCATCAGTGCAATAAGTCCCTGTACCTTGTGCAACCCCTATCCCGTTGTAGATTGTAAGCTCTTTTGAGCAGGGTCACCTTCATTTCTTGCTTTATTTATTGTATTTTTTTTACATTGATTCTATGCCTATTGTTTTGTATCCAATTATTGTACTTTATTTGTTCTCTACTCTAATTACTTACTGTATTACATTTTCTGTACTCTAACCCTACATTGTAAAGCGCTGCGGAATATGTTGGCGCTATATAAATAAAGCCTTATTATTATTATATTATTATAAGGAAATGTAAGTGTATAAATGCTTTTTTTTCACCTTTCACATTACACTATGAGCTCAGACAGGGATGATTAAAATAGTATTATGAAGCTACAGATACAGACAGTGATAGCTGGGGAGGCATAAACCACCTGACAGGTTCCCTTTAAAGTACCGTATATACTCACGTATAAGCCGAGTTTTTCAGCCCAAAAATTGGGCTGAAAAGTCCCCCCCTCGGCTTATACGCGAGTCACTCGGTATGCTGTGGGGGGGGGGGGCTGTGAACGGTGGCTGGAGGAGGCAGGAGGGGGCCGCGGTGACCGCAGGCGGTCACGTGGGGCCCCCTCATTAGTGTAATGAATATGCACGGCATCCCCCGTCCATCGGCGGCGGGGGGATGCCGTGCATATTGCACTACACTGGCCCCCAGCAGTAACACACAGCCCCCACTCCTTAGTATGTTCCCCCCAGGCTGCGGCACCTGTTAAAATAACAAACCTTTCATACATCACCTTTCCGGCGCAGCTCCTCCGCTCCTCCGGTCCCGGCTTCTTCCTGCTTGTGCCGGCTTCTAGTGCTGTGACCGGGCGCAGGAGATGACGTCATCTCCTGCGCCCGGTCACATGACACCGGCACAAGCAGGAAGAAGAAGCCGGGAGCGGAGGAGTGGAGGAGCTGCGCCGGAAAGGTGATGTATGAAAGGTTTGTTATTTTAACAGGTGCCGCAGCCTGAGGGGGACATACTAAGGAGGGGGGGGGGCTGTGTGTTACTGTTGGGGGCCAGTATACCACCACTGGGGCCTGTATACTACTGTTGGGGGCCAGTATACCACCACTGGGGGCCTGTATACTACTGTTGGGGGCCAGTATACCACCACTAGGGGCCTGTATACTACTGTTGGGGGCCAGTATACCACCACTGGGGGCCTGTATACTACTGTTGGGGGCCAGTATACCACCACTGGGGGCCTATATACTACTGTTGGGGGCCAGTATACCACCACTGGGGGCCTGTATACCACTGCACAGGGGCCTGTATACCACTGCACAGGGGCCTGTATACCACTGCTGAGGGGCCTGTATACCACTGCTGAGGGGCCTGTATACCACTGCTGAGGGGCCTGTATAATACCACTGCCGAGGGGCCTGTATACCATTACTGAGGGGTGCTATATACCAGTGACGGGGGCTATATAATAAGATGGGGGTCTGCTGCATTTCATACCCTAGGTTTATACACGAGTCAATAACTTTTACCAGCTTTTGGGGGCAAAAGTAGGGGGGTCGGCTTATACACGGGTCGGCTTATACACGAGTATATACGGTAAGTTATTCCTTACTATATGTAGGACCCGCACTGACTGGCTTTGTCCCCATTAGAATGGAGCACATCCATTTATTCACTAATAGGCTTGGAGTGATGCACTCAGCCTATTTTGAAAACCCATAGAGAATGAAAGGAAACCTCAATGACCCTGGATATCTGAATCATGTAGCAATTTCAGATATCCAGTGGCATTGAGGTTTCCATTGATGAAGAATGGCCCCACTATCTTTGTACCCCATATACCACACCATACCAACAATTTGTGTGTTCCAACAGTCTTGGAGGGATCTATCCACTGTGAGTTAGTATTAGACCAATAGCGGTGGTTTTGTTCGTTAACTTCATCATTCACAAAAAAGTTTGCCTCATCACTCATCTGAAGGCAATTGTCTATGCTGTGAAGATATGAGATGTGCAGAATCTGAAACAACGGATACTGGAAGCCTGTGCTAGCATTTCTTCTGTGGTGTTGCTAACAGTGTGTGAAGAGTGGAAGAAGATGTTGGCCCCCTGAGGAAGGAGCGAGGTAGAGCTCCAAAATGGGTTGGAGTAAAGCCAGGATTTTAAAGAGGACCTGTCACCAAACCAGGCATGGTGATCTAATTACAGCACTGGATGCAGCATGTCTGCAGCATGCAGGCAAGGGGTCCCCCAGCACTTGAGCAGCCCTGTACCCCGAGATACAGTTAGAAAACTTACATGCTACAGCCACTAAGGAGGTGGCTAGGGGCTGCAGCCAAGGGCAGATTCACACCCCCTGCATGTGTAATCTGCCCACCGCTGCCAATCATTCTCTCCCTGTCTGCAGCATTTAAACAGAGTTTTTTTTTCTCTCTCCCAGAAAGTCAGTTTGGGGCGGGGCTAAACGGGAGAGAAAAAAACCCCTCAGTTTAAATGCTGCACACAGGAAGAGAATGATTGGCAGCGGTGGGCACAGAGGGTGTGAATCTGCCCTTGGCTGCAGCCCCTAGCCACCTCCTTAGTGGCTGTAGCATGTAAGTTTTCTAAGTGTATTATCTCGGGGTACAGGGCTGCTCAAGTGCTGGGTGACCCCCTGTCTGGATGCTGCAGACATGCTGCATCCAGTGCTGTAATTAGATCACCATGCCTGGTTTGGTGACAGTTCCTCTTTAATCATTATCTCTGACGAATTGTGTTCCTTCCGCTGTATGAGCAGGGCAGATCCATAAAAACACTGTCCATTCAAGGTCCAAATAGAACAAAAAGAATAGAGACCAGGTTGTGGGGACATCACCACAAAAGTGGATCAGGATGTGGGGACATCACTACAAAATGGCATCAGGATGGGGGATATTACTACAAGATGACAAGGGAGGGAACATTACTAAAAAATGGGGACATTACTACAAGATGAGGACCAGGATGGGGAACATTAATATACGATGGGGACCAGGATGGGGCATTACTACAAGAAGAAGACCAGGAAGGTGGTATTACTACAAGGGGACCAGGTAGGAACATTACTACATTATGAGGACCAGGATGGGGCATTACTACACGTAGGGACCAGAGTGGAACATTACTTCATGATGAGGACCAGGATGTGGGACATTAATATAGGATGGGGATCAGGATGTTGCATTACTACAATAAGAGGACCAGGATGGGGACATTACTTCAAGAAGAGCACCAGGATGGGGACATTACTTCAAGAAGAGGACCAGGATGGGGACATTACTTCAAGACGAGGACCAGGATAGGGCACATTACTTCAAAAAGAGGACCAGCATGGGGACATTACTTCAAGAAGGGGACCAGGATGGGGACATTACTACAAGAAGAGGACCAGGATGGGGACATTACTTCAAGAAGGGGACCAGGATGGGGACATTACTTCAAGAAGAGGACCAGGATTGGGACATTACTACAAGAAGAGGACCAGCATGGAGACATTACTTCTAGAAGGGGACCAGGATGGGGACATTACTACAAGAAGAAGACCAGGATGGGGACATTACTAAAAGATGAGGTCCAGGATGGGGACATTACTACAAAAAGAGGATCAGGATGTGGACATTACTACAAGAAGAGGACCAGGATGGGGACATTACTACAAGATGAGGTCCAGGATGGGGACATTACTACAAGATGAGGTCCAGGATGGGGACATTACTACAAGAAAAGGATCAGGATGGGGACATTACTACAAGAAGAGGCCCAGGATGGGGACATGACTACAAGAAGGGGAACAGGATGGGGATATTACTACATGATGAGGTCCAGGATGGGGACATTACTACAAGAAGAGGCCGAGGATGGGGACATTACTACAAGAAGGGGAACAGGATGGGAACATTACTACAAGATGAGGTCCAGAATGGGGACATTACTACAAGATGAGGTCCAGGATGGGGACATTACTACAAGATTAGGTCCCAGGATGGGGACATTACTACAAGATGAGGTCCAGGATGGGGACATTACTACAAGAAGAAGATCAGGATGGAGACATTACTACAAGAAGAGGCCCAGGATGGGGACATTATTATTATTTATTATTATTATTATTATTTATATAAAGCACCATTGGTTCCATGGCGCTTTACATAAGAAGTGGGGGTAACAAGAACAGGTACAGTACAATGAACAGTCAAGGCTTGCTGATACACGACGGAGAGGACCCTGTCCACGAGGGCTCACAGTCTACAGGGGTGGGAGAGGACACGATAGGGGGGGAAGCGCCAACCGTGTGATGGAGCGGCTCTGGGTCTCATCATAGGTTGTAGGCTTGTTGGAATAGATGAGTTTTCAGGTTCTTTTTGTAACTCCTTAGGGTAGGCGAGTGTCTGACGTGCTGGGGAGAGAGTTCCAGAGTATAGGGGTGGCGCAGGAGAAGTCTTGTATGCAGTTGTGGGAGGATGAGATGAGGGGGAGGAGAGAGAGGAGGAGTTTTGTGAGGAGCGTAGTTGCGTGCAGGTTGGTATGGAGACATGTCGCAGATGTAGGGGGACAGGTTGTGGAGGCTTTGTAAGTCAGGGTTAGGATTTTAAATCGAGATCTTTGGGGGGTGGGAGCAGTGAAGTGCCATGCGGAGAGGGAGTAGGGATAGCGAGAGGCAGGTGGATAGACGGGGTGAGTTAGGATAGAGCGATGGGTTGCAAGGGGCAGGAGCAGTGAGCAGTAGGTTGTAGTAGTCAAGGCGGAGATGATGAGGTCGTGGACGAGAGTTTGGCACTGTATGATTAGAACGGGCGGATACGTGAATGTTCTTGAGTTGGAGTCGGCAGGAAGTGGCGAGGGCTTGGATGTGGGCTTGAAGGAGAGGGAGGAGTCGAGGGTGACCCGAGGCACTTTGTATGGGGGACTGGGGAGAGGGAGCAGTCGTTGACTAGGATTGACAGGTCTAGTAGAGGGAGAGGGGGCTGTGGGGGAAGACAATGAACTCTGTTTTGCCCATGCTCAACTTGAGGAAGCGAGCAGAGAAGAAAGATGAGATGGCAACAGGCATTGGGGAATTTTAGACAGAAGAGAGATGATGTCAGGCCCGGAGAGGTAGATCTGGGTGTTGTTGGCGTAGAGATGGTACTGGATGCCATGGGACTCAATGAGTTGACCTAGGCCGAGGGTGTAGATGGAGAAAAGTAGCGGTCCCAGTACCGATCCCTGGGGGACGCCGACAGTAAGGGGGTAGGACGAGGAAGAGGTGTGGGAGTGGGTGACGCTGAAAGTGCGGTCCGTAAGTATGAGGAGATCCAGGAGAGGGTGAGGTCGGTGATACCAAGGGATTCTAGGATTTGGAGTAGGAGGGAGTGGTCGACTGTATCGAAGGCGGCAGATAGGTCGAGGAGGAGGAGGACAGAGTAGTGTTTTTTACTCTTCGCGGTCAGTAGGTCATTGTGACTTTAGTAAGGGCTATTTCGGTGGAGTGGTGAGGTCGGAAACCGGATTGTAGGCAGTTGAAGAGGGAGCAGGAGGATAGGTAGGAGGACAGTTCAGAGTGGACGTGTTGTTCAAGTAGTTTGGATGCGAAAGGGAGAAGAGATATTGGGTGGTAGTTGGCGACAGATGATGGGTCGAAGGGAGGGTTTTTTCAGGATGGGTGAGATCAAGGCGTGAATGAAGGGTGAGGGAAAGACGCCAGTAGTGAGTGATAGGTTGAAGAGGAGGGTTAGGGCAGGGATGAGGACAGTGGTGAGGTTTGGGATGAGGGGAAGGGAGTGGGTTGAGGGCGCAGGTGGTGAGGTGAGATCGTGACAGGAGGGCGGAGAGCTGGGCTTCAGTCACATTGAATAAGCTTCCTGTGGTCAAGGAGGGTTGGGCGGTAATGGGGGTGGGTTGGTGGGACGTTGGGCCAAAGCTTTCTCTAATTTTATCAATCTTTTGTTTGAGAAGGTGCGAAGTCGTCAGCAGAGATGAGGGGGGAAGGAGGAGGGCCGGGGGACAGAGTAGGGAGTTGAAGGTTTTGAATAGTTGTTTGGGTTTTGGAATAGTGTGTTGATTAAAGAGAGAAATAGGTTTGCTTTGCGGCGGTGAGTGCGTCCTTGAAGTTGGAGAGGGATTGCTTGTACATGGTGAGGTGGGCCGTGGAGTGGGATTTCTTCCATCTCCGTTCAGCGACCCTGGACATTACTACAAGAAGGGAAACAGGATGGGGGCATTACTACATTGAGGTCAGTGGGATTACTAAGAAGGCCAGGATGGACTAGTCAGTGTTCAGGATGGGGATACTACAAGAGAGATCGATGGACATACTACAGAAGAGGCCAGGATGGGAATACTACAGAGGGGAACAGATGGGGACATTACACATTTGAGGTCCAGATGGGAATTGCTACAAGGCCATATGGGGACATTACTACAAGAAGGGGAACAGGATGGGAACATTACTACAAGATGAGGTCTAGGATGGGGACACTACTACAAGATGAGGTCCAGGATGGGGACATTACTACAAGATGAGGTCCAGGATGGGGATATTACTACATGAGGTCGGGATGGGGAATTACAAGATGAGGTCCAGGATGGGGACATTACTACAAGATGAGGACATTAATATATGATGGGGACCAGTATAGGGACATTACTACAAGAAGTGGACCAGGATGGGGACATTCCTACATAAGGGAGATTAGGGTGGGGACATTCCTTCAAGAAGAAGGTTAGGATTTGTACTTTTTTTTAATATAGATACATTTTTATTCAAAATTAAAATTGTATACACAACACAATCAGCATGTTCACATTATAAGGTATTTCAATCAATTTATAACCCACATTCCCACCCCTCCCAAACAGCGTACATTCCCACAACTTTATAGCATTGAGCATATAATTACATCATATGTGCTTTAGTGCATCTTTAATCAATGTACCGCTACAGGCGGAGAGGATCAATGTCACTCCCTTTATAACTACTCAATTTAGCCATACTGTAACCATGGTGACCATATCTTCTCAAATAGTTGAATTCTCCCTCTCTTGTTATAGACTCCTCTTTCCAGTCTGATCTTTGGTTAACACAAGATATAAACTCCCCTCTAGTCGGCGGGTCTTGCTGTATCCAATGTCTGGCGATCAATTTACACGCCACATATAACAATTTAGCCAAAACAGTTTTAAATACATTGTCAATCACTATTTCCTCTACGTATCCCAATAAGCAAACCAGTGGTTCCCTGGGTATAACACATCTATAAGCGCCCTCTATCCTGTTAAGAACTGTGATCCAAAAGGCTGACAGTCTGGGGCATGACCACATCATATGAAAAATACCCGCCTCTTCTCTCATGCATCGTGGACACTAGAGTCAGCCCTCAGACCCATCTTGAATAACAGTATCGGGGATCTATACACCCTATGTATTACATACAGGTGAGACAACCTGGCCGGTTCGCTCACAGACAGCTAAGGCACTCCCTCCAACACACTTTCCCAAACCTCATCAGTAATGTGCCCCACTTCTCTTTCCCACTTAGTCTTGGTTCTAATCGGGTGTTTGAGTAAAAAGGAGTGCAATAGATCCTTGTATGTACTGGAGATGACTCCCCTCGAGAGGCCACCACCGCAGACATAATCTAAATCTTGCCTGTAACGACAGGCTTTCCTTCGCATTTTGCGCCAAAATGGCGTGTTTCAGTTGCTCGTAGTGGTACCACTCAGAGAGAGACAACTCAAACCCTTCTCTCAACTGCGTGAAGGGCTTCAGTCCCCGTTGAGTAAAGATTTGAGACATGTATATGATACCTTTTCGTACCCATTCCACTAATGTACCTATTTTCCCAATCTCCGGCAGGTTACTGTTCTCCAATATTGGTGTATACTTAGTCACCTTGGTAACTCCTCTCATCTGTGTAATCTTAGTCCAGACCCTACTCACAAGATCTAGGGTGGGATATAACCTCCCCAATCGGCGAAATGAACCATCCTCCATCCCCAACACCAAAGGAGACCTATTCGATATGTATCTCAATACTCCCTGGATTGGAGCCACCTTGTCTTGATCCACCCATCCCCGCAAGTGTTGGCTCTGTGCCGCCAAGAAATATATTCCCGGATTTTGCAATGCTAGTCCACCGTCGTCCTTTGGTCTCTGCAAGATCTCTAGTCTAAGTCTCGGTTGTTTTTTACCCCATATCAAGTCTCTGAATAAGGAGTTAACCCCTTTAAAATGACCCTGGGGATCCATACTGGGGCATTGTGAACCACATAGAGCACCTTGGGCATCAGCACCATTTTAATAAGATTGATCCTGCCCACCACCGAAAGGCGCAGCTTATTCCAAGTCGTTACTTTAGATTTCAGTTGTTTCATTAGTGGTGTTAAATTGAGTTTAAGATACTCCGCAATTGGGAGGGATACCTGGATGCCCAAGTACCTAAACTGACCCACAACGCACAGCCGACTAGCCCCCTCTTCGCTGTCTGACCAAGTTACCCCGTCATCTACCCCAAATAGATTTGATTTTGTCCAGTTAATAGATAGACCAGAGAGTCTCCCAAATCTGTCAATTATACGCCTGGCATGGTCCAATGAGGGCTACAGGTCCTTTAAAAACAATAAAATGTCATCCGCATAGAGTGCGATTTTTTTCTTCCAAAGCCCCATACCGAAATCCCTGAACTTCCTTGTCTTGCCGGATAGTGGCCGCTAACGGCTCGACTGAGGTGAGGTGAGGTGAGAGCGGGCAACCCTGTCTAGTCCCCCTGTGTAACTCCACAGTTGGCGACAACATACCATTAACTCTAATCTTAGATAAAGGTTGAGCATATAATACACGATATAAATTGGGAGCCAAAGCCCAATCATTGCAGAACAGCCCATAGATACTCCCACTCCACACTATCAAACGCTTTATGCGCATCCAGTGAGGCAATCACTCTCTTTCCAGAGTTGTCCGCGGGCAGCTGTAGATTCAAATATAGACGTCTGATATTCGTCGCTGTGGACCTATTAGGCATAAAGCCCGACTGGTCCGGATGAATTAAATTAGAAATCACTTCCGTGAGCCGATTTGCAAGTACTTTGGCTAGAATCTTTACATCCGACGTTAACAACGATATGGGCCTATACAAGTCAGGTAATGTTAGATCTTTATCCTCTTTGGGAATTAGGGCCACTTTACACACACCAACTTATCTGTCCAACTTCTGACCAACTTACAGGTTGCAGTGAAATCATGGACACATTGTTCCATTGTGCATAGTCACAAAATGGAGCAATGTGTCCATGATTTCACTGCAACCAGTAAGTTGGTCAGAAGTTGAACAGATAAGTTGGTGTGTGTAAAGTGGCCATTACAGTTATTATTGCTTCTCTCATAGAAGCCGGCAGCATCCCCCGCTCTCTAGCCTCCTCAAAAACCCGCAACAAGTCAGGCAGTAATACCTCTTCTAATTGTTTATATATTTCCACCGGCAGACCATCCGCACCCGGAGCCTTCCCATTAGCCATACCATGCAGCACCCTACTCAATTCTTCCACTGTAACAGGGGCATCCAATTTATCCCTTCCTCTATTGTAAGTCTGGGAAGTGTCACTGCCCCCAAGAAATTAGCCAAATCTCGCATCTGCAACCCCCCTCTTGAAGAATATAGTTCTGTATAAAAGTCAGCAAACGTTCTCAAGATATCTTCACTCTCAGTGACCAGGGCCCCAGTATTAGAGCGAAGACTACGCACAAATGGGTTCTGTCTCTGAGCTGCCGCCACTACTGATAGTAAATGTCCCACTTTTTCTCCTTCCTCAAAAAATTTCAGTTTGAAAGGCCCGTCTCCTTGCCTCTTTCTCCAATAATACATGGTTCATCTTTTCCTGAGCCAATCTCATATTCCGCTTAGTAGCTGGTGTGCATTGCAATACCAACTCCGATTCCATCTGTCTCAGAGTTTCCAAACAATCCATTTCCTCCCTCTTATTGCGCAACTTGCATCTACATATATCCCGGAATAGCAAACCTCTAAGGTAGGCCTTCATAGCGTCCCAGACTATTAAAGTATCAGCACTATTCGCATTGAAAGCAAAGTATTCCACCACTTCCCGGGAGATATGATCCATATCTATATTAAGTAACCATTCCGGGTGTAATTTCCACTCTCGTACTACACCCTCCCGTGTAATCGAATCCCCGAATGAGACGAGAATTGGACTATGGTCTGAAAGTACTCTAGTTAAATATTCCACCTCTCTAACCCCTGCATCCATTAACTCATTCCCCAAAGCCAGATCAATACAGGACAGGGTATCATGAGATGACGAGTAGCATGAAAAACAAGCCTTCTCAGGGTTCCTTGTCCTCCACATATCAATCAGCCCCAATTCATGAACCAAAGAGCCAAACGGCGTTATAGTGCTGCCCTGCACCCCCTGTATTCGTTTGTGTCTATCCCAATAAGCATCTGGGACATTATTAAAATCCCCAATCACCAGTAATGGTATAGTCCCCCATCTAGCTGAGAACTCTCTCACTTCTCTAAGCTTAATAATAGAGTATGGCGGTGGTATATATATATCAGCAATACACAGCAGTCGTCCTCCCAACCTACACAACACCACAACATATTGCCCTTCAGCATCTATATACGTCTCCACCTCTTCGTATTGAGCAGACCTGTGGATCAACACAGAGACCCCTCTAGCATAGGTTGAAAAAGTCGAATGATACGCTTTCTGTATCCATCGTCTATCAAGAACTTCCACCGTTTCAGTGGTAAGGTGTGTCTCTAAAAGACATATCACAGATGGCTTTTGGTCCAGTATGTACTTAATCAGTGTCGCCCGTTTAGTCCTGTCAGACAGACCCCTCACATTCCAGCATATCAACTTAACCCCCCCCAAATGGATATAAAAAGTAAACCACACATAATCCTCTATTCCCTTTGTACACTGTTCCCATCCCCCCCGAAACATCCCAAACAAGTCTCTCCTCCTGACCGTCCACCATTTTGCCACTCTCAAAGAGAGTGAGGTCCGTCGAACCTGGAGTATTCCTCCTCCCCCCTGACTCCTTCAGCGAATACCCATATCTGTGAAAGTAAACCTTAGCATCACATCGCATCTCATTAGATTGAAACCCCTCCACCCCTGCCCGCTATGCCACATACAGTTTCCTGACATAATACTTAAACATAAATAATCATCAAAAAATACAGAAACATTAACAGTATTCAATAATCACCGCCGCACTATATTAGAAATGACTACCTCCCCCTCCCCTCCGGATCACTCTTTTACAAATATAGTCCTTCCCTTCCAGTATAATATAATAGGAACAGTAAATATAAAAAAAAATAAATAAATAAAGTCAGAAGAAGGAGAGATAACGAGAAAAAAGGAGGAGGTGGGAGAAAATAATAAAGTCCCCCACAACCCCCGGGAAATAAATGCAGAGAGCTAATGCTCCCTAACCTCTCTAAAAAAGGACGTTTATGTGTCCCACTGGGACTCTGTCTTCCAAAGAACACAAGTTAGTAGAGTCAAAACATTTGGTTATACCGCTTCCTCCAGTGCAGCCACTCGTCAGTCCCCTCCAACCTGGAGTCTCCGGGCATTAATGTCAATCCACTTAGAGGCTTCTTCTGGGTCAATAAAGAAGTGGACTTTCTCAAAAGCCTCTACGCAGAGTTTCGCGGGAAAAATCATAGAGTATTTAATCCCAATTTCTCTGAGTCTCTTTTTAACCCCAGCAAATTGCATCCTCTGTTTTTGTACGGTCACAGAGTAATCAGGGTAAATAGCCACAGAGTGTCCATCAACAGTCAGATCATCCAACTCCCGTGCTTTATGTAGGATAGTATCCCGATCCCTATAGTTCAGAATTCTTGCAAGCGTTGTACGAGGGCCCTTGCCAGGAGGCTGTGGCTGCATGGGGACCCTATGTGCCCTCTCCACTGCATATAGTCTGGACAAGTTATCTGCCCCAATTTTCTCCTTAAGCCGCATTTCAATAAATTCTGTGGGGTTCCTCCCCTCCGCTTTCTCTGGGATTCCCACAATTCTAACATTGTTTCGTCTGGAGCGATTCTCCAGGTCGTCCGTTTTTGCAGCCATTTCTGAGATCTGCTGCTTAAACCTTTTCTCTGCTTTTTGCAGTGCAGATATATCGTCCTCAGCAGTTCCCACTCTTTCTTCTACAGCACTAGTTCTGTGTTCAGTTTTCCTCAGGTCTCTTTTAAAAGTAGCCATTTTCCCCTGAATTCCTACCACTTGTTGAGTTAATGTTGTAAGTGCCTGTTTGCAGTAAGTCACTACTGTGAATACATCTCTAATGGTGGGGTTTTCTGGTATTTCTTCAGCAGCCTGCCCTTCAGTTGGGCTCACACTTTCCCCCTTCTCCTTAGGCACCTCCATATCCTCTCCATCCACCCCAGGGCTTACTCCTCGTCTCCCTCTTCATCCACACTCTTACCAGCCTCCTCACATAGCTTTCCAGGGCCTGGGCATACTGTACCAGCTTGGAAGCGATCTCCATGCGGCGCTGGCAAGCCGCATTCGCCCTCTCCGCCTCGTCTCTGACCTCGGCGCCATCTTGGGAGCTGTGTGCATCTCCCGCGCCTACCTCCTTCTGCCGTCGGCGGGTCATTTTTGCTGTCTGGAGGCCGGGAGCGCGTCTACAGCGCGTCAGGGGTGTAGGCTGCCGGTGAATACCGCTGCTGTTATCGGTAGTGCGGCGGTGCAGGAGAAAACAGCGGTGAATCAGCGGGAGATCTCCTCTGCGCGTCTGCTCACATTGCCTCCCAGGCCACGCCCCCCTCCAGGATTTGTACTTTACTACATTAAGCAAAAAATTCTGGTATTGCTAAGGCCGGTTTCACACCACGGTTAAATCCGATCTGGGGCTGTCCGTTGTGAATCGGACAGCCCCGGATCAGATTTTGACCCCATAGTATGCTATGGGGCTGGATGAAGCCGGATGCCAGCTATGTGCCATCCGTTTCCATCTGTCAGGGAGGATCCGGGTGTATTCGGATTTTTCTCCCGGACACAAAAATGTTGCTTGCAGCATTTTGTGTCCGGGGCGAAAAATCTGCCCAAATTAGATCCTCCCGGATCCTCCCGAATCCGGGGCAATCCGCCGCTCCCTAACATGGGAGTCTATGTGGCTGGATTGGCCTGATTCTGGAAGATACGGGAACCGGACACCTGCGGCTGAAGTTCAGTGTGAGCTACACTGAACTTCAGCACCAGGGAGCTTTTCCATGTGAAGCGGTTCAGCACCATTTTGCAGGGGACAGCTGTGCTCGGCTGAATCCGGCTACAAACAGGACCGGAGCTGATGCTGCCGTGTTGTGAAACCGGCCTAAAATGTCACTTAGGGCGGTTTCACACTGCAGTGTGATCCGGTCAGGGGCTGTCAAGGATAAACCTGACATCCCTGGACCGGATCAGCACACAGAACTGGAGGACTAATTTGGCCTCCGGTCCGGTGTGCAGCTGCAGCCGCTGATAGGTCAGGACCGCGGCGCCGTGGTCCTGACCTATCAGAGGCTGCAGCTGCGTGCAGCTGCACACTGGACAGGAGGCCAAATTAGCCCTCCAGTTCTGTGTGCTGATCCAGTCTGGGGCTGTCAGGTTCATCCCTGAGGGCCGCTTTACACACACACCAACTTCTGTGACCAACTTCTGAACAGATCTCTGGTTGCAGTGAAATCATGAACACATTGTTACTTTTGTACACAGCCACAAAATGGAACAATGTGTCCATGATTTCACTGCAACCAGAGATCTGTTCAGAAGTTGGTCACAGAAGTTGGTGTGTGTAAATCGGCCCTGACAGCCCTGGACCAGATCACACTGCAGTGTGAAGCCGCCCTTAGGCTGGTTTCACTCTGCAGTTTTTTTCCTGATCAGGTTCGATCAGGTTCATTCAGGTTTGTGTGTCAAGACCAGGAGTGTCTCTAAACCTCAGAATAGGTGTCAATCTATCAATTATAATTTTTCTCTGCAAGTTCTTGTCCTGGTTTTGATACACAAACCTGTTCATACCTGATCAAGGAAAAAACTGCAGTGTGAAACCAGAATTAGGGTATCGTTACACGTTGCAACATTGAATGCAATTTCACTTGCAACTTAAGCGGCCGTCACACGCAACGATTTCTTGCCCGATATCGTTTAAGCGATCTCCTTTTTGATCGCTTAAGCGATATCGGGCTTAAAATCGTTGCATGTAATTAAGCGATTTACGATGTGAAATCGCTTGATCGTGACATCGCAGATCTGAGCTCCAGACCTCACATCTTGCAATGAGCGATTTTACAAACAGCTTCATCGTGGTGTATAACACCACGATGAACGATCTCCCAGCGGCAGAGCCTATGCTGGGAGATGGTAACTATGGTACATGTCGGGTTACTAAGCGCCGCGCGGCGCCTAGTAACCCGATGTGTACCATAGTAACCAGCGAGATCGCGGCTCCACATCGCTGGTGAGTCTGTCTGTGTGACAGCTCACCAGCGATGTGAGCGATATTGTAAGCGATTGAGCGTGCACGTGATCGCTTACAATATCGCAAGAGATATCTGTGCGTGTGACAGCCGCTTTACTGGTTGCAGTGAAATCATGGACACATTGTTCCATTTGTACATGGCAACAAACTGGAACAATGTGTCCATGATTTCACTACAACCAGTAAGTTGCAAGTGAAATTGCATGCAATGTTGCGACGTGTAACGGTAGCCTTAGGCTAGGGTCACACATAAGCCCTTGGTGCGTTTTTTGCATCAGTTTTTGCATTTTATTTTTTTTAAAAACTGATGCAAAAACGGATTATATGTAATAAATACCCTATCCGTTTTTTTCTGCACCCAAAAATGTTCCTAGGAGGTTTTTTAAACCCAAAAACACTGGTAAGAACGTTTTTGGGTGCAGTAAAAAAACTGATCTGTTTTTTTAACATGGGGCCCTATGGAAAAACGGATCAGTTTTTTAGACCATTGTTTATGTTAAAAATGGCAATGTCCCAAAAACGTTCAGGGGCACAGGAGGCAGAAAAAACAGCCTAGAAAAAAACAGATTAGGCATGGAAAACAATTCCAAAAACGGATTGCTATGTGTGACCCTAGCCTTAGTCCTACAATGAATGCGGCCCCCCGATATCAATTTTTTTCTATGTGCGGCCCACCAACACAGCTGAGTTTGAGACCCCAGACATAGATACTAAATATGTATGTCTTTGTTTTTTTTTAAATGTTGAAAAAAACTCTGACATTTTGAAAAAAAAATCTTGCTTGTGTTGCGACTTTCCAAGAGCTGTAATGTATTAATCTTTTAGGATCTGGAGCTGTGTTAGGGTATGTGCACACTTTGGCGGGCGCACAGCGGGTTAGGGTCGGCGGCGGCTGGGCGGACCCGCCAGGAAGCTCTGCAGGCGTCCACCGGCTTCCTGGCGGGTATGTGCGGTGGGTGCTGGGCGGGTGCACAGCGGGTTAGCGGCGGCGGTTCTGCAGCGGCTGGAAGCAGCACATGATTCTGCTTGCAGCCGCTGCAGAATCGGCCGGTTTATAGGACATGCACATTCGTTGCTAACCCGCTGGGAACCCAGCGGGTTAGCAACAGATGAGCATGTGTAAACCGCCGCTGTGTGCACAGCGGGTGTCGGTTTACATAGGTTTTAATGTTAATCCAAACGCCGGTTTGGATTAACATAAATTTACATAAAACTTATGTAAACCGACCGGCGGTTTACACAGCTAATCCGACCCTAACCCGGCCAGTGTGCACATACCCTTAGGGCTTGTTTTTTGCACCCCGAGGTGATGTTTTTATTGATAATATTTTGGGGTATATATGATGCTTTGATCGCCTGTTATTACAGTTTTTCTGTTGTTGTGTCGGCTGTGACCAACTGGATTTCTGGCAATTTGAGTTTTTTCCTCTTTATGCTGCTTACCAAATGGATTAATTTATATTTTGATATAATGAGCTTTTACAAATGAAGTGATACCACATATGTAGTGATAAGTGAGTGGCGTAATATTCTCACTTGCTATACTTGTAAGGCGGCCGTCACGCGCTGAGATATCTCTAGCGATATTGTAAGCGATCACGTGCACGCGCAATCGCTTACAATATCGCTCACATCGCTGGTGAGATGTCACACAGACAGACTCACCAGCGATGTGGAGCCGCGATCTCGCTGGTAACTATGGTACACATCGGGTAACTAGGCGCCGCGCGTCACTTAGTTACCCGACGTGTACCATAGTTACCATCTCCCAGCATAGACTCTGCGCTGGGAAATCGCTCATCGTGGTGTTATACACCACGATGAGACAGATCGTCAAATCGCTCATCGCTAGATCTGAGCTCCGGAGCTCAGATCAGCGATGTCACGATCAAGCGATTTCACATCGTAAATCGCTTGATTACATGCAACGATATCTTGCCCGATATCGCTTAAGCGATCAAAAAGGAGATCGCTTAAACGATATCGGGCAAGAAATCGTTGCGTGTGACGGCCGCCTAACAAGTACTTTTTAGTACTCGCATATTCTTCCAAATAGCGAGTCCAATGTTAGTCAATTGGTGATAGGTTCTGCCCACACACATCCAACCATAAAATGAGTCTTTCCAGGACAGGGCAGGAGGGTGGGCTTTTTTTTACTGCATAAAACACCTTGCAGTGCCCCCCAGAGAGAGCCTAACATTCAATCTGCCCTCAGTGAGGTACCAGCTCACTTTGTTTACTGAAGGGAGCTGACAATTTATGTCAGATCAATAACGATCGACACAACACTCACGAGCACCAGTGATTCTCAACAAGTAACGAGTATTGCAAATACCATACTATTTGTGCAAATAGCAAATAGTAACGATTACACTCGCTCATTACTACATATACAGTACAGACCAAGAGTTTGGACACACCTTCTCATTCAAAGAGTTTTCTTTATTTTCATGACTATGAAAATTGTAGATTTACACCTAAAGGTACCGTTACACGGGGAAACATCTCCGGCAACATCGCCGGTAACTCACGGGAGCGCACGTTTTTGGCCGCTAGCCAAGATCGCTGTGCTGCTGTTACACCAGGAGACATTGACGGCAACACAGCAGCGATGTTGAAAGCAACTATCGCTGCCAGGGTTAAATTCAACCCTGGCAGCGATCGTTAACATTGGACTCAATGGGGGAAGCTGCTTTCAACATCGCAGTTGTGGTGTCACACTGGGCTATTCTGCCAGATCGCCTGAGCAACATCGCCTGGTTTCAGGACATTGTCCTGAAACCAGGCAATGTTGCTCAAGCAACTATCGCCGTTGATATCACGCTGTTACACGGGGCAATGCACTGGCGATGTTGCTGCAACTTCGCCACGCCAGAGTTGCCGGCGATGTTGCCAGAGATGTTTCCCCCTGTAACGGTACCTTAAGGCATCAAAACTGTTAATTAACACATGTGGAATTATAGACTTAACAAAAAAGTGTGAAACAACGGAAAATATGTCTTATATTCTAGGTTCTTCAAAGTAGCCACCTTTTGCTGTGATTACTGCTTTGCACACTCTTGGCATTCTCTTGATGAGCTTCAAGAGGTAGTCACCGGAAATGGTTTTCACTTCACAGGTGTGCCCTGTCAGGTTTAAAGGTTTAGTAAGTGGGATTTCTTGCCTTATAAATGGGGTGGGACCATCAGTTGTGTTGTGCAGAAGTTTGGTGGATACACAGCTAATAGTCCTACTGAATAGACTGTTAGAATTTGTATTATGGCAAGAAAAAAGCAGGTAAGTTAAGAAAAACAAGTGGCCATCATTACTTTAAGAAATGAAGGTCAGTCAGTCCGAAAAATTGGGAAAACTTTGAAAGTGTCCCCAAGTGCAGTTGCAAAAACCATCAAGCACTACAAAGAAACTGGCTCACATGAGGACCGCCCCAGGAAAGGAATACCAAGAGTCACCTCTGCTGCGGAGGATAAGTTCATCCGTGCCACCAGCCTCAGAAATCGCAGGTTAACAGCAGCTCAGATTAGAAACCAGGTCAATGCCACACAGAGTTCAAGCAGCAGACACATCTCTACAAGAACTGTTAAGAGGAGACTTTGACTATAGAAAATGACAATTGCACACTCTCTGTTTCCTTTTTGCAAAAAAAGTGTTTCTTTATTTTTATAGCAACAGGGAACCAACGTTTCGGTCCAAACCTAGGACCTTGATCACGGTAGTTGCCTCCATATTATGCTGTCCTTCACATATGGGGGCGCCGCCACCCACTCTGCTTTTTTCAGTTTTCCTGTCTGCTATAGCAAACCATAGGATCCTTAGATCCATGGGATCCTTAGATGCCTTACTTCATTTAGGTTAGTGCATCGGTCCGGGCGTGTGTGCTGTGAGAGGAGACTTTGTGCAGCAGGCTTTCATGGTAAATTAGTTGCTAGGAAACCACTGCTAAGGAGAAACAACAAGCAGAAGAGACTTGTTTGGGCTAAAGACCACAAGGAATGGAAATTAGACCAGTGGAAATCTGTGCTTTGGTCTGATGAGTCTAAATTTGAGATCTTTGGTTCTAACCACCGTGTCTTTGTGCGACGCAGAAAAGGTGAACGCATGGACTCTACATGCCTGGTTCCCACCGTGAAGCATGGAGGAGGAGGTGTGATGGTGATGGGGTGCTACGCCAGATGATCTGGCCTCCACAGTCACCAGACCTGAACCCAATCAAAATGGTTTGGGGTGAGCTGGACCGCAGAGTGAAGGCAAAAGGGCCAACAAGTGCTAAGTATCTCTGGGAACTCCTTCAAGACTGTTGGAAGACCATTTCCTGTGACTACCTCTTGAAGCTCATCAAGAGAATACCAAGAGTGTGCAAAGCAGTAATCATAGCAAAAAGGTGACTACTTTGAAGAACCTAGAATATAAGACATATTTTCAGTTGTTTCACACTTTTTTGTTAAGCATATAATGCCACATGTGTTAATTCATAGTTTCGATGCCTTCAGTGTGAATCAACAATTCTCATAGTCAAGAAAATAAAGAAAACTCTGTATGTAGTTTTAATTTTTTGCTGTATCAAAGTAAAAAAATAGGGGGGGGAACAAGAGGCGCAATAGTGCCCTATCACTAGTGACACTAATGTATGCGGTGGGTATGAATTCACTCACCTAGCACAGTTGTGAGACCACAACTGGTGTAAAAGCATTTGGCATTAAATGCAGCTGCTGCAGGACTTCCACCTTCCACATACACGTGGAATCATCCAGAAGTTACCTCAGGGGAAATGGTGTATCAGTGTCCGCGCTGCTGAAATCCCAAGAAAACGATCCGGAAACCATATGTAGGTTGCATCAATCATCCATTTATTCCTTTCCTACGCGTTTCAACACTGTCCTAGTGTCTTCCTCAGGATATCCCTGAGGAAGACACTAGGACAGTGTTGAAACGCGTAGGAAAGGAATAAATGGATGATTGATGCAACCTACATATGGTTTCCGGATCGTTTTCTTGGATTTCAGCAGCGCGGACACTGATACACCATTTCCCCTGAGGTAACTTCTAGTTTTAATTTTTGTAGTTCTTAATATTAAATGTGGTAAAAGAGGGATGATTTTAATTTTTACATGTTTTGTAATATTTTTAAGAGCATTCTTTTTCACTTTTTAGAAGAAATCACAGTCTTGTGGCAGAAACACCGTATGTAAGATTCATCCAAGATACCTGCATGACTCCTGCATGACTCAACTGACCCAAACACCATCGCTCTGGACGGAAGCGTGGAGCTCCATAGATACACAAGCAGCTGACAGCTCCCGTTCAGGGAGATGGCGACCATTTCGGGTGAGTCATGCGAAACTCATGCAAGTATCTTAGATGCATCTCACATAATGTATCTCTGCCCTTATATGAATGGCGGCTACGGGCTGTTTTTCACAGGAGATGATAGCCACAGGTCTTCATCAGGCTCCTGGTTGTCATGAAAACATATCGGCGTCCGTCCAGTGAATTGCATTGCAGGCGTCCCAATGAGGTGTTAGAAGAGCGCGCCACCCTTTCTGGCGCTTGTTAATTGCAGCTGTAAGAGATTCAATAATTCAGCCTTCACTTGCAGGGAAAGATGCAGGTTTGTTACTGAATTACCATGAGCAATTTCTGATTCATTTTTCCTTGCAGAATGTATAAAATCAAGGGAAAACAAATGCTAGCAAATGACAATTCTGAATCCCTGTGCGCACATCCAGGGTTTTTTTAACCTGCAGATTTTGGTGCAGAAAAAAAGAAGCAAATGTTCATTTTGTCTGTGTTTTACCTGCATTTTTCTTAAGGCCCCGTCACACCTGGCGACGGGGCTGGAGATGTCGGCGGCGACTGGCGGGTGAGCGCACGTTTTTGGTGCCCCGCCAGCGTTGCCGTCCCCCATTTACATGGGGTGACATCTCCAGCCCCGCGCTGGCGAGCTGGCAGGCGGCATCACCGCCGGGGCCGGTTACATGGGGTGATGTGTGCACATAGCCCCAGATCGGTCGCCTGGTTTCAGAGCACTGCTCTGAAACCAGGTGACCTCCTGGCAGTGCCGACATCGCACCTTTACATGAGGCGACGTAGGGGCGATGTCGCCGTCGATAGGCCACGCCCGTACATCGCCTATGTAATTGGTGGCGATGTCGCCCCGTGTGACGGGGCCTTTATAGACTGATATGATGGAAACACACAGAAAAACACATGGTGAATTCTAAACACATTGGTTTTTTTCTGCATTGTTTTCCCTGCCAGGAGGTGCTGATTTGGTGCAGAAATGATCTGTTAAGGTACCGTCACACAGGGACATATCGCCGCGATGTTGCCAGGGATCGCGGGAGCGCGCATCCCTGACAACATCGCCGGTGAGATGTCACACTGAGCAACTTACCGGCGATGTCGCTGGCTAGTTGCCGCGGCTATCGCTCGCTGGGTTGCCCAGCAACCCAGCGAGCGATAACCCGCAATGTAGTAGATAGGCGGAATCGCCCGCAACATTGCGGATTGCCGCGTTACACAGGGCAATCAGCAGAATCGCCTGAGCAACATCGCCAGGTTTCCCAACATTGTTGGGAAACCTGGCGATGTGACTCAGGCGATTCATCGCCTGATTATCGCCCTGTCACACGCGGCAATTCGCCGGCGATGTCGCCGCAACCTGGCCACGCCCCTCGGTTGCCGGCAACATCGCCGGCGATATCTCCCCGTGTGACGGTACCTTTAGGTATGTGCATACGATCTGGAGGCGCTGTGTTGGACTCAGTGTCTCCGAACCTGAGGGAACCTGCGGGTGAATGCAGGGAGGCCACAGCCGCTCTGTGCCCACCATCTGCGGTGAGTGGAGGCGACTTCTCCCTGTATTCACCCACTGGACATCGCCTCAGACTCCGCAGCAATAAATGAATATGCTGCAGAGATGTGGAAATCTGTATACCGACACCGCAGCTGATAAAACCCTGCAGTCAGGAAAAGCATGGGCTTAGAAATCCACTGTGCTGGTACTGCAGCGCTATAGACGTGTTTCTATTATACTTTTCCTCTGATTGTTCCACTCCTGGTTTTCTCCTACAAATACTGCACGAGGCTTACACTGCAAACCCTGATCGTGTGCACATACCCTCAGGTGGGCACACAGCCTACAGTGATACTGAAGGAGCACCAATATGGAAGTAACATTATGCTGCACAATGGAGCACCAATATGGAAGTAACATTATGCTGCACAATGGAGCACCAATATGGCGGTAATCACGTGCCCGACAGCGCATGCTCCATACCGGGACAATGAAGCTCCACCGGTCACAGCGCGTCTCCCCCTACGTGTGCGTCTGACGCGTGGTGACGTCATGTCCGCGCATGCGTAGTTCTGCCGGTCTATGTGCTTCTGAACTGAGACTCATCGGCGGACATGGAGGAACAGAGCCGGAGTCAACAGACAACCCCGAGCGGAAAAGGCAAAGAGGCCGCCGGCGAGCAGCGGGATCCGGGGAAAGACAAGAAGGAGGAGCAGGAACTGGTGAGATAATGGACGAGCGGGCTGTGTCACTGTATGGGAGAGTCAGCGGCCTACACCGGGGAGAGCTGAGTCACCGGGACAGCACGTGTATACCGGGGGGATAGTATACACCTGGGGGCCCTGTACTCTGTATACAGAATACAGTGCAAGCTGGAGAGCAGGATGTGCCCTATTACAGGGCCTGACCCCACACTGCACACACAGGGAGTGAGGGCTATCTGCTATACATCTCTGCAGTGCTGTCAATGCCCTATGTACCCCTATAGGTTGTGGTGGGGCAGTGTCTTCGGAGGTGATGACACAAGCTCCCCCTCGCAATTTTGCACTTTACTCACCTGCACAACCCCACAATGGATCCACTGCAAGACTGATCTATAAGGAATGCATTTCAGGCAGCCAAAACCACCCTCTGACCCCCCCCTCCCCCCTCCTCTTCCACTTTGACCCCCCCTTCGACTCCGACCCATGTTGAAGTGATACATTTATTTTGGTACAATGGTAACATCAGGCTTTAATCATTATTATGATACAATAATTAATCAATATATTTAGAACATAATTCCTAATAATACTATTCAGCACATTCTGCATTAAACTACTTTACCCAATTTATATATTTTAAGAGGCGCAGTAGGTCCATTTTATACCAACCCACCAAAATTGGCTCCGTGTGTTTACATTTTTGTTTCTGAGAGGCAAGACCAGGTTAACAGATCATATAGCAGCCTATTCAAAGACCATACTGATACGATGTTTACATTGTGAGCCTTGATGTGGACAGTGATGATGTATGTAAAGTGCTATGGAATTAATAGCTATATAAGTGAATAAATATTCTATATTTATATTAACAAAAAAAAAAAAGATCAAGAGCAGACATGTAAACAAAGGGATCAAGTGTGGGACAAAGCACAAGGCTGTGGGGACGGTGAGCCGAATCAAGGACTCCCTCATGCACGGCTCGTGTTTAAAGGGACACTGTCAGGTCATTTTTCAATATGATACTAATATTACCCATGAATAGTGCCTGGGCAGACCTTTTAAAACCATGTAAAATCATTATTGTACCGTTTGTAGTTTTCATGTTATCAGCATTGTGAGACCCTGCAGGGAGCTTCTGGATTAGACCTCTCTGTTATAACCAAACAGGAATAGTCCTGCTGCTGTATAAACTGTCATGTAATTATGCACTCCCTCTCAGCTGCTCGCTCCTCCCTTTGCTGACGGTGCAGTGTCAGGTTTCACTTTCAGGAGGTCTGTTCTGCTGAGGACACAGAGGGAGAGAGTATTACAGATCTGCCTGATCTAGACTTCATTGTTTCTATAAGCAGGTATCCTGCTGTGACAGTTTGTGTGTTGTATTTGACCTCTTGTGATGCTGCAAACACAGAGAGCAGAGCAGAGAGGAGAATACAGCAATCCCCCCCCCCCTTAGTCTCCTGTGCAGTAATGTGGTGTGAGCATGTGTCATGCATATTCATTCTATGGGAGGGGACAGCAGGGAACTAAGTGGATCATTCACTGTTAGTGACAGATGGAGTGACTCTCTTTATTTGAAGTTTACAGAAGATAGGAAGGAAATATAAATAACAAAATACATAAATAGAGAGAGCTTAGAGAAAGAAATTAGAAAATTATAGCAGTTACACATGGATTTTTGACCTGACAGTTTTCCTTTAAAGTGAACCTGTCACCCCCTTTGGGCACCTTAAACTATGCCCACCAGCATTTACATGATGAAAACAGGGTTCTAGCAACCCCTGTATGTGCCCAGACTGGCCCCTCATACTTGAAATGTGAACTTTTATTAGGTCCAGAGCTGGCCTCCTACTGAGACCAGTAGGATGTTATTTAGACCGGGTGGATGGTGTTCTCGCCGCACCTCCAGGCTGCTAAACCCTTGTTTTTCAGTGGAGCCGGTGACCACGGTACATTGAACAGTGCCGATGTCTCGCGACGCTTCACAGATCTCGCGAGACGTCGGCACAGACGTCTGCGCAGTTTGGTGAATATTGCTGATGTCTTTTGAGACATCGGCCTGTTCAGTGCACCGCGGTCACCCTCTCCACTGCGTTGGTGCAAGTGTGACTGTCACTCACTGCGCCGGCCAGAGGAGGGGTGGGAAATTTGAAAACTAAAGGGTGGGTTTAGCAGCCTGGAGGGGCGGCGAGAACATCATCCACCCGGTCTAAACAACATCCTACTGATTTCAGAAGGAGGCCAGCTCTGGACCTAATAAAAGTTCATATTTCAGGTATGAGGGGGACGTCTGCGCACATACAGGGGTTACTAGAACCCCATTTACATAATGTAAATACTGGTGGGCATAGTTTAAAATGCCCAAAGGGGGTGACAGGTTCCCTTTAAGTGATACATTTATTGTAGTACAATGGTAACATCAGGCTTTAATCAGTATTATGATACAAAAATCAAGATATTTAGATAGAACATAATAATATTCAGCACATTCTGCATTGAACTATTGTACCAAATTTATTATATATTTTAGGGGTCGGATTCCGCCCATTTTATACTGACTCCAACTCCACAGCCCTGGTGCAAATATGTTAAAGGTTTTCCTCATTTTGATTTTAAAATTAATTTTTGCATTTTATTATTTTTGTTTTCTTGCCAGTACCAAGTGATATTGGTGGAGAAATAAAGAACTTTTCTGTAACCACAAAGGACCACTAAAATAAAATACATTTTCAAATCTTTTCATGCAACATACCTTATATACTCGTGTATAAGCTGACCCCCCTACTTTTGCCCCCAAAACCTGGGAAAAACTATTGACTCGTGTATAAGCCGAGGGTGGACCCCAGCACAGGTATACAGCCCCCAGCAGTGTGGTATACAGCAGCCTCCCCAGTGTAGTATGCCCCCAGATCGACCTCCCCAGAGTGGTAGTGGTAGTATACAGCAGCCTCCCCAGTGGTAGTATACAGCAGCCTCCCCAGTGGGTAGTATACAGCAGCCTCCCCAGTGGGTAGTATACAGCAGCCTCCCTACAGATGGGTAGTATACAGCAGCCTCCCCAGTGGGTAGTATACAGCAGCCTCCCCAGTGGGTAGTATACAGCAGCCTCCCCAGTGGGTAGTATACAGCAGCCTCCCAGTGGGTAGTATAACAGCTAGAACGCGCCTCCCCAGTGGGTAGTATACAGCAGCCTCCCAGGTATATACAGAGCCTCCAGTGGGTAGTATACAGCAGCTCCTACCACCCCAGTGGGTAGTATACCGCAGCCTCCCCAGTGGGTAGTATACCGCAGCCTCCCCAGTGGGTAGTATACCGCAGCCTCCCCAGTGGGTAGTATACCGCAGCCTCCCCAGTGGGTAGTATACAGCAGCCTCCCCAGTGGGTAGTATACAGCAGCCTCCCCAGTGGTAGTATACAGGCCCAGCAAATACACATCTCCCCAGCGGTATATACAGCCCCACAAAGCAGCCCTATGTATATACAGCCCAGCAGCCCCAGTGGTATACAGGCCAGCCCCATCAGGATACAGGGCCCCCTTGCTGCCACCTGTAAGTATACAATATACATCCCGTCACCGAGCTCTCCGTCTCATGCTTCCTCCTCGGCGCAAGTAATATCATGCCTGCGCCGCGGGCGGAGGGAACATGAAGACCCGAGCAGCTCGTGACAGGATAAGTTAATCATGTATTACTTTACAGGTTGCGCAGCAAGGGGCCCGTATCCCACTGATTATGGGGAGCGGAGGGCCCTGTATACAGTTGACTCGTGTAAAACCGACGGGGACTTTCAGCACATTTTGTGCTGAAAACTTGCTTATACACTGATATATACAGTAAGGTCTTCACTCGCGTTTTCGAAATCCGGCAGTGCGTAAAACCGCATCTGCCGCGTTTGCCGCATACCGTCCCTGCGTACGGTGGGGTTTTTCCAAGGAATATAGGGACTTTTGCGCAATGCGGCAAGTGCGGTTTGCACTTGCGGCAGGTGCGGCAGCAAAAAACCGCGGCAGCCGCGGTTTTTCGCTGCCGCACCTGCGAAGTGCAAAAACCGCACTTGCCGCATCTGCCGCAAGTCCCCTATACTTCTATGGGAAAAACCCGCAACCGTACCGCAAGTGAACGGTTATGCGCAAACGCGCAGATGCGTTTTTTCACCCATTGCCGAATTGCTGAAAAACGCAGATGTGAAACCCTAAGTGTGTTATTTTCAGTCGGCTGGATATGGTAACATCGGTTTTAATTGTTGACCGTGTTTTCTTATTCTTTTCCTGCCTGTTATTTGTTGTTTTCACATACTGGTCTGGTCGCCCCATAAGGTTTTAAAAGACTAACTTAGTTATTTTATTGTTGATTTTTCTCTATAACTGGGGTGGTAATTTAGCCCCCGTTAGGCTGTGTTCACACTGTTTTTGATCCTATGTTCTTGTGCGTTTTTCAATTATACAGCTGGAAATCTGGATCTGCTTTTCAAAAAAATGCATCAGAGACGGATCATCGGCTTTGTAACCGTTTTTAATCCGTTTTTGCTGCGATTTTTGTTTTTTGCCCCATAGACAATGGTTTCAATGGGAAAAGCGGATCAGAAAAACGCACCCATAATTGACATCCTCTTTTTTTTTTTGCGGATCACTCTTCAGGGGAAAAAACGCACCAGGTCATGAAAGCACAGATTAAACAGCAAAAGTGGAAAACCCATTGACTTTGCTGGGATTCCTCATTTAAGTGATGCGTTCACCGCAAAATAGATCCAATAAAACCAGATCAAAAACACAGTGTGAACAGGGCCTTACATGGAAAATTCAGCCTTTTGCCTGGATAGCAGAGCTGTCTGGTTCTCTTAGGACTCAGAAGTCTTTGCTCCATTCCTACACTCAGTGATCACATGACTGCTGGGTAAGGAGGAGGAAGAACTGTCAGTGCTTCATGTTACTGAATACACAGCACTCGGGAAGGAAGTTATGTCCCAGTCTGAAGGGAGCTTCATTAGACGAAATAATCACGTGATCTGCTGTACAATCCCTGTATGTCCTGCAAAGCTATATTTGAGATAATAAATACTATATAATGCCTCCTTCAGACTATTTAGTACATCTGGAAGATTGCTAGTTTTGAGAATAAAAGGTGAGTATTATCATGAGTCGTATGCCATGCCACAGTAAAGCATTCAGAGACCAGTGATGCGCAGTTTGGTGGTGAGCAGTGCTATTTTCAGCATGCTGCAGACCATGTCACACAGCAAGTCATAATTAAATAGATCAGTGAGCAAAACATTGACATTTTGGGTCCATGGCCAGGGAAATTCCCCAGGTCTCAAATCTATGGGGTACCTGTGGCCATGGCTGTGGAGTCCGGGAAATTGAGGACTCTTGAGTCGGAGATTTGACTTACCGACTCCACGGCCCTGCCTGTCGGTCATCAAAACGTAGAAAAGGAAAAACACTGAAATTGTGTTAAACTTCAAGCACTGATAACAATAGATTGGGTTGTAGTCCGTCAGGATTTGGCCTGATATTCAGCTTCCAGGGACAATTGCAGAAACCTTAACAAATAAAGGGGGTGTCACACGCGTCAATATCGCCTGCACGATATCGACTGCACGTGACGTTGCAGCGATATTGACGCGTGTGACATACTGCATCAACCAGCGATAAATCGCTGGTTGATGATCGCCAGGTTTCAGAACCAGCTCTGAAACCTGGCGATTGTCGCCCGGTGGACACGCAGCATCGCTGCGTGTGACACCGGGACTAGCGATATTCCAGCTCCCAGCGCCTGTCACAAGCGCTGGGAGCTGGTATCCAAGGTACACTGCGGGTAACTAGGCAGCGCGCGCTGCCTAGATACCCGACTGTGTACCTTAGTTACCAGCCTCCTCCGCTCACCGGGTGAGCGGAGGAGGCTGGTAACTAAGGTACACGTCGGGTATCTAGGCAGCGCGCGCTGCCTAGTTACCCGCAGTGTACCTTGGAGACCAGGCTGCTCCCGCTTCCAGCAGGCTGGCAGCGGGAGCAGGACATCGTGGAAACGATATTTAAATCGTTTCCATGATGTCACTGGTCAATTGATCGCTGGTGAGTCTGTCTGTGTGACAGCTCACCAGCAATCAGCCGTCAATGTCGTCAGCGATCAGATCGCTGACGACATTGACGCCTGTGACACCCCTTAAGGCTGATCAGTATAATAAACTGTACCCAGTATAAATTGCTCTGCAGTCTGGGCGGCCAGCGGATTCCTGGTGCTGCAGTGTCAGGGTCACCAGTGTTTGCTCATTTAAAGGGAACCTTTCAGGTGGTTTATGCCCCCCCAGCTATCACTATCTGTACCTGCAGCTTCATAATACTATTCTAATCATCCTTGTCTGAGCTCATGGTGTAATGTGAAAGGTGAAAAGAAAAGCCTTTATACACTTAAATTTCAGTCCCCACCTTGGAGGAGGGGGACTGTCTGGCAGGATAATAGTTAACTCACTTTTAACTTGGATGGCTAAAGGACCTGTGTGATGTGACGATCATGTGACCTTAGTAGGCGGAGCTAAGCCAGCAAACGTATTATGTTCTATGAGAACTTAGCTCCGCCTATTGTAGTCACATGGTTGTGACATCACATCAGGTCTCCCAACATGTTCTAGCACAAGGCTGAAATGTTAACTATTAACCTGCCAAACAGTCCCCGTCCTCCAAGCTGGAGACTGACTGCCTCATTACATAAGGAAATGTAAGTGTATAAATGCTTTTCTTTCACCTTTCACATTACACTATGAGCTCAGACAGGGATGATTAGACTGATATTATAAAGCTACTGCTACAGACAGTGATAACTGGAGGGGCATAAACTAGCTGACAGGTTCCCTTTAAGGGCCCGTATACCACATATATAGAGGCACTGTATATACTCCACGGACAGATATCATGCATGGTATTTAATAGTATCTTATATGGCATCCTTTAGGGTATGGACGCAATCTGTGCTATCTTACAGTTGGTTGGTGTGCCTACAAGAACGTTAATGGCCACATAAACTTGGTAGTTAATAGCAGTTACAGTAGAATTTCTCGGCCAGTAGTGTAAAAATGTGTTGGTTTTAATTTATTTTAGGTTACTGCATCCTCCCATTAAGGCTAAACCATGTGTTTTGTTTTTACACTTCTGTAGCGTATATCACTACTCTGGGCTATATAGCAGCAGAAATGAAGAGAAGCCATTGTAAGTCTATCTTCTCACTTCATTTATTCCTTGTTTTCACAGTCTGAAGAAGACAAGCAACTTCAAGATGAACTTGAGATGCTCGTGGAGAGATTGGGGGTCAGTATCCTGCTGGTTTTATGTTGTCGTGGTAGAAGTCACTTGGTGATAGGTCTGATTTTGCTATAGATATGTAAATATGTGATCATTGCTCTGAGTAGATCCTGCAGTCTTCTTCCTATCGGATTCTCTACATGTAGGTACATATATCAGTTGGTTATACATTTGCTGTACTGGAGGTGATTTATTTTTTCTTCACCAGGAGAAGGACAGCTCACTGTACAAACCGGCTCTGGAGGAACTCCGTAGACAGATCCGCTCGTCCACCACCTCCATGACCTCTGTTCCCAAACCTCTGAAGTTCTTAAGGCCACACTATGGGAAACTTAAGGAGATATATGAGAGTATGGCACCTGGAGAAAATAAGGTGTGTATTTGTGTTTTTTTAAAGAAAAAAAAATGATAGTGTTAATAGCCCAAGAGTTACTTCCTTTCTTATGATTTTTAGATAGGACTGTATATTTAGAAGCAACATAGGGGAATATTTTAATGTGGTCTACTAATCGATGGCCATACTACAATTGCTCATCTCAGCCCCATTCTCTGGCGGACATCTTAAGTTGTCACCAGAGGGTCTTCTTGTAACATGACCAGAGCAGTTTGAAGATGATTGTGAGGCAAAGGGAGCAAGTCATCAAAGCTTTTATGCCAGAACACTGGTATAGAAGTTTTAAAAAGTTTCCATATTTTTGCACAATGCAGAAATGTCCATGCATTTTGTGACTTGACATTTTCATGTCAATTTGAGCCAGCTCCGCTATAATGGGGAGTCACGGCAAAGCCTAGCTCACCTGTCCAATTCATCAAAAGGGCCAGTGTTCTATATAGCATAAATACTACTCGAATCCATGGACTGGAGTAACATTTCTGGCGGGGTGCATGGAGACACACTTAATGAGGTTAGCACCTTGTACATCAGTGATACTGGCGAAGCGTGGGTGTGCACTATTTCAGCCTTGATGAATCGGCCCCAAAGTGTAAGGTAATGGTGTAGTTCTACGTCTGATATCTGTTTATTCTAAATGAGCAGCATCTTTATAGTACAGTTCTTCCAGAACCTTCTTCCTATCTGAATGTTCATCTTTTCAGGATATTTGGCTTTTATACATAAACCTGCATATTGTGGATTTATGGCAATGCCTTGGTGATTTAATTTAATGAATCCCTTTTTTCTTCTTCAGCGTTTTGCTGCTGACATTATTTCCGTTCTTGCTATGACTATGAGTGGTGAAAGGGAATGCCTGAAGTACAGGCTGTTGGGGTCACAGGAAGAACTAGCATCATGGGGACATGAGTATGTCAGGTAAGGCAGAAAACCAGTTCTCCATGTTATCATTTTTCTCACTGTTTTTGTGATTATTTTTTCCCTCCCTTTCTTTCGAATACCTACTGTATTTTTGAGTCCCTTCTGTTGAATTGAATCTTCTATTGATTGCATATGCTGCAGTGTGTAGAGAAAATGATGGCCTCTTGCCTGTAGCTTGGCTTCACAGTAGTCCCAAGATGATAGCCATGGTGGCCTTCAGAAACCTGACGAAATTGTCAGAATCTGTGCGTGTATGCGCCCACTGGTGAACACTCAATTTAAACATCGCTGTCATTGATTGACACTGGTGACTCATTGGTTAAACAGCAGCAATCTGACCTAGCTCTGGTCACTACTATTACAGGCAGCCGTTATCTGCACTCAGCTAATCATCCTGCTCCATACACCCTATGTATGACCTGTTGTGAAAATGTATGTCACAGGTCAGTAAGGGTCTAAAGAAGTTGCCTATGTTGTAGAGAATGTAGTAGGGGAGGCGGTCATGTGGGTAAATGTACAGTTATCATACATGATACTAAAAGTAAAACTTGGCCCTTGATGCAAGCAGATGCATAAGCTGATGCTGTATAGAACTTAGTCCCCCCTGATTAGTCACATTTGACGAAACGCATCAGTAGGTCAGGAGTACCTAATGCAACCAGAGCAAAGGGGTACTGTGTGGCTGTGAAAATATCCCCCCCCCCCCCAATTGTGCCAGCATGGTCCCTATGGAACCTAATGTCCACCAACTTGGGTGAGATTGTTCCACTTTTTGTCTAATGAAGGATGTTGTTTGCTATATAAATATTGCAACTCTTTGTCAGTTCAACACAAGAAAAGTCTGCAGTCACTGTGCGCCGAGTTCTGAATTGTGTTCACCTGGGCTGTGGGAACCCTGCTATATACTGTGTAATGGTCATGTCTGACCATACAGGGATATGGTCTGATCACACCAGATCTCCTGTGCTGAGATAATCTTATTTATCCATGACCGCACACAAAATGAGAGAGGCATCCACACTCCAAGGATAGGAAACCATTGGGCTTTAAAGCGAACCTGTCACCCCCCCGGGCATCAAAAGCTCTAATAGCCACCTTCTGCAGCACTAAGGCTGCATTCTGAGAAGGTGCCTATAGGCTTTTGATGCCCTTTCTAGTATGAAATATTAAGTTAGGTAAATGCTCACTCTTCTGCAGATTAAAGACCGGGAGGCGGGGTTTCACGCTCCTCCGGCCCGCCCCCTCTTGTCAATCATTGTGCGCGCCTGCTGCTGTCTCCCCTCAGTGTGGAAAATGAACGCGCGCTCCGTTCTCATGCACGGAGCCGCGCATGTGCTGTGCGCCCGGTGTCCAGGAAGTCGACACCGGGCGCACAGCGCATGCGCGGCTCCGTGCATGAGAACGGAGACGCGCGTTCATTTTCCACACTGAGGGGAGACAGCAGCAGGCGCGCACAATGATTGACAAGAGGGGGCGGGCCGGAGGAGCGTGAAACCCCGCCTCCCGGTCTTTAATCTGCAGAAGAGTGAGCATTTACCTAACTTAATATTTCATACTAGAAAGGTCATCAAAAGCCTATAGGCACCTTCTCAGAATGCAGCCTTAGTGCTGCAGAAGGTGGCTATTAGAGCTTTTGATGCCCGGGGGGGTGACAGGTTCGCTTTAAAAGGAGCGGTTACTCTCCCCATGTCAGTTTGTTTCCTGTGCTTGAACAGTGAACCTAGGGCTACAGTTCCAGAATATTTATATTTTTATCTTGAGCTTTATTTATGCCTCTTTTTATCCCTGAATAGGGTCCTACCTGCAGACGAAGGTGGCATCAGGGCTTGTTCATGGGTGCGGGCACGGGGTAGGCCGAATCGGGCCCCATGGCTTCCAGCACAAGGGTTGCTGCTCCCGGTCATGGAGCAGGCTTTTAGATCTTGCTGGGTGGGCTCTGCGGCGCCGTGCGGCATGGCGTCCGCCGGGTCACCGGGACTTCCGGGAGGGGGCACCATGATGTCATGCACAGCGGCACCCTCTGATTGGCTGCCGCCGTGTGCCAGGCATGCGCATGTCAGGGGGCGGTCCCTGATGACGAGCGCTTCTGTCAGGTGACGGACCCAAACTTCCTGGTTCAAGCCAGGAGGCGGGCTGCAGGGAGCCGGAGACACGGGGTTGCCGCTGAAAGGCGGGAGGCCGGGAGGAGCGGTGCTTCAGTGCTCCCTTAGCCTTTTTTCGATGATTGCTCCAGGCAGAAGCGAATTGCTGCCGTATCCATCAGTATCAGCCCCTAGGTGCTCCATCATTCCAGAGTGCACAGTGTTCCTGAGTGCACCAGCAGCCTGGAGTGGGACACAGGCTCCAGCAGGAAAAGGAAACACACCACAGCAGCAGCCAGTGTTCCCACAAACCCTCCAGAGGAGAATTGTCACAGGACAAGTGTCCTCCCCCGGCTTCGGTACCTCTTCACATCTGATAGGTGAGAGAACTCCGAGAATGTCATTTTACTACATGGCTTTCTGTTCAATGTTTTATCTTGTCTTAGCTGCCAATCTGCTGAGTGTAAGACTTGACACTTGCAGTGTAGGCTCTGTTAGGGTGCCCTGCCGGTCACCTGGGCTAAACATTTTTACAGGGCATGTATAGTACAGATATGGTTCATCTTTGTCTAATGTGTCCTCAGCCCTTGGTTAAATCTGATAGATCAGAAGGGAAGTGTAGGTCCTCAGGAGTATCTTCACCTTCCTCTTCGGATGACTAATCCAGTAGATGCCATTACTTCTCTGTCGAGGAAATTGGCGGATTAGTTAAGGCCATCTGAAGGGGAAAAGTCGCAGCCCTCAAATTTGGTCTTGTTGTTCGGGGGCTTGAGACAGAAAAAACATTGTCTCTTTCCTCTGGATGAACAACTCCAGGATCTGGGTTCCAGAGAGGGGGAGAAACCAGAGAGAAAGGGCGTCCCGACATTCTTCTTGGAGCGCAAGTCGCCTTTCGAGGAGGCTTCAGTTTCGTCTTGGGATAAGGGATGGCGCAGTGGCGAAGGCGAAGATACATTGGAAGATCTAATGGTACCTTTACACGCCGCTACCGAGAGGTAGAAACCACCGGGAGTCGGAGACAATTGTACCTTTTACCTTCAAAACACTGCGAGGTTGCGGCGTGTAATTCAGGTAGCACCGTCCTTTCTCTTTGGATACCTGTCTTTCAGTTGTGCTGAAAAACAAGCAGGTATAAACCCTATGGTAGCGGTGTGTAATCGGGGCACAGGTACAGTATGTGAGTTACCTGGGGCGTGCTTGAGCGTCATGTATACCACGCCCCATCAGCTATCATTGGTGGGGACTACTGTGTACCCATTGGCTGTCCGTGCACAGGGCGGCATATTTAACGATCTGACCAGTCACACTACACATTTGGTATAGCCTCCCTGCGCTGGCTGGCCAATCATGATGTTATTGCATTATCCAATCACCGTACGAGCGCCGGGTAATACACTACTCTGTCAGCCTATGTAGTTACGGCGCACAATATGTGCGCCCATATTTCCTTGTTGTAGCGGCGTGTAAATCAGGGAAGGTGCTCCACAGAAGGTAACCTGCGGCACCCGTCGGTACTTCCAGGGATCGAAAATACCTTCTGTGGAGCACCTTGTAGCGGCGTGTAATTGCGGTATCAGGTACCGTTAGGAACCGTTGAAACGCGCGCGTGCACGTGCGATACCCGGTGGTTTCTACCTTTCGGTAGTGGCGTGTAAAGGTACCATAAAGGATCCCCTAAACAAAGCTGACCAGTTCCTTTAAAAACACCTGGGAGTCAGTCAGCGGCCATTCTGACCTGTATGTGCATGCATTTGTCAGGCTGCTGAAGCTAAGCAGTTGGAGCCTGGGGCCGTTTCCAGATGGGAGACTACCTGGGAATAGTTGGTCAATGACTATTCTATAATGAAGGTAGATGCCCTTGGAGGCTGGCCAAGTATAGGCATGTAAGACTGCCTGACAGTCCCTGTTTCCATTAACCTTTAAACACTGAGTGCAGGCCTGGCAGCCATCTGTGCTTCTGGATCCCTTGTGGTCTGACTAGACCAACTAGTTTCCCGCTAAAAAAATAAGGTTTCTAGAGAAGTAATGCTGGCCTCAATTTTCGTTAGACATGGCAGACACAGTGGCAGATTCCACCAGGTTGACAGCCTCCTTCAATGCAGGAGAAGTGAGATCTACAGTCTCTTGGACAAGGCTGTCTTAGTTCGGGTCTGACCCAGGAGGAGGGTACGGGGTATTTATCTCCCCTCTTTTTGGTGCATAAAAAAAAAAATAGACTGACAACTTGTCAGTTCTTTGAGGACTATTTTGAACTTGTAAAACCTGAACCATTCCCTGGAAGTTCCAACTCTCAAGGTGGTGTCGATTGGGTCTGCAGTCAAACTGCTCTTTCAGAGTGCCACATGGTAGTCCTGGATTTCCAAGACGCATATCATCATGTTCCTATATGTGCCCAGCCCCAAAAGTACCTTTGTCTGGCAATTCAGGTGTATTCCCAAGTCCAACACTTCCAGTAACACGTCCTTCCATTCGGATTGTGACCGCTCTTCTGGGTTTGACCAACTTAATGTCAGAAAGGTCGGCTCGCCTCAGGGAGCAAAGTGTCCTCGTTGTACCATAGATGATTTTCTGACATTCAGGAAATCTGCTCAGCATTATTCAGATCAGGTCTATCAGGTCCTCCAAATGTTGAAACATCGGGGTTGGCTCATCAACATGAGGAAATCCAAATTGACTCCATCAACGTCCCAGATTGTTCTAGGTCTCCTCTACTGGACTCAACCATACAGGAGTCTTGTCTACCACCAAATTGAAGATCATCCAGACGCTTGTCCTAAAAACTATAGACTCACCAACCATGACTCTGAGACGGGCCATGTCATTACTAGGTTCTCATGGCTTGCATCCCTAGCAGTGCTTTTGGCCTTGGTTCAAACCAGGACTCTGCAGTGGGATATTCTCAAACATCAGGAAGCCCTGAGTCAGAATCAAAATAACAAAATGACTCTGCAACCACCTACCCTACGATCTCTCTGCTGGTGGTTGGACAATTTGATACTGTCCACAGGGGTCCTCTGGTGATCTCCTGCTACAAAGGTGGTTACAACCAATGCCAGTCCCACGGGGGACCCATTTAGATCGGGATATACTTCAGGGAGATTGGTCCGCTGCTCTGACTGACGTCTCTTCTAGCATGAGAGAATTTGTAGCTGTGGAATGTGCCTCAGCGGGGTTTCTGCCAGCATTAGAAAGCAATCACGTCAAAGTGCTGTCTTACAATCAGGTGTCGGTTGCCTATATAAACCACCAATCGGGGACAAGGTTCAAAGCATTTATTGGGGTATTGGTATGTATCCTCTTACTGGCAGAAACACACCTGGCCTCCATCTTGTCCTTCCCACTTATATGTACTGACAACAGTCAGGCAAATCCCCAGGGTGGGTGGACTCTAAATCAGACAGTGTTTCGCCGGATCAAAGACATGTGGGAATCCCCACCATAGAATTTTTCATGACCTGGTCCAACCGGCAAGTGATTGTTTTGCTTCCTGGATCCCAGGGATCATCCGTTTGAAGTGTATGCACTCCTGATTAAGGGGATTTCAGGCTAGCTTACACTTTTCCCTAACTACTTCTGATTCTGACAGTCCTGCGCAACATTCGGGAAGATTGAACTCAAGTGATCTTGACAGCCCTGTTCTGGCTGAAGGGCCATGGTTCTTCGGGTTCCAACAGATGTCAGTCTCCAATCTTTGGGTCCTTCCGGATCTTCAAGATCTCCTCTCTCAGGGGCCGGTTCATCATCCTCGGGCAGTCAGGTTACACCTGACTACCTCGATTTTGAGAGGTGGCTTTGAGTAATAGGGGGTTTTCTGCTGCAGTGTCAAGACTCCCCTTAGACCTAGAAAACCTGTGACTTTCTGAACTTGCCATAAGGGAGGGTCTCAGTGAGCACTTTTAAGGTCCAGGTTCGGCTCTTGGAACACCCTATGCTTTCAACCTAGCAGGGGGCCCTTGGGTTTCACGTTTTATCACAGCATGCGTCAGGTCTGCACCTGTTAAGCCCATTAGCTCAGCTCCTTGGGATCTCAACCTGGTAAACTCTGCATTGACAGAATGTCCCTATCAAAGTTCTTTCCCTTAAGACTGTCCTCTTGGTAGCAGTAACATCCACTCGACGAATGGGGGACATTCAGGTCCTCTCAGGAGACCCTCCTTTTAACTCATTCCGAGACTATAGTGATTTTACAACCTGACTCCACATACTTCCCCAAGGTAGTCTCTACATATTACTGGTCACAAGAGATTGTGTGGCCCACTTTTCTCTAGTCACCTTCCACGACAGCATAGGAGGTAGCCTCGCCACTTCCTAATGGGGACAGGAACACAAGAGAGGTTAAAAGGCCCCTCCCACCTCCCATTAGCCAGTGTCTTTCCTGTCCCCATGGGGCATGGAGAGGTTTTTGTGTTCTCTTATGCTGTGGGGCCGGCGACTGCAGCATACCTGGATATGATAGCCGGGCAGTGTTGGTCGGTGCTGCGGCTCCCCTCCTCCTACTGATCCTGCCACGGGCTTTGGTGCTTGTTTTTTGCGACAGGACCGTCCTCCACTCCTCCGGATCCTCTGCGGAGGTGATGCGGGGTGGGGGGGCCCCGCCGGCGGCCTCTCAGTGTGCCCTGAGCCCGCCGGCTTCCCCCCTGCGCGCGCTGTCGTGCCGGCCGGATGTGACGTCGGCGGACGTCACTTCCGGCTCCTGTGCTCCCCGATGACGGCGCTTCCGGTTCCGGCGGTCGGAGCCAGAATGACAGCGTGCAGAGCACGCCAGGCGATGCTGCGGCCTGCTCCGGACCCTGCAGGGGGATGGGGGGCACAATGATTGGAGCGGTGGGGCAGGCTTAAGTCATTTAAGCTGCCCTGAAGTCGGCAGTTCAGGTGAGCACCTCTATTTGCAGGATGGCTGATCCAGCTGCTGAGACCAGCTCTACCCCAGCCACAGTGAGTCTGTGCCGAGGGGGGGTCCATGTGCCTGTATGCAGGCAGATTCTTATGGCGCCTCTCTATATTTTACAGGGAGAGAAGCCAGCGGTTAAAAAGCCCGGTGGGAAGCGTTGCCCGGTCTGCAATAAGAAGTTTTCTTCCCCCTGGGATAAGAAACTATGCCAGGAGTGTACTGATCATGTGATTCGGGCTGAACACCCCTCCTTAGTGGAGGAATTGCGCTCCATGGTGAAGCATGAGATTCAGGCTTTCTTTGGCTTCCCTGCCTACGGCTGCTCCCACCCCGGTCCCAGATCCTCCGTCTCCAAAAAAGCGGAAACGGCAGCAGGACCCGTCTGACTCTGAAGGCCAGATTGACTCGGGCTCAGATAATTGGGATGATGGTTCTTCCTCCAGGCCGCCTGACTCTAGCAGATTTCTGTTCTCCTCAGAGGATTTGGCTGAGCTCATTAGTGCAGTACGTAGCACTATGGGTTTGGAGGAGGAACCGGTCCTCCACTCTGTCCAGGATTCTATGTTTTCTGGACTTCGTCCGGTCAAGCTGGTGGGATTTCCTGTCCATCCCAACATTCAGGATCTCATTATTCAGGAGTGGGAGTTTCCTGAGAAGAGAGTTAAGGGCGGTTTGAGGAATAGGTTTCCCCTGGAGGACACCCCATTTTCATGGGATGTCCCCAAGGTGGATGTCCAGGTCACTCGGGTAGCTAAAAAGACTGCCCTCCCTTTCGAGGATACGTCCCAGCTAAAAGATCAGATGCATAGGAAAATTGAGGGGCTGATGAAGCGCTCGTGGGAAGCATCATCATCTACCTTACAGGCAAATATCGCTTCCACCTGCGTTTCTCGTTCCATCCTCAGATGGTTGGATCAGCTGGAATGTCATATCTCCCAGGGTACTTCCCGGGAGGAGCTTCTGGAATCCTTGCCTTTACTATAAAAGGCTTCTGGATTTTTGGCTGGCGCCTCGGCGGAATTAGTACGCATGGCTGCCCGTACATCCGTACTTTCCAATTCGGCACGGCGGGCTCTATGGTTAAAGAAGTGGGCGGGGGATTCCACATCTAAAATGCGCCTTTGTTCCATTCCCTTTAAGGGGGATTTGGTTTTTGGGCCTGCCCTGGATGACTTCCTAGAAAAGGCCTCCGATAAGAAGGCGCTTCCCAAACGCCGTGTGGGGAAAAAATCTTTTTTTCGTCCCCAGGTGCCTCAGGCCTCCCAGCCCAGAGGTAAGGGGAAGTTGGGCCTACCCGAAAGGTAGAGGGAGGAACATCTTCGTTCCTCCCCAACAGCGTCCTCCACAGGACAAACAGTGACTCGGTGCGGGTGGGGGACGGCTCTCTGCCTTTCTTCCCCGCTGGCGGGACATTACCAACTGCCAGTGGGTGCTCAACATCTTGTCAGCAGGTCTCTTGATAGAGTTTGTGTCCCCTCCCCCTCCGGGTCTTCGGGTCACTACCCTGCCCTCACGGGGATCTCAGGATCTCCTGTTTTCTTATCGCCACGACAGCACCCACATGAGAGAGAGGGGATCCGCCCACCAGGACAGGAAACCTACAGATAAAAAGGGGCGGTCCCCCTCGCTCCCTCAGTTTGGTTTCCTGTCCTGATGGGAACCTACAGTAATGGCTTACCTGGGTTCAATCAGCCTCTGTGTCGGTGTCTGTGGGAACGGCAGGGCCTGGAACGCCAGATGCAGCGTCGGGAAGTCCTGCTTCAGGCTCTCCCCTCGACTGAGGATGGATGTCATGAGGTCAGCGTGTGTCATCACCCTGACTCATGGGAGCGTGGTGCAGTTGGAACAGTCTGCACTCATCCGTGACCAGGCAGCTTGGGATAGGTAAGATTTCTGACTGAGCGGCCGGCTGCTGTGGATGGCGGGCCCCTTGCCTCCTGGGGGCTGGGGCTCTGGGGCGGTGGCGTTTCGCCGCCATTTCGCGTGGCATGAAGGCTGCGTCCGGTGGCGGGCGGGCCTGTGCTTCCGGCGGGGGGGCGGGACGTCGCGGCTCCGGGGCCCGGGGCTCTGGGGGGTGCGGGGGTTTCGCTGTGACCGCGGCGGTCGGCGGCCTGGTGCCTTCTGCGCCGGCTTCCGGGTTGCGCCGGCGCCTGCGCACTGAATACAATCGCTCCTGACCCGGAAGTGTTCCAGAGTGCTTCCGGGCGGCCGGGGAGGTGGCCCCATCACTGAGGATTCTGGCTGACATAAGGGGCGGTACTGGTCTCCAGGGTGCCGTCCATGATGTCTTCTCCTGGGGCAGGAGGGCTGCATCCACCGGATGGGGACATGCAGCCGGCCGGCAAGACTCGCAGCACTGGGAGCCGTAGCAAGGATGGCGGATCTGCTGAGAGAAGTGAGCGCAGCAAGACTGGGACACAGTCTTCTCAGGCTGGCCCTCCACCTCCTGAACCGGTCAGTAGTTACACAGCTTGCTGGGTGAGTGTGTTCTCTCCTGTTAATGCTGCTGGGGCCAATTTTCCCTGTGTTTTTCTGTTCTTTCTGTCTCTTCTTAGGCTAAGAAAGCAAAAAAAGTGAGACATAAGGAGTGTGCTCTTTGTATGCAGCCCCTTCCTGATTCCTATGCAAAGCGGTTATGTCAGGCTTGTATTGCTCAGACATTGCAGGAAGAGTCCTCGGTTAAGACTACTGATATTAGGTCTATGATACGTGAGGAGCTGCTTTCCCTTCGTGAGATGGCTGACCCTCAGGCTCCTTCCTCCAGATCTAGGAGGCGTGTGTCCCCTGATATATCTTCACCTACGGGCAGTCCAACTGGGTCTCCTGGGGTGTCCAGGTCTCGTTCACCTTCTCCTGGGTCCTCATCCTCGTCCTCAGATGATGAAGGGAAGTCCTGTTTTCCACTGGAGAGTGTGGACAATCTGGTCAGATCCATTCGACACACGATGGGCGTTCCAGATTGTAAGGAGTCTCGCTCAGCCCAGGATATAATGTTTACAGGTCTCTCAGAAAAACGGAGACGCTCTATTCCCATTGTGGGGGCCCTTAAAGATCTGGTTCGTCGAGAATGGGATAAGCAGGATAGACGTGGTTCCCTTCCTTCCTCTTCCAAGCGTCGATATCCCTTCGAGGATGAGGACTTGACGGCTTGGTCTAAGGTGCCTAAGGTGGACGCAGCGTCGCCTCTACATCCAGGCGTTCCTCGCTTCCAGTTGAAGATGCGGGCTTGTTAGCTGACCCGCTGGACCGCAAAGCGGAGATGCTGCTCAAACGGTCTTGGGAGTCCTGTACTGGAGCCTTCAAGCCAGCTATTTCCGCTACCTGTGCGGCCAGGTCTTTGATGGTCTGGGTAGATCAACTGGAGGATCAGATAAAGTCTGGGGTTCCCAGGACTCAGTTGTTGTCTTCTCTGCCTTTGATTCGGGGTGCCTCGGCTTATCTAGCAGATGCTTCAGCAGACTCCCTGCGCCTGGCGGCTCGATCTGCAGGATTGACCAATTCGGCTCGTCGTGCCCTGTGGCTTAAAGGGTGGAAAGGGGATGCTCAGTCTAAGGCCAAATTATGTGCCCTCCCTTTCAGAGGTGAGTACCTCTTTGGTGCCGAATTGGATGAGATTCTGGCCAAGGCAGCTGATCGTAAGAAGGGGTTTCCTAATCCGGCTATTCCGTCCTATAGGAGAGCCTTCAAGAGACGTCCGTTCGGACAGAAGAGGTCTTACCGGGAGAACCGGGACCGTTGGGAACCCAAGGAGGGTAAACACCGGGGTGCCCTGTTTGGGGGGCCCTCCTTTAAGCCCAATAGGAAATTCCAGTAATGCGGAGCTCCCAGTGGGGGGTAGATTATCTCACTTCGCTCACCGATGGAGCATTGTCACCTCCAATCCCTGGATTTCTCGGTTGATCTCCTCCGGTCTCCAGTTGGAGTTTTCTCCGCCCTCCTCCAGATTCCTTTGTGCTCACCTCTCCTCCCGCTCATCATGCCCTTGCCCTGAAGCTGGAGATTCAGTCTCTTTTGTCCAAAAGCGTTCTTGTTGAGGTTCCGGTAGGCCAGGAAGGAAAGGGGTTCTATTCCCCCTTGTTCTTGGTTTCTAAGCCCGATGGGTCTTTTCGTACGATTATTAATTTAAAGAAGTTAAATTCCTTCCTGGTCTTCCGGTCCTTCAAAATGGAATCTATTCATTCCACGATCAAATTGTTGTTCCCTAGATGCTTCATGGCGGTCTTGGATCTGAAGGATGCTTATTACCATCTCGCAGTCCACGCCGATTTCCAGCGGTTTCTTCGGGTGGCGGTCGTCTGGGAGGGGCAGACTCGGCACTTTCAGTTTGCTGCAATGCCCTTTGGTCTGTCGATGGCTCCGCGAGTTTTTACCAAACTAATTTCGGAGGCCTTGGGATGGATCATCAACTTGGGGAAATCCCGATTGTCTCCGGTAACGCGCCAGTCCTTTTTGGGTCTTCTCCTGGACTCCGTAAGTCAGTTGTGCCTCCTCCCAGACGACAAACAGTCCCATATACGGGCGAGGGTCCAGCGGGCGATTGCGCACCCTTCCATGACCTTGCGGGAGGCCATGTCACTCTTGGGTCTCTCTCGTCTTGCATTCCTGCGGTGCAATGGGCTCAGTTTCATACTCGCCCGTTGCAACAGGCGGTTTTGCGGGCAGAGGTCTCTTTGGGTGGTCGGCTCCAGGGTCGCTTAACCTTGTCTTCAGAGGTTGTGAGATCCCTGGCCTGGTGGTTGAGGCCGGATGCGCTTTCTAGAGGTGTTCCCTGGGTGATTCGCCCTTCTCGGGTTATTCTGACAGACGCTAGCCCTGACGGGTGGGGGGCTCACCTGGGGTCTGACTTGGCTCAGGGACGATGGTCCGTGGAGGAATCCTCGGACTCTTCCAACTTACGAGAATTGAAAGCCGTCTACCTTGCTCTTCGTCATTTTCTCCCGCAGTTACGCAACAGGCATGTTCGGATTTTGTCAGACAACACCACGTCGGTGGCCTACATCAACAGGCAGGGCGGTACTCGCTCTCAGACTCTGCTGTCTACTGCAGTGGGCATTCTCACTCTGGCCTAAGCAAACCTGCTGTCCCTCTCGGCCCTTCATGTCAGGGGAGTCGACAATTCAACTGCGGATTTTCTGAGCCGTCATTCCCTCCACCAGGGCGAATGGGTCCTCTGTCGCCGGGTTTTCAGGCAGATTGTGGCCTTATGGGGACTTCCGGTCATCGATCTGTTCGCCACTCGGGCCAACAGGCAGGTTCCCCGGTTTGCCTCCCTGACGGTGCGGGATTCTCCGGAGATGGTGGACTCGCTCCAGTTTCCTTGGACCTTCCGTCTGGCTTATGCCTTCCCGCCTATGAACTTGCTGCCGGTGGTGATCAGGAAGATCAGGGACGAAGGGGCGAGGGTGCTCCTTATTGCCCCGTTCTGGCCCAGGAGACCGTGGTTTTCCTGGCTCAGGGCCATGTCCGTGTCGGATCCCTGGATTCTTCCCTCGGTGCCGGACCTGCTGTCTCAGGGTCCTTGCCGTCACCCTCGGGTGAAGGGCCTCCACTTGACAGCTTGGAACTTGAGAGGCGGCTGTTGAAATTACGTGGCTTCTCGGACGCTCTTATCGCCACTCTCCTTCTCAGTAGGAAGGCGGTTACAACTAGGATTTATGGTAGGGTTTGGAGAAAGTTCCTGGAGTTCCATACGGCTCCCTTTTCTCCAGTTGTGCCTATCCCTTCCATTCTGGAGTTTCTTCAGAAGGGCAGGGAATTGGGTCTTTCTGTCAGTACCCTTAAGGTCCACGTTTCGGCCTTGGGGGCTTTATATGGCTCAGACGTCGCGAGGGACCGCTGGGTCTCTCGGTTTATTGCAGCTTGTGAGCGTAGCACCCCGGTTCATATTGCCCGAATAGCCCCATGGGATTTAGATTTGGTCCTGGACGCCCTGATGGGGGAGCCCTTTGAACCTCTGGAGGCTGCTTCCCTTAGGTCCCTGTCTCTCAAGACTGCTCTGTTGGTGGCCCTCACTTCTGCTAGGCGGGTGGGTGATCTCCAGGCTTTGTCTATAGATCCTCCCTTCCTGTCCATCTTTCCCGATAGGCTTGTCTTGAAACCGGATCCTTCCTACCTCCCTAAGGTCGTGTCTCGGTTTCATAGGAGTCAGGAGATTTTTCTTCCTTCCTTTTTTCCTCATCCTACTTCCCCTGAGGAGCAACGGTTTCATACACTAGATGTCAGGAGACTAGTTTTACACTACCTTGATAGGACCAGCGCTTCTCGACAGAGTAGGGCTCTGTTTGTGTCCTTTCAGGGTCCTCGGAAGGGGTTTGCTGTTTCTAAGAGCACATTGTCTAGATGGATCCGAGATGCCATCTGCCTTGCCTACTCGGTGATGGGACGCTGTCCTCCGGAGGGTGTCCGTGCGCATTCTGCCAGGGCCATGGCTTCTTCAAGGGCTGAACGCGCCGACGTCTCCATTGACGCTATTTGTAAGGCTGCGACTTGGTCGTCCCCTTCTACCTTTTATAACCACTATCGCTTGTCTTTGTCTTCTGACTCTGACTTGGCTTTCGGGAGATCTGTCCTCAGCACTGTTGTCCCTCCCTAGTCTTGCTCTCTGCAATTCTCTCATGTGGGTGCTGTCGTGGCGATAAGAAAAGACATGATTACTTACCGGTAATTGTGTTTTATGGAGTCCACGACAGCACCCACTCACTTCCCTCCCTTGTCACGTTTTTGTGTGATTTGCTCCACTTGCATCGTGTGGGGTTTGTTCTGTTGTTCATTGTTTTGGGTGTTGTTGGATTTGTTGTGCTTCTCTTAACTATGCGGTTCCTCTCATGCTCTGTAACCAAACTGAGGGAGCGAGGGGGACCGCCCCTTTTTATCTGTAGGTTTCCTGTCCTGGTGGGCGGATCCCCTCTCTCTCATGTGGGTGCTGTCGTGGACTCCATAAAACACAATTACCGGTAAGTAATCATGTCTTTTCCAACCTTCTGGACCTGTTGGCTTCCAATGTCATCTCCAGAGTTCCGGATCGGAATGCGGCAGCGGACATTACTCCCGGCTCTTCATGGTACGGAAGCCTTCGGGGGCTTCTCGAATTATCATCAATCTGAAGCAGCTCAACCGTTATGTTCGCTACCGAAGATTCAAAATGGAGTCTGTCAGGTCAGTGATCCCCTTGATAGGGCCCCACTACCAGATGGCCACCATAGATTTGAAGGATGCGTATTTCCATGTGCCGATTCATCCTCGGCACAGGAAATACCTACAGTTTGCTGTGTCTTACCGGGGGGAAATCCACCACTTCCAGTTCGATGTTCTACCTTTCGGCATCTCCTCTGCTCCTCGGATTTTTACCAAAATCATGGGAGAGGTGGTGGCCTTCTTAAGGTTACAAGGTGTCTGTCTGATACCTTATTTGGACGACCTCCTGCTGGTTGCGCCTTCGGCGGAGGTCCTCAGGTTGGACGTGGACAGGGTATTGTGCGTACTTCAGTCGTTGGGGTGGCTCCCAAATCTACTGAAGTCTCAGCTTCTCTCCCTCCTCAGTCAGGAGATTCCTGGGGTGCTTCTGGACTCGGACAGACAGATGTCCTTTCTTCCAGAAGATCACAAGACATCGCTTACGTCGAGAATCTCTTCCCTGAGAGCTCAATGTTCCCCGACGCTCAGGAATCCATGTCGGTCCTGGGGTCTATGACGGCTTGCATCCCTTCAGTCATGTGGGCCCAGGCGCATTCCAGGCCTTCAGGACCACATTCTGTTGCATTGGAATCGTCTCCCCTCCTCCCTCAACAAGAGAGTTTGCTTGTCGGGGAGGGTAGTGTCCTCCCTCAGGTGGTGGTTGTCCCACGTGAATCTGGCCAACAGAGTCTCTTGGTCTCGGACTCCTCTGGTTACTGTGACGACGGATGCCAGCCAGCGGGGCTGGGGGGCGGTGGTTACAGGGTCCCCCTTTCAGGGTATCTGGGGTTCTCTGATAAGCGCTCGGTCCTCCAACTTCCGCGAACTCAAAGCGGTAGAAGAAGCTCTTCTGGCTGCGCAAGATCTGGTCCGGGGGTCACATGTGTTGGTATATTCCGGCAATGTGACCACGGTGGCCCATCTTCGTCATCAAGGCAGCACCCGGTTTCGCGATCTGAAAGTGATCTCCAGCCGCATCTTCCTCTGGGCCGAGAGGTCTCTACTGTCTCTCTCGGCGGTCCATCTCAAGGGAGACTTGAACTCTCAGGCGGATTATTTAAGCCGCAAGGATCTCCATCCAGCCTGGTGGTGCGCTGGGGAGTCCCGGAGGTGGATTTATTCGCCTCAGGACTCAATTGCAAGGTAGGAACATTCTTCTCCCTCAACCCCAAGGACAGGGCAATCGGGGTGGATGCCTTCTCCCACGCTTGGCCGTTTCATCTGGCCTACGCATTTCCTCCGCTCCCTCTGCTAGCCCGGGTTCTGAGGAAGATCAGGGACGAGAGGGTTCCTACTATCCTAATTGCCCCTTTCTGGCCAAAGAGAAGCTGGTTCAATCTGGTCAGGTCTCTCCGGGTGGACGGTCCTGTGCATCTGGGGGAGAACCCGAGCCTCCTCTCACAAGGTCCGTTCTTCCATCCGGCTCCGCAACGTCTGTTTGGCTGCCTGCCTTTCCGATCAAGTTATCGCAACCTTGCAAGATTGCCGTAAGCCGGTCACTAATTCCATCTACAATAAGATTTGGAAGAAGTTCTCCTCCTGGTGTGGGGCCCAGGTGCCGGACCCTTTTGCTCCGAATGTTTCTCAGATTTTGGACTTCTTGCAGCAAGGTTTGGATCTGGGACTTGGCAAACTTAAGGTCCAGCTTGCAGCCCTGAGTTCTGTGTTTGATGTGAGACTGGCTGATCATCGTTGGGTCAAACGATTCATGGTGGCGGCTTCCAGACGGTGTCCCTGTCGGAGGAGTGTCTCCCCCTCGTGGGATCTGAATATTGTGCTTACGGGCCTGACTCGTTCTCCTTATGAGCCTCTAACGGATTGCTCCATGAGGTCCTTGTCTCACAAGCTCGCTTTCCTGGTGGCTATTACTTCAGCAAGGAGAATTGGTGAACTTCAGGCCTTGTCTATACGTGAGCCCTATCTGACGGTGCGGGATGACAGCATTGTTTTTCAGTTGGATCCGTCTTTTCTGCCGAAAGTGGTGTCTGAGTTCCATCGATCTCAGTCAATCGTTCTGCCATCCTTCTGTCAACATCCTAGATCGGCGAAGGAGGTGGAGTTTCACTCTCTGGATGTCCGTCGCCTGGTGTTACACTACCTAGAGGTCACGGCTCCCTGGCGTATCAACCAGAATTTATTCATTCAGCATTTTGGTCTCAACAAGGGCCGGAAGGTGGCTAAAGGCACTATCGCCAATTGGATAAAGAGGGCAATCGCGGATGCCCATCTCGGTCAAGGCCTCTCGGCTCCTACTGGTTTTAACGGCCCATTCTACCCGGGCCACTTCGGTCTCCTGGGCTGAGCGTGCTGGGGCTTCTCCGGAGCAGCTCTGCAAAGCGGCTACATGGTCTTCGCTACATACCTTCACCAAACACTATCGTTTGGATGTGATGGCTGGCAGGGACTTGGCCTTTGGCCGGAAGGTCCTGCAAGCTGTTGTCCCTCCCTAGGTAAGGATTCGTGGGCATTCCTCCTATGCTGTCGTGGAAGGTGACTAGAGAAAATAGAATTATTCTTACCGTTAATTCGGTTTCTAGGAAACCTTCCACGACAGCACTTATTTCCCTCCCTAATTTCCTGGTTTATGGATTTTATGCTTGTTTCTTATGCGTTCTGGGTTCGTTGTAAGACACTGGCTAATGGGAGGTGGGAGGGGCCTTTTAACCTCTCTTGTGTTCCTGTCCCCATTAGGAAGTGGCGAGGCTACCTCCTATGCTGTCGTGGAAGGTTTCCTAGAAACCGAATTAACGGTAAGAATAATTCTATTTTTGCAGTAGCCTAGGAATGCTAAGGAGCTAAAATTTCACTCCTTAGCTGTCAAATGCTGTTTAGAAAGATACCTTGAGGCCACAAGTCCATGGAGGAAAGATAGATTCTTTTCAGGGACAGACTAAATTCGTAGGGCCTCCAAAGCCACATTAGTTAGCTGGGTTAGGGAGGATATTGGCATGACCTACTCTGCATGTGGCAAAGAAGTGGAGCAGAACCTCAGAGCTCATTCCACAAGGGCTGTGACTACTACCTGGGCTGACAGGTCAGGCGTATCTATCGATCAACTCTGTGGAGCAGCGACATAGCCTTCACCTTCTACTTTTTATAAGCACTATCGATTAGATCTCTCTGGTGCTGATATCACTTTTGGGAGTAGGGTTCTACAGGCTGTGGTCCCTCCCTAGATCTACGTTTCTCTGTAATTCTCTCGTTTTGGGTACTGTCATGGACGATCGATAACCCATAATTACTTACCGGTAATGCGTTTTTTTCGGAGTCCATGACAGCACCCACATATTTCCTTCCATTGTTGAGGGTTCTTCACTTCTTCTTCTCCTTCTCCTCTTGGTGTTTTTACACGTGGTGTTCAGGATTGTGGTGGCCTAATGATATTCCGGAGGTCCGTTTTTCAAAGGGGAGGATACAGAAGAATATTCAGATGTTACATTGTGATATCACTCCTGGGCCATTCCATGTCAAGTGAACCAATGATTATTACCTCTATATTTTTAATTCTTTTGAGATTTTGTTATTTGATAATAGCATGTCAGACAATGCAAAATGTGAAGAGAAATTTAAAAAAAAAAAATTTATTATTTTTTTAAATGATTTTCAAAGTTCGAAAAAAGTGTGAATTTTAGTGTTGCCTGCCTTTACATTTCTCCTCATAACTCAGGCTAGAAATAAGATAGAGAGACAAAATAAACACCGTTCTACTCAGAACTGTACAGGCTTTCACCAGATATGTCACAAGAGGATCTTTGTTAATGTTTTACCCATGCGAAAGCAAACGCAAAATTTTAAAACGCATTTCTGAAAAATCTGCATAATTTAAATATTTCAAAAACTGCCCATGTGTCTGCTGTGCTCTCAGCCACATCTGTACCAAATTTCAAGTTGGGATCGTGATGGGATCATATTTTAAGATATTTAACTATTATAGTGTCAATTCGAAAATCTTGAATTCAGATCTGTTCAGCCTGTGGTCTAAAAGTGTGGGGTCTATATTCACCAAATAATCCATGATTTTTAGACATTACTGTATTATTTTGATATGTTACAGCTTAGAAGCAGGAGAGGACATATAGGAGAAATCTTTGTTAGGGCTCAACCTGAGAATGAACAATATTGTATTGAATATTGTACAAACCAAGACTACGAAGAGGAGGAGAGTTTGTTAAAAACATCGGTTAGAGGAAGCAGAACCCATCAAAGGGACTCAGCAATACCACACTTTCACTCCATGTAGTGAAACAGAAATAAAAACAAGGATTTTTTCATTCAGCAAAGACAGTGAAGTCCATGAAGTGGTAGAAGGCGGCACAAGATTGGCAATTTATGACATAACTGGCTATGTGACCTGTGAATATAATTGTTGCTGGTTGCTGGCTACTGTACTCTCCAAAGATTGTGAAAAAGTCAGATAACTCAGTGACAGGCTGTATATACTCTGACACATAAGGAAATGGCGATTGCTAGTAAGCGCTTATGGACAAGATTACATTTCACCCACTAGAAGGGACAAATTGATGATAAAAAGCCACTTTAAAAACGTACTATTAATTGTTTGATTAGTTCATATTTTATAGAACGATGATTTAACTACTGTACTATTCTTATTAAACACTTCATAAATTACATGTTTAGTGATATAATAGAAAACAAATTTACATGTATAAATAGGGGTTAACATTTTTGGTTCTTTAATTCTTATTTAATCACACTTGAGGAAATGATCACCTTTCTTCTTTTGGTTTGTGCAATGCATTCAGGTCGTTGTGTTCTGATGATTAAGATATATTTATCCTGGCACTTACGGGATTTGTCTTTCTTTTTTGTTGCATATAAATGTTTTATTCAATAAGTTGTGATAACTCATACAACCATAAAATAAAAAATATATAAATTTGACAGGTCCCAAGTTGAATCTCTGCACAAATATAACCAAAAACACAAGTAACCATTTTTTCACAATTTTCAAACTAACATTTATTTCATAATTGCGCATCAAAATTTTGAATTTGATTTTTCCCAAACAAAATATAAAAAACATAGTCTTGTGACATATCAAATGAAAGCTGTTACCGTTCTGAGTAAAATGATGCCTCTCCCATTTCATTATCTTATTTCTAGCCTGAGATAAAAAAAAATGTAAAGTCATACCAGGCCAAAATTCACCCTTTTTTTTTTAAAACTTTAAATATCTGTAAAAAATTAACTGATTAAGAAAAAAATTCAAAACTTTTAATTTGTAATTAACTAAAGTAGTACTTCATATAGGAAAAAATGTAAAAAAATCTAAAGACGTCAGGTAAAGAAAAAATATTCATATTTAGATCACTTGATATGGAATGACCCATTGACGCTATTAATAGTAAAACATGTTAAAATATGATCCCATCGCGATCCCAACTTGAAATTTGGCACAGATGTGGCTAAGAGCACAGCAGACACATGGGCAGTTTTTAAAATATTTAAATTATGCCGATTTTTCGGAAATGCGTTTTAAAATTTTGCGTTTGCGATTGCATGGGTAAAATATTAACAAAGATCCTCTTGTGACATATCTGGTGAAAGCCTGGACAGTTCTGAGTAGAACGGTGTTTGTTTATTTTGTTTCTCTATCTTATTTCTAGCCCGAGATATGATAGAAAATGTAAAGCCATTCCAGGCCAAAATTCGCACTTTTTTAAAACTTTAAAAATCTGTAAAAAGTTACCGGATAAAGAAAAAAATTCAAAACTTTTTTTGGTAATTACCGTATATACTCGTGTATAAGCCGAGTTTTTCAGCCCAAAATTTGGGCTGAAAAGTTTCCCCCTCGGCTTATACACGGGTCTATACGGTAGACCCGTGTGGTGGGGGCTGTGTGGTGGGGGCTGTGGAGGCTGGAGGAGGCGGGGGGGGGGCTGCTGTATGAGCGGCCCCGTCACGTGGGGCCGCTCATTATATATGCACTGCTTCCCCCTGTCAATCAGCGCAGGGGGAAGCAGTGCATATGGCCCCCCCAAAAGCTGCACTGTCCCCCCTTGTAAGGGCCCCCCCCCGGTGCTTATACATTACCCTCCCGGTGTTCTGATCGGCGCCGCTCCTCGGTGCTGCGTCGCCGTCTTCATCCTCCCGTCCGCGCTCGCTGCATCCATCCGGGTTCTCCGGCGGTCGCAGCGATATGACGTCATCGCGCGACCGCTGGAGAACCCGGATGCAGCCAGCGCGGGAGGATGAAGACGGCGACGCAGCACCGAGGATCGGCGCCGATCAGAACACCGGGATGGTAATGTATAAGTAGCGGGAGGGGGAGGACTTACAAGGGGGGACAATGCCAGCTTTTGGGGGCTGTTGGTACCCCCAGGGGGCTGCTGGGTACCCCCAGGGGGCTGTTGGTACCCCCAGGGGGCTGTTGGTACCCCCAGGGGGCTGTTGGTACCCCCAGGGGCTGTTGGTACCCCCAGGGGGCTGTTGGTACCCCCAGGGGGCTGCTGGGTACCCCCTGGGGCTGCTGGGTACCCCCTGGGGGCTGCTGGGTACCCCCTGGGGCTGTTGGTACCCCCAGGGGCTGTTGGTACCCCCAGGGGGCTGTTGGTACCCCCAGGGGGCTGTTGGTACCCCCAGGGGGCTGTTGGTACCCCCAGGGGGCTGTTGGTACCCCCAGGGGGCTGTTGGGTACCCCCAGGGGGCTGTTGGGTACCCCCTGGGGGCTGCTGGGTACCCCCTGGGGGCTGCTGGGTACCCCCTGGGGGCTGCTGGGTACCCCCTGGGGGCTGTTGGTACCCCCTGGGGGCTGTTGGTACCCCCAGGGGGCTGTTGGTACCCCCAGGGGGCTGTTGGTACCCCCAGGGGGCTGTTGGTACCCCCAGGGGGCTGTTGGTACCCCCAGGGGGCTGTTGGTACCCCCAGGGGCTGTGGGTACCCCCAGGGGGTTGCTGGGTACCCCCAGGGGGCTGTTGGGTACCCCCTGGGGGCTGCTATATGTACCCCTGGGGGCCTGCTGTATACCACTGGGGCTGCTGTATACTACCACTGGGGCTGCTGGGGCTCCTGTATACTACCACTGGGGCTGCTGGGGCTCCTGTATACTACCACTGGGGCTGCTGGGGAATCTGTATACTACCACTGGGGCTGCTGGGGAATCTGTATACTACCACTGGGCTGCTGTATACTACCACTGGGGGGCCTGTATACCACACTGCTGGGGCTGTATAACTGTGCTGGGGTCCACCCTCGGCTTATACACGAGTCAATAGGTTTTTCCAGATTTTTGGGGCAAAAGTAGGGGGGTCGGCTTATACACGGGTCGGCTTATACACGAGTATATACGGTAACTAAAGTTGTACTTCATATAGAAAAAAAATGTAAAAAATCTGAGGACGTCAGGTAAAAAAATATTCATTTTTGGATCACTTGACATGGAATGAGCCTCCTGATTCTTTTTGTGAGGTAAAATCATTTTCCTGCTTGTTTCAAAAACGATGTTTTACCAAAAAAAACTATTTGCGATTCCATGCTGTAATGTCTGCGCACGTTTTCACTCCCTCCCTGGCCAGGAGATGTGATCTGATCAGACCATGTTCCTGTATGGTCAGACACATCTATTACACAGTACATAGTAGGGACACACAAATAAGATTATCTCAGCACTGGAACATTTTATATAACATCCAGTTGTGGAAATTATTAGTATTCCAAGACCTATTGATTGATTAAAATGATCTTACTTTGTGGGAAAACGCCAGATTCAGGGTTTCCTAGTGGTAATGAGGATGAGAATTCATCCACTAAGATTTGAGTTATTTCTGCATAGAACAGGAGTGTAATTAATAACACAACGCTCTCTCCACATTATGGACTCCCTGGAATTTGTCTCGCTGGATAACATAAAAGCGGTCATACAATAGTGGTTATTTCACTTGTGATCTTCAGCTCTCACAATAGTCTTTTTTTCCATTAGGCACTTGGCTGGGGAAGTGGCTAAAGAATGGCAAGAAGTGGAGGAATCTGATAAATCCCAGCGGGATACTCTGCTGACATTAGTGAAGGAGATTGTGCCATACAATATGGCCCACAATGCTGAGCATGAAGCCTGTGACCTACTAATGGAGATCGAGCAAATGGACATGCTAGAAAAGTACATAGACGATAATGCATATTCTAAAGTTTGCCTCTATCTTACCAGGTGGGTGTGTAATGCCACTTATGTTAACCAGTTGTTTGAAAGATTATAAGGACTGATATAAAAACAGCAATTCTCAGATATTGACCATCAGATGCTATTTCAGTCTTGTTAGTTAGTAACCCCAAAACTTCCATTAATTGCCCAACCATCATCACTGACGTAAAAGGCTCCAGCTTCTCGGTCTTCAAGCTTATTGGCATTGGAGGGAATTGCTGGTGGGACTTGCTAAAGTTTCCTCTGAGCAATTCTTCCTCCTGCAGTTTGCAAGAAAAATGGCGAAGGGAGACATTGCTCCTCATATAACAAAGTAGTCTACATGTCTATAGGAACTAAAAGGAATTTTACTTTCACTTTCTAAATTGTGCTTGCCCAAAACATGAAAAGTTGGCAGTTTATTTAGCCATTCTCTCTACAAGTCTTATTTTTTCTTCTGTGCAGATGTAATCAATGACTTTTCTCTTCCATCCAGTTGTGTGAGTTACGTTCCTGAACCCGAGAATTCCTCCCTATTGCGCTGTGCACTCTCTATCTTCCGAAAGTTTAATCGCTATCCAGAAGCGCTGCGCCTTGCTCTCATCCTCAATGATATGGAGCTTGTGGAAGACATCTTCACCTCTTGCAAGGATGTGTAAGTATCAGCTATTTAAAGTCAAATGTTAACACAAAATCTATCACTATATCTTTATTTAATCAGTGCCAATGAGCTATATCTGCTCAATCATTTGCCGGCAATCTTTTAATATGAAAGAGCTAGAAATTTTGTGTTTTATGTGCCAGAGTAAAAAATACAAATAAAAAATAAAGGTATAGGCAATCAGGTCTTTAGAATGTAAATCCATTGACAATTTTATGTCTTCTGTTTCATTGATGATTACTGTTTTTATTGATATGCAAATAATACATAATATCTAATGTTCTTTTCGGGAGTGGGGTCATGGCCATGCTTCCTTGTCCTTGGTCTGCAGAGAAGCAGATATTCTCAGAGGCCTGGCTGTGACGTACAGCAAGGAGCACGCCCCCCGATGTGTGATGTAACTTCCCAGAGGGAACAGGGAGCAGAAAGAGCAGCTCCTATGTCACACTGAATTACAGGTATTGTGAGGACAATAGAACTGCACTCTCAATTTGAGGGCAGGGACAATAGAAGAATTTTTTTTTTTATATCTCCCAGGAGTACCTCTTTTAAGTGGACTTGGTCCAACAGCGCACCTAACTAGTTTCTGTGCCGCTCCCCCGAGGTTGTTTTCGCTCACAGCTTGATTAGTAGCTAAGGAAGTTTGGTTCTGGGTAGAAAGAAAAATACAGAAGTTTTAGCTTATCTTGTTGGTGTGCACTATGGCTTCTGATTTACACAGTCCGACATATGGATTTATCTGGTGCGCTTGAACATGAAGTTAAATTTTTGTATAGACTCCAGCAACTGATCTGGATTTATCTTAAAATCAATCTTTTATTGGACATCCTTTTAAAAACATTCTTAAGCCATGAAAACAGTTGTAAGGGCACCTTAGGCTTTTCAGACTTTAATAGTAGTCCTTAGTCATAACCAAGATGGTGAGCCGTTGGAGTCCTGTGAATCGCGTCAAGTGGAGGCTGATTGGAGGCAGAGCATATGAGCACTGGAGCGTGTTCTAGTTAAATGATACTGTCAGTGATTGGCACTGGTATTTAAATATGATGCATCTCCAGCCTCCGCTATTGCACCTAGATGCCAGCTATGTAGTATAGTTGGCATGTTCTGCAATTGGAGAGCACTCAGCTACTGAGTCTCCTCCACATCCAATAACCACCACAGTGACATTGGTAAATGCCAATATGCATGTTTTAAATTTTTTCCCATAGAGTTATTCAGAAGCAGATGGCGTTTATGCTTGGCCGACATGGAGTCTATCTAAGTCTGAATGAAGATGTTGAAGAGTATGAGGATTTAACAGAAATTATGTCCAATGTCCAACTTAATAGCAACTTCCTCGCTCTGGCTCGTGAGGTGCGTAATGTGATTTCAACCATAGCTTTTTCCACATTTTACCTCTTTATTGTAATCTACTTGTACATCTACCACCTCCTTTATTTTCTTTTGTAGCTTGATATCATGGAACCCAAAGTGCCAGATGACATCTACAAAACCCACCTGGAAAATAACCGTAAGTTGCGATAAGTGACAATCCAGTTAAGAATTACTGACTGTAGAATGTTTCTTAAAGTCTAAACTCTGGCTTCGTCCATTAGCCTGATTGACATCTTGTGAGTTTGCTCTACTGCTGAGATCTCGCACTGATCAGTACAAGCTGAGGCTGAATGGATGTAGATTGAGCAACGTGTGAGCTCTTTCACACTTGTAATGTGTACAGTTTGCACAGTGACTTATGGTGACAAATCTCTTTAATAAGCAGTAAGTGAGCACAGATCATGTATGTATTCCTTTTATAATATATCCATCAGGATTTGGAGGTAGTGGATCTCAGGTGGATTCAGCAAGGATGAACTTGGCTTCCTCCTTTGTGAATGGATTTGTTAATGCAGCTTTTGGGCAAGATAAACTGCTGACTGATGATGGAAATAAGTGGCTATACAAGAACAAGGATCATGGTAAGAAATGACTAAGATTCAGGTCTTGGCTTTAACAATTCAATACATTATACTGTAGGGATCTCACCGGTCTCTCTTGTGTAATTCTCCATTAATAGGAATGTTGAGTGCAGCTGCTTCCTTGGGAATGATCCTTCTTTGGGATGTGGACGGAGGACTTACTCAGATAGACAAGTACTTATATTCTTCTGAGGACTACATTAAGGTAAGAAATGATGGTGTGCGTTGTTCATTTTGGGATTTTCAATATGTTTTAACATTTGGACAGGATTTAGTAGGTGGTATTGAACCCAAGTATCCATGTAAGGGGTTTTCTTAAAGCAATGTCCCCTTCTATTCATTTAAGTGCCAAAAATGGACGTGGCATGGGCACACTAGAGATGTGAAGAGGTGAATATAGTACATTTTATGGTTTTTAAATTCCCTGTCTATATTGATGTAACATTTCGAGCTGGCAGCTGGTTTTATCTAATCCAGTGCTGAAGACTGGGCATGTGCTACCTCGGGAACTTGGAAGTGCAGCAAAGGTTTAAAGGGAACCTGTCAGGCCATGTTATTCCCCTAGCCTACCACTACCTGTCCCTGCACCTTGCTAGCTGATCCTTAGCCATCCCTGTCTCACCTAAAAGTGCTCTATAAAGATTGAGAAAAATTAGTTATAAACTTACATAGAGTATGAATCTGGAGACTGAAAAGACGTGCTCCAAGGCTCTATTCTCCCCTCTTTCGCCGGCATTCAGTACTCCCTGCTTGGCGTCCTTGTTCTGTGTTATACCTCCTTTTTTTTAGCTTCATGCCCCCTTGTTGTGATGATACGCTGGCTGCAACATTATATCCGAGCCGTACACGTCATAAAGCCCCAGAATGCACTGGTCCGGACATGACGTGTACGGCTCTGTTTCAGTATGCGCACTGCGCATGCACTGAGCACGTGATCAGCCCCACAGTGCATCGGGCCCGAATACGACGCAAACGTATGTAAGTTTCTAACTCCTTTTTCTCAATCTTTATAGGGCACTATTAGGTGAGACAGGGATGTTAGGGATCAGCTAGCAAGATGCAGGGACAGGTAGTGGTAGGCTAGGTGGGTAGAGCAACCTGACAGGTTCCCTTTAAAAGTAGTATTCAGAAGTCAAACTAAATTTCCAAGTAAATCGCCATCTATTTAGGGCTGTAACCGAAGATATTTTCTAATTTACTTGTATTAAATATTCCCTACCATTCTCTAACTACACTATCTGCTATTCTATTTTTCAACTTCCTGTCTGATGACGCTCTATTTGAGAAATCCCAGTGTGTGCTGGGATATTGAAATGAAGTGTAATCAGAGCAGGGCAGAGGCTGCTGTCACTGTCACAGCCTCTGCCCCTCCTTTAAATGAACACTCTTTTCAGGAGCTTGTCTCTGCTGTGACCTTTCCTTCGATCTGCACAGTGATGGCATCCACTCTGTTGCTGGGGTCAGATTAGTAGTAATCATCTTGCAAAAGAGCAGTATCGATACCTTCATGCAAGAGGCCAGTGACGTCACTAGTGGGGGGAGGGTAATCAATACACTGAGCCTCTTGGCCTCTCCATGGGAGAACCAGGAATCCCATTTGATTTTTTTGATGAAACTTTGTTTCTGCAGATAAAAGGCTGCAATGGGGCCTAAATCCTAAGACATTGTTGATGCCAATCTAGCTGAGGGGCGTTCTGGAGTCAGGCGCTCTTGATTTATAATGGTGCAACACCTCTTCATTTATCTGAAGCGTCTGACGATTGACATCCGACACACCAAGTACTGGAGGGAGATTTCTTGTATAGGGAATACCACAGCTAGTCATGAATTAGACTGGGGTGTCCTGCCCCAGTGCTCTCTTTGTCAAAGCTTGGAGAAACTGGTGAAAATGGCAAAGTTTCGGCGCAATTCCGATGAATTTGTCCCTGAGTGCTTAGTGTATACTGTTGGCTTAGGCTGACAGACTCCATTTAATAAATGTTCTCTAGTATTTTATGTTACTGTCTGACATGAGGCCTTTTCTGTCCCTGCAGTCTGGAGCTCTCTTGGCCTGTGGTATTGTGAACTCTGGGGTGAGAAATGAATGTGACCCAGCTTTAGCGCTTCTCTCAGACTACGTCCTCCATAATAGCAACACCATGCGTCTTGGGGCCATTTTTGGGTGAGTGACAGCGCACATTGTATACATATTTGCTGCTGGTTGGGCTCAAGTTGTTTTTTTGTATGTGCAGCATCTGTCCTGGTTATGACGTTAATTAGTTGGCATAATGTTGGTGAATAAGATGGGATAACATAGGGTTATAAACTTATTCTACCTCTGGAAATCCTAAAATAAACTGGTTCCTGAGATTGTTCCTTGTTGATGCAAGATTTAGTTAAACATAAGAATGAAAGGGGTGTCTAAACAACCATTGTACAGATGCCTGATTTTGACGTGTATGTCACTAAAGAGGGCACATTGGGACTAAGAGCCAGAACGCAGAGCTGTAAAGGCTAGGTCTCACATAACGATATCGGTAACGATATCGTCCTATTTGTGACGTAGGAACGATATCCTTACCGATATCGTTGCGTGTGACTGATAGCAGCGATCAGGCCCCTGCTGTGAGGTCGCTGATCGTTGCACAGGGCTCCTGACCATTTTTTGGTCGTTGGCCCCCCCGCTGGTCACCACACATCGGTGTGTGTGACCGGCGGGGGCAGCGATCAGCGACCTGTCAGGATCCCCCGCCATGTCACAGCGCTGCACAGCAGCGCTGTAACATGACATCCAGGGTGACAAGCGGGCTTAGAGACCCGCTTGTTTACCATGGTTACCGGCACCCGCCCGCTTCCGAGTTGCGGGGAGCGAGCGGGTGCCGACCTCTCCTATCCTGTCCCTCACTATTCTCATCTCTCCCTATTTCCCTGTTCCCTACTCTATCCCCTATCCTAAACCCTAATCCTATCCCTCTCCTTGTTCTAAATAAAGAAATCCCCCCCCGAGGCTCACCGGCATCAGAGGCTCCCATACCGGCATCTCTGTAATGGAGATCTCAGGGGTAAAGGACCTGTGATGAGGTCACAGTCATGTGACCCGCCTATACTGTATAGTATAGGCGGGTCACATGACTGTGACCTCATCACAGGTCCTTTACCCCTGAGATCTCCATTACAGAGATGCCGGTATGGGAGCCTCTGATGCCGGTGAGCCTCGGGGGGGGATTTCTTTATTTAGAACAAGGAGAGGGATAGGATTAGGGTTTAGGATAGGGGATAGAGTAGGGAACAGGGAAATAGCAGGGAGAGATGAGAATAGTGAGGGACAGGATAGGAGAGGTCGGCACCCGCTCGCTCCCCGCAACTCTGAAGCGGGCGGGTGCCGGTAACCATGGTAAACAAGCGGGTCTCTAAGTGCAGGAGAGACCCGCTGTTACCATGGTTACCAGCGTCCGTCCGCTCCCAGGATGCAGGGAACGAGCGGACGCTGGGTACCAACGATCTGGCTGCCCAGAGGTCGCTGGTGAAGTCTGTCAGTGTGACAGCTCACCAGCGACCTGATAACGATGTGTCAACGATGCATCAACGATGCTGATCGTTGTCGGCATCGCTGACACATCGTTATGTGAGACCGGGGCTTAAGGAGTAACTGCAGGACTCTGCCTTCTGGGTGTTACATGGTTGGCTAATCAGATTCTCAGAGGGTAGCCAATGATTGATTTATGGAGATCTCGGGGACTGTGTTGCCAGACTTACCTGTGTACAGCCCCTTGTGATAAGTGAATTAGTCATTAGAGCTCTGGAAAGCATCAGAGCGCAGAACTAACTGATCGTATTATGTGATGTGGAGATCAGACATATACTTATTGTGTTATCAATAAACTATATGATCGCTTCCCTTCTCTAGAACCGCTTCTGAGGAGTATTTACGTGTAATATTAGGATGTGGAAAGGCTAACATCTTGCATTACCATATTTTCTTCATTTATATCTTGTGCTGTACATTCAGACTAGGCCTGGCATATGCTGGTTCCAATCGTGAGGATGTTCTGACACTTCTCCTTCCAGTAATGGGGGATTCTAAGTCCAGCATGGAGGTAAGACTTTACGAGTGGTGTGACCATACTGTCCTTTCTGCTGAGTTCTGGTAACATACATCCTTTTTCCCTTCTATATAAACACCATCTTTATTGTCACATTTTGGTTGGTTTAAGGTGGTTGGAGTAACCGCTCTTGCTTGTGGGATGATTGCTGTGGGATCATGTAATGGGGATGTGACATCCACAATCCTTCAAACTATAATGGAGAAATCAGAGCAAGAACTAAAAGACACATTTGCTCGCTGGCTTCCACTCGGCTTGGGACTTAACCATTTGGGTGAGTAATAACTAGTAAAGCCTGGAGTGTTTGTTGGAGTGACTGCTACCTATTTCTGATTGTCACTCTCCTCTTATTCTAATTCTTGGCTGGATTATTGTAACTTTCTACTGATCTGTCTCCCTCTTACTAAACTCTCTCCAATCCATCCTGAATGCAAGTGCCAGATTCATATTCCTTTTCAACTGCTTCACCGATGCCTCTATCATGTGCCAGTCATTGTATCGGTTGCCAATCCACTATAGAGTACAATATAAAATTACCACCCTCACCCACAGTTCTGCACCACCCTACATCTCCTCCCTCATCTCTATCGCCCTACACATGCCCTCCATTACGCAAGTGATCTAAGACTGATATCATCTACAATCCAAACCTCCCACTCTCGCCTTCAAGACTTCTCACGAGCTGCACCAATTCTCTGGAACGGATTACCAAAAACAATGCAATTAATTCCCAATACCAATAGTTTTAAGCGAGCCTTAAAAACACATTTCTTTAGATTGGTCCATCACCTCACCTCACTTGTCTAACTATTCCTATCTTCCTTTTCCAAATCTGACCTCTTGTGTCATCTGTCGGCACCTCCCATGCATAATATAGCACTGTATCTGTACTTGTAGAGATTCTGGCTGGTGACCGGGTCATGCAGCGTTAAATGAATCCCATATTTATTATATTGATGGCTAGACCATATGACAGCGCTTTTACCATTTACCTTTTGTGCTTCCCCTATTTCCTCATAGATTGTAAATTTATGAGCAGAGACTTCTGATGTTTTTTTAATTTTTGTTACACTGTATGATCTCATTGTCTGTATTTGTCCCTTCTGAATTGTAAAGTTCTGCGGAATATGTTGGCGCTATATACCGTAAATAAAATTATTATTTCTCATTTAGGAAAAGGTGAAGCCATCGAGGCAATCCTCGCTGCTTTGGAGGTTGTTTCTGAGCCGTTCCGCAGCTTTGCCAACACTCTTGTTGATATCTGTGCATATGCAGGTAGGTTTAAAGTGTGTGGTAGGCTAAGGTAATTCTTCTGGACTTTAAAGATTACCTTTTATATAGTCAGTGACAAGTCAGAAGTTAGATTGGCAGGGATTCCAGGTTCTGAGACTCCCACGAATCAATAAAATGATGTGAAAGAAACACTAATCTAAGTACTGAAAAGGTGGAGGGGGAAAGGAGACCAGGCATAGCTCACAATTAAGGGGATAAGGATAAGGGTGCTGAGCCCTGGTCTCCTATTCATTCTCCATTCAGTTGAAAAGTAGTTTCCATCCATATTCAAGTACACCTCGACATGGTTGGCTTTTGCGCTCTTCAATAAAAATAAAAACCTTACGTTTTTGAAGTTTACAGCAATATTGAAGTTCGTGTATTCATTAATCGCAGTGTGCCGATGCATGTTTGTGTATTTTTGTATATTGGCCACATAGGGTATTTGTGCACCTGTACATGAATTTTATATTAAAGGCGTGCGCAGCCTATTTGTCTTTCGCCCCATTGGAGAACACAGGACCATGGGTGTTATGCTGCTGTCCACTAGGAGGCGACACTATTCATAATATGAAAAAGATTAACGGTGGCTCCTCCTCTGCAGTATACACCCCTGGCCGGCCACAGCCTTAACCAGTTTTTGCTTGGTGTTGCATAGGAGGCACACCTAAATTTTTTTCCTTCACAAATTTTTCGTTTTCTTTTTTTGCAAAACGGGACTACAGAAGAACCAAAGTGGGTCTCTTACAAGACTCCCGACATGGCTCCTTCCTCGACCCCCCCCCCCCCATTACGTGGGTGCCGGGTTGAAGTAGAGACGACCACCCCCATGCTGCTCCTTCCTCAGCATTTCTGGGTGCTGGGTTGAAGTCGAGACGACCCCCTCCCTCCCCAATTCCTCTAGTTTCCGGTTTGAGGTCGAGGTGATGTAAAAGACTTCCGATGGTGACATCAGCACCCCTGCCTAATCACCCCTTCTGGGGGCACTAGGTTGAGACACCTCAGCTAGGGCTGACAGGCAGCACACAGCCTGGCACCCTTTTCAGCTCCGCCCCCCCTCCTTCACATTCCCGGCAGCCATTACTGCTGCAGCCACACAGACTGCAGCAGCCTCAGGATCAGGCCAGCCAGTCTCCAGGGGGCACAGGACACTCGACTTCGGCGCTGGACACTAGAGGGGCGCACCTGGTGTGGTAAGATCACAGCTGAGGCCCCATACCTCGGCTGTGACTCCATCTTAATCTAGCTCCTCTGCATAGACACCCAGTGCACTATGCTGGGCTCAAAGTCCAAGAGAACCAGGGTTCAGGACCCTTACTATGAATTCTGCACAGCCTACAGGAACCCCCTACCCAGCGGCAGTACGTACCCGCACTGCCAGGACTGTATCCAGGCTAATGGGCCAGAGCCCCAAGAAGCCCCGACTAATCCCAATAACCCTAATGCCATGCCGGAATGGGCCACTCAGATATCCCAATCCATGTCGCAGTCCATAGATAAGCTTACCTTCACATTGCTTCAGGCTCTGCAGAGTCACGCCTCATCCGTGGCCGCTGCTCAACAAAGAGAGCGCTCGGACCAGGGACGTGATGACCCGGGCACATCCACGTCTAGAACAGGACGCAAGCGGATCCATGGGTCACGTTCATCAGCGTCATCACTTAGCTCGCGGTCACCCCATTCCAGGGAGAGAGACCATAGCTCCGGAACATCAAGGATGTCCCCTGCCAGGGACAAACCTCACAGTTCCAGGTCCCTGTGGCCGTCCCCGGCTAGGGAGGGCCACCGTCCCAGCTCTCCTAACAGGGGAAGTCATAGTGATACACAGGATTCTGAAGGCCTTTGTGATTCCGACTCAGATCAGGATGTAGAAGGGTCTCTTGACCCAAACCCCCCTAGCACTGCAGCGCTAGTTGAGGATATAATCTCTTCCATCAATCGGGTGTTGGGCATCTCTGATCCACCCCTGGATGCTCCAGAACACAAGAAGTCTATTTCAAGAGGTTCAGAGGCCGCCTAAATTCTTCCCCAATCACCCAGAGTTTAAGGCGATTCTTAAAAAGCAGCACTCACAACCTGAGAAGAAATTTGCCAATCGCAAATATCTGGAGACACGTTACCCTTTCCTACAGGACGTGACCTAGGAGTGGACAGACCCACCGGAAGTGGATCCCCCAGTCTCTAAGCTAGCAACACAGTCACTCCTTTCTCTGCCAAATAGCTCATCTCTCAGGGACACAGCGGACCGTCAGGTGGAATGAATGGCCCGATCAATTTTCGAGGCCGCAGGGTCCTCCCTGGCACCCGCGTCCGCTTCAGTCTGGGCTGCCAAGGCCATTCTGGCTTGGGCCAAAAACTTACAGGCTGGCCTCCGCTCATCTGACCCTGAGCTGTCGGTCCAAGCTGTTAAAATTTCAGTTGTAGCAGACTATATGCTTCATGCAGCTCTACACTCAACAAACTGTGTAGCGGGGATAGCATCAAACGCCATCATAATCCGGCGTGTACTCTTGCTGTGGGAATGGAAGGCGGATGCAGTTTCTAAAAAGTCTCTCACACACCTGCCGTACCTCAGTGGTCGACTCTTCGGAGACAAGCTAGACACGATGACTTCTAACGCCACAAGGGGCAAGAGTTCCTCTCTCCCCTAACTGAAACACAAATGCACGTACAAGAGGAGTAATCCAACTCTATTTCGATCCTTTCGGAACTCGTCAGTCTCGCGATCGGCACTAACTCGCAGCAGTTCCCCACATAGGGACAGCTCTCGGTCGACACAAAAAGGCCTGGCTGTCAAAAGCAAACCAGTCGAAACCTAAGGGAGCCAAATCCCAGAGGTTCTCTTCGTCATGATACACTGTTGTCAGAAGACACCCCAACCGTAGGCGGCCGACTTTTATACTTTCGTCAAGTCTGGCTGCCTATTACAGAAGACAGGTGGGTCAGGGAACTAGTGTCTTCCGGATACAAGATAGTTTACTTCCAACCCACCAAGCCGTTTTTTTTTTCTCTGTTCCCCCGAAACCGCCAGCCAAGGCTGCGCCTTCTTTAAAGCAGTCACCTCACTTCTTTAAAGGGATCCTGTCACCCCCAAAACACCTATAAACCTATTAAAACCTGTCCCTACAGCATATTAACACTTTCCCTACACTCCTTTTACCTCCTAAATGCACATAATGAAAGTGAATAAAAACGTTTTTACAGTACCTCATTACTCATGATAATGAGTGACTATGCTATTCATAGTCACTCATCCAGACTGCCCCTCTTCATACTATCACGCCTCAATAGTCGTGATCTTCATCATGGATTCAAACTGCAGCCTCTCTGCGCGCCTCCCCGCTGTGTCCTGTGTCTGCCCGGCTTCAGCGTGGGGCTGTATGACGCGACCCGCGTCATTTCCGGCGCCGGGTGACGTATTTACAGCCGCGCCGCTGTTAGCTTCAATTCCCGCACTGCGCATGCGCAGTGCGCATTTTGAAGCTGACACAGCGGCGCGGCTGTACGACGTCACCCGGCTCCGGAAATGACGCGGGTCGCGTCATACAGCCCCACGCTGAAGCCGGGCAGACACAGGACACAGCGGGGAGGCGCGCAGAGAGGCTGCAGTTTGAATCCATGATGAAGATCATGCCTATTGAGGCGTGATAGTATGAAGAGGGGCAGTCTGGATGAGTGACTATGAATAGCATAGTCACTCATTATCATGAGTAATGAGGTACTGTAAAAACGTTTTTATTCACTTTCATTATGTGCATTTAGGAGGTAAAAGGAGTGTAGGGAAAGTGTTAATATGCTGTAGGGACAGGTTTTAATAGGTTTATAGGTGTTTTGGGGGTGACAGGATCCCTTTAAGCAGGAGTCATCTTGTCGGACCATTTGGCCGAGCGCTTCCATGGGTTCTACTCCAATCTGTTCGTAGTCCCCAAAAAAGGAGGCAGTGTAAGGCCTATACTGGACCTCAAACAGCTAAACAAATATGTGTGGGTATGTCAATTCCGCATGGAGACCCTCTGATCCATCATAGCGTCCATGGAGGAGGGAGAGTTTCTCGCCTCCATAGACATACAAGGTGCGTACCTGCATATACCAATTGCACCTGCTCATCAGCGATTCCTCAGGTTCGCAATCGACCAGGACCATTACCGGTTTGTGGCCCTCCCGTTCTGACTCGCCACGGCTCCCAGAGTGTTAACCAAGGCGGCCTCCATGAACGCTCTACACTCCAGAGGCATAGTCAGCGTTCCATACCTGGACGGTCTCCTCATCAAAGCTCCCACATTCAGGGACTGCGAACTCAGCGTCTCAATCACGGAGGACATACTGAGTGGCCTGGGCTTGTTAGTCAATCTACAAAAGTCCTCACCAATTCCGAGTCAGTCCCTGACTTTCCTGGGGATGCACTTCAGCACCTCCAGGGATCTAGTTCTCCTTCCCAAGGAGAAGGCGCTTGCTCTCCGTCTGGGAGTTCGCACCCTCCTCAGGACACCCCCTCGATCTCTCTGGTTCGCCATGAAAGTCCTCGGCAGGATGGTGGCAGCAATGGAATCTGTTCCATTTGCCCAGCTTCACCCCAGGCCTCTCCAAGTCGCCATCCTCAAGGCCTGGGACAAGAGTCCTTTTTCCCTCGACAGGAAGTTCCAGTTAACATTGACAACCAGGAGATTCCTGCATTGGTGGCTCAGACCGACCTCACTCGCAAAAGGGAAATCTTTTCTCATGGGTCATTGGAAGGATCTAACCACCGACATGAGTCTTGACAGGTTGGCGGGCGGTGCACCTGCACCACAGAGAACAGGGCAAATGGTCCCCAGTAGAAGCGACCATGCCCATCAACATCTTGGAGATTTGTGCCATCCTCCTGTCGTGGAGTGCTTTCCATCATTTACTGGCAGCCTCCCACATCAGAGTACAGTCGGACAATGCCATGGCTGTGGCATATGTAAATCGCCAAGGAAGGACCCGCAGTGCCCAGGCAATGTGAGAAGTAGAGCACATTCTCCACTGGGCGGAAGACACAGGCTCGGTCCTATCTGCGGTCCACATTCCGGGAGTAGACAACTGGGAAGCAGACTTCCTCAGTCAAGAAGTATTGGACTCAGGAGAGTGGTCCCTACATCCCGAAGTTTTTCAAGAAATCTGCCATCGCTGGGGACTCCAGATGTGAACCTAATGGCATCACACCTCAATGCCAAGGTTCCCAACTTCATGGCCAGAACACACGATCCACGGTTGCTGGGAGCGGATGCCCTGGTCCAGGACTGGACCCAGTTCCAGCTCCTGTATATCTTTCTGCCTTTCCCTCTGATTCCCAGAGTGGTGAGAAAAATCAAGCAAGAGGGAGTTCCAGCCATCTTAATTTCCCCAGACTGGCCAAGATGTACATGGTACGCCGACATCATACAGCTCACAGCAGACACCCCCCTGGCATCTTCCAAACCGTCCAGATCTTCTATCACAGGGCCCGTTCTACCACCAGAAGTCAGGGGCCCTCAATTTGACGGGGTGGCCCTTGAGACCTGGGTTTTCGCCGGATGTCACTGGAACCATGATCAGGGTGAGGAAACCAGCCTCTGCCAAGATTTACTATCGTACCTGGAAGGCCGCCTTTACCAGACCCTATTGCCCTATTCCCTGCCCAGGTTCCTCGATTTTCTCCAATCGAGTCTGGAGGCCAGACTGTCCCTGGGCTCTCCTAAGAGCCAGTGTCAGCTCTCTGTTCTTTTTCAGAGACGCACTGCTAATAACCCGCAAGTGAAGACGTTTCTTCATGGTGTCTCCCAGTTGGTTCCCCCCTACAAACGACCACTGGAGACGTGGAATCTCAACCTGGTGCTGATAGCATTGCAGGAACCACCTTTTGAACCCCTTAGGGAAATCCCACTCCACCTTCTATCCCAGAAGGTGGCCTTTCTGGTGGCAATCACCTCGCTACGTAGAGTGTCAGAACTGACAGCACTCTCCTGCAGACAGCCCTTCCTGGTTTTCCACCAGGACAAGGTAGTTCTCCAAACCGGTCCCATCCTTCCTCCCAAAGGTTGTATCTACCTTCCATCTCAATGAGGAAATCTCCTTGCCATCTCTTTGTCCAACTCTGGTTCATAGGGTGGAGAAGGCTCTGCATAAGCTGGACCTTGTCAGGGCATTGCGTATCTATGTGTCTAGGACTGCGCCCTTCCGGAAGTCTGATTCTCTCTTCCTTCTTCTGGAAGGCAGCCACAAGGGTATGCCAGCTTCCAAAGCTACCCTCACTAGGTGGATCAAATCCACCATACAGGAGGCCTACAGGCTTAAAAATTCACCTCTGCCGGCTGGTTTTACGGCGCACTCAACCCGTGCGGTAGGAGCCTCCTGGGCCGTTAGGCACCAGGCCTCGCGCAACAAGTGTGTAAGGCGGCCAACTGGTCTAGCCTACACACGTTTACCAAACACTACCTACTCAGTCCTCAGCAGATGCGGGCCTGAGGAGATGTGTCCTGCAGGCGGCAGTGCCCCAACTGTAGGGGCCTGTCTGCACAATATTTGTTCCATTGCTTCCCACCCAGGGACTGCTTTGAGACCTCCCATGGTCCTGTGTCCCCCAATGAGGTGAAAGAGAAAAGGAGATTTTTGTGTACTCGCCATAAAATCTCTTTCTCTTAGCCTCTAATTAGGGGACAAAGCTCCCGCCCTGTTGCCCGTCTCGGACCGTTTTTATACTGAGTTCTCATATTGTTCTTGAGCTAGTACATAGTTGCCTTCTTTATAGGCATGATTATGTTATCTATGTTACATTCCTCCTACTGCTTTAGCACAAAACTGGTTAAGGCTGTGGCTGCCAGGGGTGTATACTGCAGAGGAGGAGCCACTGTTAAACTTTTTCAGATTATGCATAGTGTCGCCTCCTAGTGGCCAGGGGCCACGTAGCGTGGCATTGAGTCGCAGGTTCCCCCCCCCCCCCCCCCCCCCCCTTCTTCTGCTTTAGAGCTTTATGTCCTAACTGCCTGCTGTCATCATTAGTTGCACATTCATTATATACCAGCACTTGGTTATCTCCCCTCCTGGCAGCTGCAGATAATCAACATGTTCGCATTTCAATCTGTCTCTTGATGCTACTTTGGAGCTCTATATAATTATATATTTGCCAGCACTAAATTTTTAACCTATGTAGGTTAAACAAAATCAGAATGGTATTATACGTTATTCATTAAATATCAGTAATAATTATTTAATGCAAGTATTAAAATGCTTACCGATTCCTGTCTTCGGTTTCCATCGACGCTTCGGTTCTCTCCTGGATCATGAGACTGCAGCTGTAACTTGCTAGCTTAGTAGTTTCTTCTGGATGACTGGAAGTTACTTTCTCATTGTTAGCCTAGGAGACTCAGAACCAGGCTCTCATTGACTCATATTAATAGAGGAACGAATGGTCATCTATGTTAGCTGGCAAGAAAGAGCTGCAGTCCCATGATGCCGGGGGAGTTGGAGCAGAGCTGGAGATGGTAGCAATTGGCAAGTATTGTTTGGTGCATACATTAAACATACGTTACTAATAGCTAATGGATAAGGAAAATTTAAATTAAAATAAGGGTGGAATGGGACATTAAATGGGTCGTCCACTACTAGGACAACCCCTTATCATTCTCCATGTTAGGCCCCATTAAAATAAAAAGCTTATATTGTCCTCTGTTGCTGGTGCGGTTTCAACGGTGCCAGCGCGTGCTTTTCTGGGCTCACAAGAGGTTACATCACACAAGCCCTAAGCCCGATCACCTCCAACTTCTGTCTCCACCTTCAGGCACTTACTCCAGCTCTCACTTCCAGTTGATTTCTTAAATGTATGAAGGTGGGGACAGGGAAGCTGGTGGTGACTGAACACGAGGCTTGCATGACATAACAATGAGTACTGACACTACTGGATCCACATCGGCAGCGGAGGGGAGTAAAACCTCTTTGGGCAACCCCTTTTATGGCTAATATAGGCATATTTGATGTCTTAAGCTGTCTTAATAAGGATCAGTAACAACTGCAATATTTCTTGACTAGGTTCTGGAAATGTGCTGAAGGTGCAGCAGCTTCTTCATATTTGCAGTGAACACTATGACTCCAAAGAGAAAGAAGAAGAGAAGAAAGACAAAAAGGAAAAAAAAGAGAGTGCTGCGGACATGGGATCCCACCAGGTGTGGCTGCACTCACGTGCACATATACACAGTCGTTACTGCTCAGATAATTGCCCTAATGATTTGGCCTTAGTGTTAGGACTGGCTATAACATTGGCAGATTTAGGCTGCAGTTACATTGATATAGTGAATAAGTGTTCATAGGAAAGCTGCACGATAATGTTGCAGTGTAAACAGACTATCGATCACCTGATGAATGAACGAAAAGCTTGTTATTTGGGTGAAATATCTTTTGTTCTGCGCGTTGTTCTCTGCAGATCATTGTGCAGTGTAAACAATGGCAGGTATGCAGACTGTGAAATGATTAGAGATTGTTCAGCTTAATCATTTAACATGGTCTGCTTGTGTGATGGGCTATTTATCGAGTATTTAACTAGTATTTGCTCTGCAGCAGTCAATTAGTGTAAACAGTTGACCTGTGTAAACGGACCTTTAGCCCTTTTGTTCAGTCCAAGGTGAATGGGTATATATGTAGTGCAGATTGACCTAACTGTACGTCAGTTCTGGTTTGTGTGTGTGCTCTGGAGCTGGACTCCTGCCCAACACCAAAACAGCTGAAGCTGAGCTCCAGTTACTAATTACTAATAATGTTAATCATTTAGATGCTGCAGTCAGTCTGTCACAGAGGAAGTTAAATTGCGGATGTAGTCCCAACCCCGCCCCTCCCAATCACCACACCCATTTGATTGCGGGGCATCAAAAGATCATTATGGCAGCCAGGAAATTGCTGAAGGTGCCCCCCCCCCCCCTGTCTTTGCTATCTTGGTACAGGCCTAGTGTCATTGGAGACTGATTTACACTATATACTGTGGTATTGCAATATCTAAACTATTTAAAAAAATAAAGTAGTAGTTAACAAAAAAATTAAAACCACCCAATTTTTTCCCTATTAAAAACAAATAATATAATCAAATCCCAAGAATTGCAGTGTTTTGGTCACCACAACTTCTAAAACGAAATAGACTAAAAGTTATACCCCAGATTGATATCAATAAACTGTCTACCCGCCACACAAATAACAAGTCCCGACACTGTTCTGATGGTAAAGAAAAAATGTTACGTTTTGGAAAATGGCAACACAAACTAAAATGTATATATTTATTTTATCACAAACTTCAGAATTTGTTTTCACGCTCCCATGAACTCCCCCACCCACCTTAAACCTGTGTATATGGGTGCACTGTAGTATCCGTGTGTTGTTATACTCAGCTAGCCCAGTCCTCTCCTGTATCCAGTGGTTCCGCTCCTTCTCAATGACGTCTCTCCTCTGCAGACTTTCCGGGTCAGGCTGTGCTGTGTGTGACCCAGGAGTTCTGTTTACAATGTAAGTCTATAGAGTGTCACAATAAGGCTTCATATTACATTGTAAAAGAGACTTCCGGCTCACACATGGAGTGACCTGGAGAGTGACATCATTAAGAAAAGGAACAGAATCCACTCTTCCCTAGTACACATACAAAAGTTTAGGGGAAATCAGTTCATGGGAGGGTTTCTATAAAGAAAACAAAATCTGTGTAAGGGTGCTTTCACACAGCAGTTTTTCTGTGATCCGTGGCTATCCGTTGTAAAACGGACAGCCACGGATCAGATTTTGGTCTTATGTTATCCTATGGGCATGGATCACATCGGATTTTCCCTTAATGGCATCCTATTTTTGTCGGATCCGATTCTGGCCGATTTTTTGCTGTGCCCAAAATCGCAGCCTGCTGCGATTTTTTGGCACCGCGGGTCAAATCGGACCGAGTTGGATCCGACCTGATCCGCGCCAAATAACATGGGGCCTATGGAGCACGGGTCCGAGGAAACAGCTGATGTCTCCTCGGACCCTATATTAGTGTACTGAGCATGCTCAGTACACTAAAATCGCTCTGTGCCATCTAATATCACTTCTGCAATGTATATTCATACATTGCAGAAGTGATATCCAGTTAAATGAAAGGGTTAAAAATAAAAAAATCATTATCTTCACCTCTCCCACGATCCAGCGATGCCTCCAGCGCTCTGTGCTTCTAGGACCTGGCCTGACGTCACAGTTGAGTCACATGACCAGTTACCGCGGTAACCGGTCATGTGACTGTGACATCACGCCAGGTCCTGTTGATCAGAAGAAGAAGCTGGAAGCACCGCGGGTGTCCTGGAGAGGTGAGAATGAAGATTTTTTTATTTTTAAGCTCTGCAAAGAGGGCTCTAAAGAGGGACAAAGAGGGGTCAACAGAGGACAAAGAGGGGAGACAAGGGACCAATAGGAGGACAAAGAGGGGGCCAACAGGAGGACAAAGAGGGGAGACAGAGGAGAAAGGTGACAGGAGGGAGAGAGGAGGGGACGAGATGACAGGAGGAGCAGGGAGAGGAGGAGAGGATCCAAACTGATGCTGCCAAATATCGGAATCGGATGCCTATTTGGCATCCGATTGCAGACATCAGTTTGGATCCGTTGCTGTCCGAGGGGTGCAGCAAAAAGTCTGATCCCCTCGGACAGCACAAAAAGGCAGTGTGAAAGCAGCCTAAGGGTGCTTTCACACTGCTTTTTTCTGCCTTCCGTTGGGATCAGATATTTTGAAGGACTCGACGGACAGTCACGAATGCTTCAAATCGGATGACATCGGTCCAATTTTTTTATCAGATCCGTTCGACGGATCTGATAAAAAATCGGACCGATTTCATCCGATGTCATCCGATTTGACGCGTTTTTTTATCGGATCCGTTTTAAATGTCACTCCTCCTAGTGGGTGTGAATACATAGTACGCACCCATATGCACTGCTGCACCCCATACGCACTGCTGGACCCCGTACCAAGACTTGGCCCCACAGCCACAGTCCCTGCACACTACACACCCACAGTCCTCCATACAGCCCTGCAACACCCATACACACAGCACTCACCGTGATCCTGGCTCTGTCACAGCAGCAGCATCCAACAGCACCCAGACCTTCAAGATGGTGCTTGCAGGGACTGTGGGAGGTGTTTGGAAAGTCTTTGGGATGTCTGTGGGAGGTCTCAGTCTGAATTGAGCATTCCCAGTAAACCAAATCGGATCAGATATCGATCCGATTTTTCATCCATCCGATCCCCATAGACTCCATGTTATTTAAATCGGATCCGATTTGATACGATTTTTGCAGCGGACTCAAAATCGCAGCAGTCTGCGATTTTGGCTGCTACAAAAAATCCGACAGAATCGGATCCGACAAAAATCGGATGCCATTAAGGGCAAATCCGATCCGATCTGTGCCCATAGGATAACATGGGGCCAAAATCGAATCCGATTCTGTCCGATTTTCAACGGACAGTGTCGAATTGCAGAAAAACGCAGTGTGAAAGCACCCTAAGGCCCCTTTCACATCAGCGTTTTGCGCTGATCGCGGCAGTTGCTGTGAAAAAACTGCAACTGCCACGATTACCGCATAACGGCCGCACTTGCGGCAGGCCCCATGCAATGTGTATGGGGCTTGCGGCAGGTGCGGTACAGTTGCGGTACAGTTGCGGTTTTGGCACTTGCGGTCGCGAAAAAGCTGCGGTTTTCCCGCAGCCGCATCTGCCACAAGTGCCGAAACCGTACTTGCTACACACTTACCGCAAGCCCCATAGACATTGCATGGGGCTTGCCGCAAGTGAACCGCAAGTGCGGCCGTTATGCGGTAATCGCGGCAGTTGCGTTTTTTTCACCGCAACTGCCGCAATCAGCGCAAAATGCTGATGTGAAAGCAGCCTAAGTTTGGCATTACTATTATTGTACTAGACTTCTGGTTCTTGACATAGAATTAATAACCTCGAAACAAAACCTAAAACAATGACAGAATTAGAATAAAAATTTTTTACCACTTCATTCCAGTTGGGGTTTTGTTTTTCATCATGTTATGTCAAAATGAATTTTTTTGGTGGGAGAAATATTTTTGAATGACAAGCCATACAACTATATTGACAGAAAAAAATGGTTCTGGTCATAAGGTGAAGTAAAATGTAAATGTTAAAGAAAATTGATTGCTGAACCAAGGGTTTATACTTGGCGGCAGAGAAACTGCTTGAACTATCCATTGGGATGAATCAGCTTTTCAGCCATTGATATGTTTCAGCCAATTTCTGCAAGTGGAACATAAAAACGTATTATTGTCTGCTAACAGGGTGTGGCTGTCCTTGGCATTGCTCTCATCGCGATGGGTGAAGAAATAGGATCAGAGATGGCGCTTCGCACCTTTGGGCATTTGGTAAGAACTCTGATTTTGCTTTAATCCGCTTCTATTGGGGAATTGTTAAAGCCTCACTGCAGCGTTTCCTTTTTTTTTTCACATAATCACCTTCTGACGGCTTTACCTCTTACAGATAGCCCTAAGGTCCAGCGGTGCCATGTTGTGCCCGTAACTTTTGACTGGCCGGAAGTCAAAAGTTATGTCACAAGAATTCAGTGCATGTTTATGAGAGCTAGAACAAAGATCTCATAGCGATGTATTGAAAAGCGGCCCTCAACGCTCCATGAAACATTGGAGCTCCTGGCTAGTCACTTTTCTCTACAGGACAACCGGTGCCATAATAAAAAAAAATAAAATGCTGGAGTGGTGCTTTTTTAATTTTTGGGTTTTTTTTGTAGTGAAGACAGTATGTTTTTGATAATTACGGTTCCTATCCCAATATTCTGGATCTATAATTCGACTGTACCAGGGAATGGCCCATAGTCAGCTGGTGAGATGAGATGACGTTGCAATTGCTAACCTTGTTGAAATATGAAGGGTGCCTCTGTCGCACTATGGGAGAGCAAACCTAGTTTGAAACATTTAAAATTTCAATGGAATTAATTTTTTTTTTACTTCTTTTCATGTGATCAATGATTAAAAGTACTCCCCTCTGAAAGACCCTGATTCAGAATCTGTCACTTAAATATTTTCAATTCCTTGCATTTCCCACTGTAAGCCTATGTTTGCACATTGCGTTTTTTGGTGAGGTTTTTTTAATGCAAATGTAAAAGATTGTGTGTAAACACGGTGTATGCTGCTGTCACTGGGAGGCTGAGTTAGCTCCTCCTCATCAATGTACATCCACCAACTGACAGGAGGTTAAATCAGTTGGTGACAAAAGCAGTATGAGAAGACATAAATAACCATGAGAGGCGCAACTCAGGGAGAACTGTGTCCTCCAATGAAGGCTGCAAGAAAGCGATTTTACAGTGAGTACACAAAATCATCTTTTTCCTATCCCATGACCGCACCCACATGAGAGAGGGGATCCGCCCACAAGGACAGGAAACCTACAGATAAATAGTGGTCTTTGAAGTGGGAAGCCATCATGCATTTCTCCTTGAAAGCCTGGGAAATATGGGCTGTTCGGACTTTGTTCAGAAGAACAGCGTACTGTTGATTGAAGAGGCTAAAACCTTTAAAGAAGTGCCCTAAAAAAGCTTTCTCTTCTGCCCTCCCCTGCTTCTAAGCTGTAACATAATAAAATATTACAGTAATATCTAAAAATCATGGATTATTTGGTAAATATAGACCCCACATTTTTAGACCACAGGCTGGACAGATCTGAATTCAAGATTTTTGAATTTCACACTGTACAAGTTATATTTTTAAATGATGCCATCGTGATCCCAACTTGAATTTTGGTCAGATGTGGCTAGGAGCATAGCAGACACATGTGCATTTTTTGAAATATTTAAATTAAACGCTTTTGGGGGGAATGTGTCCGGGATGCAGAGCTGAGCGGCCACAAAGATACGGAGTTCCTGCCGGCATACAGCTTTCAAAGGCACCAGCAGGGATATACCGCTATTCAGTCTAACCCACGATGGGTCCCCGGATAGCCAAATAATCACCGATTTCCCCTGATGCCTCCACAGAACAGAGAACGGTCCTGGAGGTCTTCAGGGCCAGGTCCAGAGGTCCAGGGTAGCCCAGCGCCATTAAGGGTGCTTAATTCCCCTTGAAAACGAAAACTGACCCTTCAGGAACTAAAAGAAAACAAGGTTGCGCCACACTGCTGAAAATTAAAATGGGGGATCGGTAAATTGACCCCCGTGCTCACCTGGTTTAGTTGTGCCGACTGCACAACTAGTTGATAGGCTGAGTTACAACCCGAGGGTTCTCCACACCAACCGGAGCCAACGAGGGGCAGATTCGCGTGATTCCCACGATGCACACGCTGCTGATCCACGTGATGCTCTGGAGGAGTGGTAATTGACGTACGAAAGGTCCTGGAAGTCGAGCTGCTGTATATCACGCTTCCCGATGGGAAGAGAGGTGTCCGTTCAAATAGAAGTGATATTATGTTAGCGCTAAGGACTCAGCCAGGACATCGCTCTGTGAATATTTACCTCTAGGTTTTATTAGATATATGTAGGGATCCCAGTCTCCACAACGCGTTTCGGCGCTAATTCAATTAGCGCCGAAACGCGTTGTGGAGACTGGGATCCCTACATATATCTAATAAAACCTAGAGGTAAATATTCACAGAGCGATGTCCTGGCTGAGTCCTTAGCGCTAACATAATATCACCTCTATTTGAACGGACACCTTCAGGAACTAAAATCACTGAATGCAGACAAAGCCCTTCTTCAGGAGGTGCATTTTGATAGTACAGGGTTGTTTAACTTTGCGACTCGGAGTTAAGGCCCTGTCACACATAACGAGATCGCTGTAGCGTCACAGATTTTGTCACAGCGATCCTGGGGTAGATTTGTGATTCTTGTTGCCCATCTGGGGGGTCAGCCACTAATTTTAGCAAATATATACGCTCCAAATAGCAGTCAACTGCACTTCATGAGGAGGGTCCTCGCTCTGATCCGTAATGTCCCTCCGACACCTACAGTGTTGGGAGGAGGGTTTAATGCGCCTTTCTCTGAATCCTTCGACCACCTTTCGGTTGGAGGGTATTTCCCTTCGGAGAGCCTACTTAGGCTATCCTTGAAGTTTAGAAAACTGATCAGAGCAGAGGTGCTTTTTGATGCATGGAGAGTAGATCACCTCGGGAAAAGAGCTTTCTCTTTATTCAGCCCCACACCAAACTCATATTCAACTACTTTTTTGTTAGCAGTCCTATTCTTTGGCAGATGGGGAGAATTAAGATGGATGCAATCACTTGGTCAGATCACTCACCTGTGATTCTCGATCTTAAACAAAAGTATGCACCTGTGGGTTTCTGCCACTGGCGCTTGAACAAATTTTTGATCAAGGACCCTCTCATCCATGGCCTCTTTACATCGGCATCTTGTGGAATACTTCCAACTTAATCAGGTTTCTTCGCCATCTGTTTTGTGGGAAGCCCAAAAGGCTGTGATGAGGGGTTAATTGCATCAGGGAAGGGGCTAGGGCCAATAAAGATGATGCAGCCCTGCGCCTTAAGCTCTCTTCCCAACTGTCGTTGTGGGAGGCTAGACTGTCGAAGAACCCTTCTTTGCCCACTCTGAGAAGGGTACTACAGCTGAGAAAGAAATTGAGGGATTTGTCAATTAAAAAGGTAATATGCGGATCCACACATTTGACCATTTGAAAACTATCTCTCCCCTATCCAATAGAGAATTTTACCAATACCTCCAAATTAAAGATTTGCAACCTCTTTATATGGCCCATTAGGGGTGGCGACCCTAATGGAGTTTGAGAAGATTTGCAGGAGTGGCACGGATACCAAGTGATTGATATCTGAGATTTATCAGTTGCTCACCTCTATTGGTGGGAGACCTGACGGTGGTTTCCCTTATATGAGAAGGTGGGAGGCTCTCTTGGGTAGGCAGATTTTCCCCTCCAGATGTGGCAGTCTATTTGGGACAGGGCAGCCAAGACGTCAATTTGCACGTACAAAGAAAATCTGTATACATTACTTATGTTCTGGTACCTGTCTTCCTTCATAAACTCAATCCTCTCCTCCCGGACACATGCTGGCGCTGCGGCTTGGATGTGGGCACACAACGCCATAATTTTTGATTCTGTCCGAAACTCTGCATCCGTTCGGGACCTTATTTTAAAGGTAATTTACACTGATGTTGACTTAGACCCTACGGTATATCTCCTAAATGCGAATTTAGGGAGGGAGTTTGTAAGGGCCACGTCACACACACAGATATCTGTGCAGAGATTGTTCACAGATCTCTGGTTGCAGTGAAATCATGGACACATGGTTCCATTTTATGGCTGTGTACAAATGTAACAATGTATCCATGATTTCACTGCAACCAGAGATCTGCGAACAATCTCTGCACAGATATCTGTGTGTGTGACGTGGCCTTAAGGCTGCTTCTAACCTTCTCCTTCATATTGTCACTGCGGCAAGAAGCTTGATAGCATTGTTCTGGAGGAAGTTGGATTTTTCCTTCGTACAATGACTTGCTGACCAGAGTAGTAGACATTAGGAGGATGGAATACTTAACGGCCTTGTTAAATGATTCAATTGATCGCTTCAACCAGGTGTGGGCCCCATGGGATTATTTCGCTGCACAGGAGGGGATTTGAACGCCTCAGCCTCCCGGACTTTGGTTTTTCCCTAGTCTTTCTTGTTCTTTATTTTCTTCTTTTATATTCCTGTCTTCTGTCGCTGTATTGGTTGCGGAGACGGTTAGGCTTTCTTATCGCGTACAAGTTGACATATGGCGGCAGACTGCTTATGCTATAACACATCTCATAGCTACTCCCCTGGAAATATGAAAGGGGAGTGTACTGCCCTACTTCAAGTCATACCTCCGACGCTTTGGCTGGGTTCAAATGTCTTAAATGTTTCTCTGTCTTGTTTCACTGTTTCATTGTTCCTTTTATGGCTTGGTATCATTGAAAAATGTTTAATAAAAATTATGGTTGAAAAAAGAAATTAAATGTGGTTGTTGTTTTTTATGTTTTGTTTTTTTGAAATGCGGTTTTAAATTTTGCATCTGCATGGGTAAAATATAACAAAGATCCTCTTGTGACATATCTGGTGAAAGACTGCACAGTTCTGAGTAGAATGGTGTTTATTTTAGTTCTCTATCTTTTTTCTAGCCTGAGATATGAGGAGAAATATAAAGGCAGGCAACACTTCACACTTTTTTCGAACTTAGAAAATCAATAAAAAATAAATTTAGAATTTTTTTCTTCACATATTGCATTCTCTAACACACTATTACCAAATAACAAAATCTAAAAGGAATTAAAAATATAGAGGTAAAAATTATTGGTTCACTTGACATGGAATGACCCAGGATCATAACGTGAAGTTGCATAATTTACCTACAATGATGATGAATTGTTAGATCATGGGGTTTTAGGGTGTTACTACAGGAACACAAAAGTAGATATGCAACTCTCCTGTGAAAGGGGTGTATTATGTTCATAAAGTAGTCTTTAAAGAGCATTGGCCCTCACAAACATTAGACTAAAGGCTCCGTCACACTTGGTGACGCACCAACGATCCCGACAACGATCCGACCTGGTAGGGATCACTGGTGCGTCGCTACGTGATCGCTGGTGAGATGTCAACCAGTCAGATCTCACCAGCGACGCAGTAAAGATACGGCGGTCGTTGGGACCCTGTCACTCTCGGGTGCAGTGTTGAGATCGTTGGTTGTTGTCCCTGTCAAACACAGCGATGCACGCTGCCCAGCGGGAGCGCGACGACCAAAGAATGGTCCAGAACGGTTTGTAACAATCAGTGATCTCACAGCAGGGCCTGATCGCTGCTACGTGTGAAACGTATCGAGATCGCTGGCGAAGTCGCTATTGCGTCACAAAACTTTTGACTCAGCAGCGATCTCGCTTAGTGTGACGGGGTGGGGGGCTTAACTGCTATACCTGCTGATATCTGCGACCTCCAGACTTTTCCCCCTTAGATGATATCAGCCTATCTGATTGTGAGCTGCTGACACTTTTGTTCTTTGTCAGATAAGACATCTACAGATTAGCCTAGCAGCAGCTCTCATACAGAAGATAGGAGGGTTTAGTAGAGCCAGTGCACCTGTATATGAAGGAGTCTGTAGGAAGAGCTGCCAGGACAACCGTCGTTCAACCAAATGTTCTCTATAGTGTATGGAGACCCTTAAGGTGGGGTCACACGCGGCGATCTGGCCTGCGATGTCGGAAGCGATGCGCGGGTGCCCGCTCGCTTCCGACATCGCAGGCCAGCTGTCACACGGCACGACGTTGCCGGTGACGTGGCGGCGATGTGGGCGGAGCCATCGCTCGCTGGGCTGGGCTAAGCCCAGCGAGCGATGGCTCAGAAACACTGCAATATAGGCTGGATCGCGCCGCCAACAGTGTCAGACGGCGCGATCCAGCCTAATCGCTGGTCACAGGTTGACAGGTTTATGAACATGTTCATAAACCTGTCAACCTGCGACCAGCGATAATTTGCAGTTGCGTCGCGCTGTCACACAGCGCGACGCACTTGCAATATCGCCCGCGACTTCGCTGTGACGTCACTTTGCGGCGATGTCGCGGGCGAGATCGCCGCGTGTGACCCCACCTTTAGGGGCAGCTCTTGTTAAGGTGGGGTCACACCAGGCGATGTCGCCCGCGACATCGCCGAAAAGTGACGTAACAGCGATGTCGCGGGCGATATTGCAAGTGTGTCGCGCTGTGTGACAGCGCGACGCAACTGCAAATTATCGCTGGTCGCAGGTTGACAGGTTTATGAACATGTTCATAAACCTGTCAACCTGCGACCAGCGATTAGGCTGGATCGCGCCGTCTGACACTGTTGGCGGCGCGATCCAGCCTATATCGCAGTGTTTCTGAGCCATCGCTCGCTGGGCTGAGCCCAGCCCAGCGAGCGATGGCTCCTCCCACATCGCCGCCGCGTCACCGGCAACGTCGTGCCGTGTGACAGCTGGCCTGCGATGTCTGAAGCGAACGTGCACCTGCACATCGCTTCCGACATCGCAGGCCAGAATCGCCTGGTGTGACACTACCTTAAGTTACTTTTATTAACTGCAGTCAGTTTTTTTTCATTTTTATAATTGTTTTTGTATGATTCATTGCAGCTCAGGTATGGGGAGCCCACACTCCGCAGAGCAGTTCCTCTGGCTCTGGCTCTTATTTCCGTCTCCAATCCAAGGTTGAATATCTTGGACACATTGAGCAAGTTCTCCCATGATGCAGACCCTGAAGTGTCCTACAATTCAATCTTTGCCATGGGCATGGTGGGCAGTGGTAAGCACTATACACTGTCTGATTTCAATCTGGATATTTGTTTGATCCTTGAAGAAGTTGACTTTTTTTCTTCATTCCTATAGGCACAAACAATGCACGACTTGCTGCTATGCTGAGGCAGTTAGCCCAGTATCATGCAAAGGATCCCAACAATCTGTTTATGGTGCGATTGGCACAGGTAGGTAGAATAGTTACACAGCTCCACTTGAGACATTTTTCTTCCACATGTGATTATATACTGGATTAAAAGCAGAGCTAATATTTGACTTTCCATTGTTGAATGCTCAATCAGGCACTGATTAACCTGTTATGGTGGAACATGGCAGAAATGCGATTACTCAAAATATCTGATACGAGTTTTCAATGTTTTCTCTAAATGCTCTGGTATTTTCTAGGGACTCACTCATTTGGGGAAAGGGACACTCACACTGTGCCCCTACCATAGTGATCGGCAGCTCATGAGTCAGGTGGCAGTGGCTGGATTATTAACCGTGCTAGTGTCCTTCTTGGATGTTAGGAATAGTAAGTAGCAGTATATTAAATTATACTTTATTTTCTTTTCCTCCTTGATCTTTACCTTGTGTTCTTTTTTACAGTTGTATTGGGAAAGTCGCATTATATATTGTACGGTTTAGTAGCTGCAATGCAGCCACGAATGTTGGTCACGTTTGATGAGGAGTTACGGCCTCTTCCAGTCTCTGTCAGAGTTGGACAGGTAAGAAACAAGCCTTACTGATGCTACAGAGAAGTACCAGTTCAAAGGTGTGGTGGTACAATAGGTGTAAAACACATTGGCAGATACTGGCACGTCTACCAATTAGGAGTCTTTTTAGTATTTAAGGGGCTCACAGTTAAAGTGTAAATGTCGTTTTATTGGGAAAACAAACAAGCAAATACTGCACTGGTGTTAGTGATGGGTCACATAGCAGCTAAGACAATTAGCTTTTTGTGCCATATGACTTATTTTATAAACTTTTTAGGGATATTTAGAAAACAGCATTGTTGGGCTGTGTGGGCGTGGCCAGTGTCTGTCAGCACTGTGTGTGGGTGTGGCCAGTGTCTGTCAGCACTGTGTGTGGGTGTGGCCAGTGTCTGTCAGCACTGTGTGTGGGTGTGGCCAGTGTCTGTCAGCACTGTGTGTGGGTGTGGCCAGTGTCTGTCAGCACTGTGTGGGTGTGGCCAGAGTCTGTCAGCACTGTATGTGGGTGTGGCCAGAGTCTGTCAGCACTGTGTGTGGGTGTGGCCAGAGTCTGTCAGCACTGTGTGTGGGTGTGGCCAGAGTGTCAGCACTGTGTGTGGGTGTGGCCAGAGTCTGTCAGCACTGTGTGTGGGTGTGGCCAGAGTCTGTCAGCACTGTGTGTGGTGTGTGGCCAGAGTCTGTCAGCACTGTGTGTGGGTGTGGCCAGAGTCTGTCAGCACTGTGTGTGGGTGTGGCCAGAGTCTGTCAGCACTGTGTGTGGGTGTGGCCAGAGTCTGTCAGCACTGTGTGTGGGTGTGGCCAGAGTCTGTCAGCACTGTGTGTGGATGTGGCCAGAGTCTGTCGGCACTGTGTGTGGATGTGGCCAGAGTCTGTCGGCACTGTGTGTGGGCGTGGCCAGAGTCTGTCGGCACTGTGTGTGGGCGTGGCCAGAGTCTGTCGGCGCTGTGTGGGCGTGGCCAGAGTCTGTCGGCGCTGTGTGTGGGCGTGGCCAGAGTCTGTCGGCGCTGTGTGTGTGCGTGGCCAGAGTCTGTCAGCGCTGTGTGTGTGCGTGGCCAGAGTCTGTCAGCGCTGTGTGTGTGCGTGGCCAGAGTCTGTCAGCGCTGTGTGTGTGCGTGGCCAGAGTCTGTCAGCGCTGTGTGTGGGTGTGGCCAGAGTCTGTCAGCACTGTGTGTGTGTGTGGCCAGTGTCTGTCAGCACTGTGTGTGGGTGTGGCCAGAGTCTGTCAGAACTGTGTGTGGGTGTGGCCAGAGTCTGTCAGAACTGTGTGTGGGTGTGGCCAGAGTCTGTCAGAACTGTGTGTGGGTGTGGCCAGAGTCTGTCATCACTGTGTGTGGACGTGGCCAGAGTCTGTCATCACTGTGTGTGGGCGTGGCCAGAGTCGGCGCTGTGTGTGGGCGTGGCCAGAGTCGGCTGTGTGTGGGCGTGGCCAGAGTCGGCGCTGTGTGTGGGCGTGGCCAGAGTCTGCGCTGTGTGTGGGCGTGGCCAGAGTCTGCGCTGTGTGTGGGCGTGGCCAGAGTCTGTCGGCGCTGTGTGTGGGCGTGGCCAGAGTCTGTCGGCGCTGTGTGTGGGCGTGGCCAGAGTCTGTCGGCGCTGTGTGTGGGCGTGGCCAGAGTCTGTCGGCTTTGAGTGTAATTTCCACAGCTTCCTCCACCTCCCATAATGCATTGCTGTAACTCAAGATCTCTCACCTGCTCTGTTCAGTCACAGCTCTTCAGAACAGGCTGACGTGTGGAGCTGTTATCATGGTAATGCAGCTACAGCTAGAGAGACTTTCTGATAACACTAATGGTGGGTTTACACACACCAATTTATCTGTTCAATCTCTGAACCAATCTCTGGTTGCAGTGAAATCATGGACACATAGTTCCATTTTGTGGCTGTGTACAACATGGAGCAATGTATCCATGATTCACTGCAACCAGAGATTGGTTCAGATATTGAACAGATAAATTGGTGTGTGTAAACCCACCATAAGATTTTTGGTAATACTCATCCAATCCAGTGCTGATGAACAAATTAACTTCCATAGACTGAATGCTCTGCTCTGCACAGGCTACATGTAACACACTGTGGTAAAAGCTCAGATTACAGTCATCACATACACAAAGCTGCACCCTGGATACTCTGCTCTTCACTGTGATGATCTGTGATGATCCCCATAGTTTATATACACAGACAGAGAGACAGTTTTATCAGTGTGTTAGTGTACAGGCATAGCATATATGTCTGCATGCGTCTGACATGCAGACCCAACCGCAGTGCCAAACGCTGTCATACTGATGTGAACACAGCGGGGATTGTCCACATGCATTCACATAGTATGGTGCCCGGACACCCAATAAGCGGTCTCGGCTGCGGCCAGGAGATCAGTGGCGGCCTCCGTGAGATCAGCTGATCTAACGACAGCCACCGCTAATCTGGCAGCCGCCAAGACCGCTGATTTGGTGGCCGGGCACATATACATGCATTTCTATGGAGATTTCAATGTGATCCGCAGCATCTGCCTGCGCTGTCATGCTGTCTGTTCCTTTGTGCCATTTCTCTCTCCTGTGCGCTCTGCCCCCTTGGTCTGATCTCTCTCCCCCTATGCAGTGTTTTTTCCATGTGTGCTGTCTGTGCCGTGTCTCCCCCCTCATGTGCGCTCTACTCATTGTCGTGCACTTTCTCTCCCTTGTGTGCTATCTGTCCCATTGTGCTCTCTCCCCCATGTGTGTTGTCCGTCCTTATGTGCCATCTATTTCCCCATGCACTCCTTCTACCCTCTGTTCTGTCTGTCCCCTTGTGCCGTGTCTCCTACCATTCGCTCTCTCTCTTCCCCCTGTGTGCTGTTTGTCCCCTTGTGCTGTCTTTCCTCCATGCACTCTTTCCCATGTGTGCTGTCTCCCTCCGTGTGCTCTCTCTCCCCGTGTGCTCGCTGTCCCCTTATGCTGACGCATAACATACAGGGGGGAGAGAGCGCACGGGGGAAGAGACAACACAAGGGGACAGACACCACACAGGGGGAAGAGAGAGCACATAGAGGGAGACAGTACACATGAGTAAGAAAGAGTGCATGGGGAAAAGACCGCACAAGGAGACAGACAGGCCACAAGGGGGAGAGAATGTGCATGGGGGAGAAGTGGCTCAAGGGGAAATAAACAACACAGGGGGAAGACAGAGAGAAAATGCAGAGAGGAGGAGAAGGAGCTAATGTGGAGGGAATCTGAACCTGGTGACCCAGACAGAGAGGGGAATCAAGAGGGTGATTAACGACCCTGACTCAGTCCAGAACAAGGTACTGGCTCCGAGCACGGTGCAGAGGTCCATCCCTGAGCCGCCAATACCGGTATGATTGCCAGCTTTTTAGAAGCACAATCCAGCCCGACATGCACACGTCCCCACCAGAAGCACCAAACCGAGTTGGGCCCCTAGTAAGAGAGGAAGGTGTCCCATATCACCCAACAGGCCTAGTTCAAGCGGGATCAGTGCAGGGCAGCGCAAGGAAGGAGAAGTGCATAGGAACAGGACAATGGAAAGAACAGGAAAGGACGTAACTGGAGCTTCAGATAGAGATTGCTTTCCTCTATGACCACCCGGTCTACTACCCAAGCTGTAAGAACTCTGAACCCTGTAAACTGCAGATTACCAGAGTAAAGACTCATGCAGAGCAAGCAAGCATCTGTGTATCCTTCCTGGTGAACTGTGACATTCCAGTCTCACAGCAGAGACTGCGCTGCCTCATTCCTACCATCACATCACACCATTGCCCCGGGGAAACAGCTCCACCTGTAGGGAGCTATTACATCTTGCTGCCAATCATCACCCCGGCGGCTTGCAGCAGCGCTTGTGCTTTCACCGGGATCCACAGGTGGCGTCACGACATCTATTAACTTTAATTTCACAAACAAACCCCTTTTTATTGTCACCCCAAGGGCACGGACTCTGGCACCGACCACCAGTGACAGCACCGTACCCGAACGCCCGAGATCCGAGTACCCCGACCCTTGTGGGCCTGACACTTTTGCATCTGGGCCCATGAGCTACAAGTTATGCCACTGGTGGGCCAGATAGGTCCCTGAGCCCTATGGAACACAGAGCTGATGTGATGTGGGGCAGATAGGTCCCTGAGCCCTATGGAGCACACAGCTGATATGGGGCAGTGAAGGGTCTGTGAACCCTATGGAGCACACAGCTGATGTATGGCAGAGAAGGTAATGTGAGCCCTATGGAGCACACAGCTGATGTATGCAAAGAAAGCACTGTAAGCCATATGGAGCACACGGCTGATGTATGGCAGAGAAGGTAATGTGAGCCCTATGGAACACACAGCTCATGTAGGGCAGAGAAGGGTCTGTGAGCTGTGTCTAAAGCAGACAGCTGATGAGCAGAGAAGGGTTAATAGAGATGGCCAAGATAAGACATTACAGACCTTGTGCTGAGGAGATTATAGTGAAGCAGCTGGAGTGCAGCCCTGTGCTGTAGCCTGAGGTAATTTGACACTTCACCTCATGAGCTGCAGTCAAGAGCTCGCACTGTGCGGAGATTATAGTGAAGCAGTCGGAGTGCAGCCCTGTGCTGTAGCCTGAGGTGATTTGACACTTCACCTCATGAGCTGCAGTCAGGAGCTCGCACTGTGCTGAGATTATAGTGAAGCAGCCAGAGTGCAGCCCTGTGCTGTAGCCTGAGGTGATTTGACACTTCACCATATGAGCTGCAGTCAGGAGCTCGCACTGTGCTGAGATTATAGTGAAGCAGCAGTAGTGCAGCCCTGTGCTATAGCCTGAGGTGATTTGACACTTCACCTCATGAGCTGCAGTCAGGAGCTCGCACTGTGCTGAGATTATAGTAAAGCAGCTGGAGTGCAGCCCTGTGCTGTAGCCTGAGGTGATTTGACACTTCACCTCATGAGCTGCAGTCAGGAGCTTGCACTGTGCTGAGATTATAGTGAAGCAGCCAGAGTGCAGCCCTGTGCTGTAGCCTGAGGTGATTTGACACTTCACCTCATCAGCTGCAGTCAGGAGCTTGCACTGTGCTGAGATTATAGTGAAGCAGTCGTAGTGCAGCCCTGTGCTGTAGCCTGAGGTGATTTGACACTTCACCTCATGAGCTGCAGTCAGGAGCTCGCACTGTGCTGAGATTATAGTGAAGCAGCCAGAGTGCAGCCCTGTGCTGTAGCCTGAGGTGATTTGACACTTCACCTCGTGAGCTGCAGTCAGGAGCTCGCACTGTGCTGAGATTATAGTGAAGCAGCCAGAGTGCAGCCCTGTGCTGTAGCCTGAGGTGATTTGACACTTCACCATATGAGCTGCAGTCAGGAGCTCGCACTGTGCTGAGATTATAGTGAAGCAGCAGTAGTGCAGCCCTGTGCTATAGCCTGAGGTGATTTGACACTTCACCTCATGAGCTGCAGTCAGGAGCTCGCACTGTGCTGAGATTATAGTAAAGCAGCTGGAGTGCAGCCCTGTGCTGTAGCCTGAGGTGATTTGACACTTCACCTCATGAGCTGCAGTCAGGAGCTTGCACTGTGCTGAGATTATAGTGAAGCAGCCAGAGTGCAGCCCTGTGCTGTAGCCTGAGGTGATTTGACACTTCACCTCATCAGCTGCAGTCAGGAGCTTGCACTGTGCTGAGATTATAGTGAAGCAGTCGTAGTGCAGCCCTGTGCTGTAGCCTGAGGTGATTTGACACTTCATCTCATGAGCTGCAGTCAGGAGCTCGCACTGTTAGGCCACGCCCCCTCCCTTCTGAAGCGTATTCAGTGTGCAGATGAAAAAAGTTTCACACACATTACTGTGGGGACACTTTGGAGAAGGTTTATGAATGGTTTGCAAACAGAATTTTCAAATGAAGTATATTAGAAAGTTTATTAAAATCACGCTCTATATTATCAAATAAAAATGTAAACGGCGGTTACGCCTTAAGACTTCTATACTTTAAATGTGAAGAAACACTTCAAGTCGTCGTCCCCCCCCCCCCCAGTATCCTATTGTTCTCCAGGCCTAGTAAGCTGCAGAGGATGCCAAGCAGAGAACTACAAGTACAGAAGTGAACACCAGACTAGATTTGGCTGCCACAGAGGATTGACCTGGATGCCGGATTGCAGTAATTTGAATCTTTTCTGGTCATCATAATGGGAGACCCAGACAATGGGGTTTAGGGCACTGCCCTCCGGAGGTCACACTAGGTACTACAAGTTTGTAGACACCGCCCCCTCCGCTTATAAACCCTACCGCAGGGAACATCCTCAGTTTTAAACTTAGTGTGCTCGGAGGATCACGCTTTGCTTGCACTTCACTGCATTCTCACTACTTACGTGATGGCGTCTGAAGACAAGGTAATAAGGTCCCAGTCGGGACCGGTGACAGCCTCCCCGCTCACCCTTGGTGGCACACGCTGGTGGAGGTACCGGAGGGCCTAGGGCCTGGACACCTGGTGTTCTCCCGGTACGCTGTTACACTCCTCTCTATCCCTCTCTGGGGGGCTCTGGTGAGTGGGAGATGGGAGCCTTGCACAGCTCCGCTCCGTCCGAGGCCTCCCTAAATGGTGCTTACAGACCGGACTGGAGCCAGCCCAGTCCGAGGCCTCCCTAAATGGTGCTTACACTCCGGACTGGGCTGAGCGGCCCAGTCTGAGGCCTCCCTAAATGGTGCTTACACTCCAGACTGGTGCTGCACCCCCGTCCGAGGCCTCCCTAAATGGTGCTTACAGACCGGACCGGCACTGAGGCACTCGGTGTCTCCTGTGTGCCTGGGGGTAGTGTCTGGCACTTTATGTGCTTCATGACACTCAGACCGCGCGTTACCCTCGGGTCCGCGGTTCTGCGGGTGTACCCTGTGCTGGGGTCACCCTGGCTGACCGCCCTGTGTGTCACAGGGGCTGAGGCCGTAGGCTGCGGATGTGTGACATGTAATTGCAGTCTGTGTACATTGTTTTTTACACTGTTTCCCGCCTTGCGGGCTCCAGCTCCCTCATGAGAAGGATGCTTGGAGGATGGGATGCAGCCCGTGCGGTGACGTCACCGCGGGGCGTGTGTGTGTGTTTCCCGCGTGTCTTCGGCGCCGCCCACAGTTTCTCTGTCGGCGGCCATCTTTACCCTCACTTCCCGGCTGGGAACTGTATGCAGCGTGCGTCTGCACTCCAAGAGGGGAGACCGGAAGACAGCGCGGAGGTCACACACACACACCGCTCCCTCATACCGCTTTACAGCGGTCGGTAAGCCACCGGGATCCCCGGTTTTATTGTCTGCAATTGGGCTTATCTACCCCTACTGTGGCCATGTCCTCAGCTGGGAAGCGTGCTGCTAAGGCGGCCGAGACCACCGTTACATGTGCTACGTGCAATGGAACACTGGTGGAGGGGTCCTGCAATAACTGTGGACGCCCAGAGGCCCGGGCTGCAACTACTGGGTCAGCAACCCCGGTGCTATACCCCGAGGTTCAGGTGATCTCAGGGCCTTGGGAGACTCAGAACAGGATCAATGAATCTCTGTTGTCTCAGCTGTCCTCCATGTCGCAATCCCTGGAGGCACTTAATAGGAGACTGGATAGCCCAGCTACTCCTTCCAGTTACCCCCGGGTGTCTCCCTCTTCTGCTGTGAGACCCCTTAAGCGGGCTCGTCGTGAGGCTTCACCCGAGCTCCAGACTCTCTCTGAGGAGGAGCGTTCCTCTGATGGTGAGGAAGATGATGGGGGTTCGACTTTCGGGTCTGTATCTGTGTCTGAACCACCAGATGGGGTGGAGGATCTGGTGTCCTCTATCAACGAGACCTTACGTCTCGTGACACCCCCTGAGGAGGTGACGGTGCACCCGAAGGAGGTCTATCAATGGCTGCGGCCGGAGGCTAGACCAAGTGGCTCCTTTATGGACCATACTAATTTTGGAAGGGTGATTAGAGCCCCCAGGTTACATCCTGGGCGGCGTTATGTCCGCAAACCCAAGGACAATCGCTTCCCCTTTCCCCAGGAGGTGCTTCAGGAGTGGTCGCAGTCCCCGAAGGTGGATGCTTCCATGACCAGGATTGCTGCACGCTCCCTTTTCTCTGCCTCTGATAGCTCCTCACTGAAGGATGCTACTGATAGACAGGTCGAGCAACTCGCCAAGTCTTCCTATGAGGCGGTGGGGTCGTCATTTGCCCCTAACTTTGCCACGGTCTGGACCTTACAAGCGATTACTACCTGCTTGGATGGTATCACTGACCTGGCAAGGTCCAGTCCAGAGGTCCTGGCACTTACCGAAAGGGCAAGGGCCTATGCGGACTACGCCAGAACGGCGACTCTGGAAACTGCTACTCGCTCAGCTGTGGCTTCGGCCAATGCTATAGCGATCCGCAGGTTGTTGTGGCTGCGTCTTTGGGACTCAGATGCCACATCTAAGAAGATTCTGCAGAATCTTCCTTTCGCTGGTGACAGGCTTTTTGGCACAGAGCTGGATAAGCTAATTAAGGATTCTGCTGAGTCTAAAATACCGCAGAATAAACCTAAGCCACGGTATACCGTTAAAAGGAACCCAAAACAGTGGTCCTTTCGGTCCAGCTCACAGTCATCAGCACCGTCCGCTCGCACGGACCGAGGGGGCAAGCCCGCTTCTCAGTGGCGCTCTAAGAGTCGTCCAAAGAAGCCGGCGGGGGCAGCAGCTGCCACCCCCAAACCCGCCTCTACATGACTCGCTCTCTCTTCCTGCCTCCCCAAAGGTGGGCCGCCGCTTGTCTCGCTTTCAGAACGAGTGGCTACTTCACGTTTCAGATCAGTGGGTTCGAGACGTGGTCTCGCGAGGTTACAGGATAGAGCTGACGTCAAAACCGATATCCCGATTCCATCGGTCGGTCCCCTCCCCAGAAAAAGCTCAGGCCTTTTCCTTGGTGTTGGAGGGACTCCGCAGAGACGGAGTGGTGGTCCCGGTGCCTTCCGGGGAGAGGTTCAGGGGTTTTTACTCCAACCTCTTTATAGTCCCAAAGAAGGACGGATCCTTCCGCCCGGTTCTGGACCTGAAGTTGTTCAACCGCCACGTGCTGGTTCGGAAGTTCCGTATGGAATCACTGCGCTCAGTGATCGCGGCTGTGTCACAGGGGGACTTCTTGGCGTCCATAGATATCAGAGACGCTTACCTTCACGTGCCCATTGCACCGGCTCACCAGCGATGGTTGAGATTTGCAGTGGGGGAGGAACACTTCCAATTTGTGGCGCTGCCGTTCGGCTTGGCCTCGGCACCGCGGGTGTTCACAAAAGTGATGGCCTCCATGATGGCTCTCCTGCACGTGCAGGGCCATGCCGTCATTCCCTATTTGGACGACCTGCTGGTCAGGGCGCCATCGGAACACCTCTGTCAAGCGAGCCTGGATGTGACCATGCGGTCTCTGGAACAATTCGGTTGGCTCCTCAATGTTCAGAAGTCAACCCTGGTTCCGACCCAGTCCTTGACTTATTTGGGCATGGACTTCAACACGTCCTCAGCCCTGGTGTCTCTGCCACAATCCAAACAGGTGGCGATCCGATCGGGAGTACAAGCGGTGCTCCTGTCACCACAATCATCCCTTCGTGGGTTGATGAAGCTGGTGGGTCGCATGGTGGCAGCGATAGAGGCGGTGCCGTTTGCACAATTTCGCCTCCGTCCTCTCCAGCTGGAGATCCTACGCAGGTGGGACAAGAGGACGATCTCGCTGAATCGGCTGGTGACACTGTCACAACCGACCCGAGATTCCCTGCAGTGGTGGCTTCAACCACATCACTTGTCGCGGGGCCGGTCCTTCATAAAACCGTCTTGGTTAGTGGTGACCACCGACGCCAGTCTGAAGGGCTGGGGTGCGGTGTTCTTACACCACAGGGCCCAAGGCCTCTGGACTCTGTCGGAGTCGGCATTGCAGATCAACGTGCTGGAGATCAAGGCGATCTATCTAGCACTCCTGGCTTTTCAGAGATTCCTCTCAGGACAACCCATCCGGGTTCAGTCCGACAATGCGACGGCCGTCGCTTATATAAATCATCAAGGAGGAACCAGGAGTGCAGAGGCTCTGGCCGAAGTCCACCGCATCCTATCCTGGGCGGAGGACAACAACTGCCTGATCTCCGCAGTTCACATCCCAGGGGTCGAAAACTGGGAGGCCGACTATCTGAGCAGGCAGGGGATGGACGCCGGAGAGTGGGCCCTTCATCCAGACGTCTTTCGGGACATCTGCAGCAGATGGGGCACTCCGGACGTGGATCTGATGGCCTCACGGCTGAATCATCAGGTTCCGCAATACATGGCGAGGTCATGGGACCCCCAGTCGTTGGGAGCGGACGCCCTGATCTTGACTTGGTCCAGATTCAATCTACCATATGTGTTCCCTCCTCTGGCTCTGATTCCAGGGTGCTGTGGAAAATCAGGTCGGAATGCAGGGTAGCCATTCTAGTGGCTCCAGACTGGCCCAGGAGGTCCTGGTATCCGGACCTGTGGCAACTGTCAGGCGGACACAGGTGGGCTCTTCCAGAACGCGCAGATCTTCTCGCACAAGGCCCATTCTTCCACCTCAATTCCAAGGCCCTCGGATTGACTGCATGGCTCTTGAGGCCTGGCTGCTGACATCCAGGGGGTTCTCCCCTACAGTGGTTGCCACTATGAATCGGGCTAGAAAACCAGTTTCCAGGAAAATGTACCACAGGACGTGGAAAATCTTTTTTACCTGGTGTGCCTCTGGGGGCCGGTCCCCGTGGCCCTTGTCCATCCCGACACTGTTGGCATTCCTACAGTCGGGTTTGGAGTTGGGATTATCCCTTGGCTCCTTAAAGGGTCAGGTCTCAGCACTTTCTGTGCTGTTTGACAGACGATTGGCGCTTCTCCCGAAGGTCCGTCAATTTCTGCAGGGGGTGTCGCGGATGGTTCCACCCTACAAAAGACCTCTGGATCCGTGGGACCTTAACATGGTCCTGGCGGCATTGCAAAAACCGCCATTTGAGCCTCTGAGGGAGGTTTCCCTTTCTCGTCTGTCCCAGAAGGTGGCTTTTCTGGTGGCGATTACATCTCTGAGGAGGGTCTCAGAATTGGCTGCACTTTCGTGCAAGTCTCCCTTTCTGGTGGTTCACCAAGACAAGGTGGTGTTGCGTCCACGGCCGGAATTCTTGCCAAAGGTGGTTTCAACGTTTCACCTGAACCAGGAGATTGTTCTCCCGTCATTTTGCCCCGCTCCCGTTCATCAGGTTGAGCGCGACCTCCATACTCTGGATCTCGTGAGAGCTATACGCATTTATGTGTCCAGAACCGCCTCCTTTAGGAGTTCGGATTCTTTGTTTGTTCTTACGACAGGTCGCTGTAAGGGGTCCGCGGCTTCAAAGTCAACCTTAGCCAGGTGGATTAAGGCTTCCATTCAAGAGGCTTACCGGTCTTCTGGTTTGCCTCTCCCGGTGGGATTGAAGGCTCACTCTACCAGAGCCGTAGGTGCCTCATGGGCCTTGCGACATAGAGCATCTGCTCTACAGGTGTGTCAGGCGGCCACTTGGTCCAGCCTCCACACTTTCTCTAAGCACTATATGGTGCATGCCCATGCCTCTGCGGATGCAAATTTGGGCAGGCGGGTTCTACAGGCGGCGGTTGCCCACCTTTAAAAGGGAACCATGTTATCCGTCTTGTTGAGGAACTCTTCCCGCCCTGGGGTATTGCTTTAGGACATCCCCATTGTCTGGGTCTCCCATTATGATGACCAGAAAAAAGAGAATTTTGTTTACGTACCGTAAATTCTTTTTTCTTTAATCATCAATGGGAGACCCAGTACCCACCCAGTTGTTCCTTTGCATGTTTTGCATTGGCCCTGTTCTCTGTTGAGACAGTGTTTGCCGGGTTGTTGAACCGTTTTGTGTACGGCATTCTTCCCGATGTTTCGGGTGTGGTTTATTTTCCTCCTCGCAGCTTGTAGACCAAACTGAGGATGTTCCCTGCGGTAGGGGTTTATAAGCGGAGGGGGCGGTGTCTACAAACTTGTAGTACCTAGTGTGACCTCCGGAGGGCAGTGCCCTAAACCCCATTGTCTGGGTCTCCCATTGATGATTAAAGAAAAAAGAATTTACGGTACGTAAACAAAATTCTCTTTTTTTGCTCTCCTCCATTCTTTACCAGTGTGTAGTGAGCCACCCATCTGATCTAAGTACACCACACATACACCAATGATGCCCCGTTCTGTGTCTGCTCCACAAGACACTGAGTCCTGCAGAAATTAAGCCGATAAAATGCCTGTTTTATGCCCTTGTATTTTAGTCGGTAGATGTCATAAATTAACCCTTTACTCCTTGAGCTTTATTCTAGATATAAAGTGAGGGCTTCTAAGTTATATACAAATGTCATCCTTTTTCTTTTTTTTCCTGCAGGCTGTGGATGTTGTCGGCCAGGCTGGCAAGCCCAAGACAATCACAGGATTCCAGACACACACAACACCTGTATTGTTGGCACATGGTGAACGGGCAGAGCTGGCTACAGAAGAGTATCTGCCTGTAACGCCTATTCTTGAAGGATTTGTCATCCTTCGAAAAAACCCTAATTATGATATGTAGTGCATAAAAACCGTGAAGGGGGAGGGAATGTTGTGGGGTCATGGGACTAGTTGTGTTTTCTTTTTGTTACTAAATCTTATTAAATAATTTCACAACCGTATCTGTATTCTGGATTAACGATCTCTCCCATCGGCATATTGTGTCTTCAGAAAAATAGGCTTTGATGCAATACACTCATTATGGGATTTTATTTCTCCATTGCACAAAAGCAAATCCAGTTGATTACTAAATTGTATTGTGTCTATCGACCTTGGACACGGCTTATGTCATAAAAGTGTTTTCTGAGGATGCACATTGAGCATTGCAGGATCATTTTTGTCAAACTTAACATTTTATTTATGTATTTTATTTGATTCTCAGATCCACCACATAGTCCACTGAATACAGTGTACATGTCTCTTCTATTTTATTCCTTGCAAAGTGAAATACGCAAAATAATCTGTAAAACAATTATCAAAGGGATTTTTTGTGTAAACAGGGAGTAATTATGTTTGGACCCCTATCCCAACTGTTATGTACAGGTACAGAAAATAAAATGAATTCCTTTATCTATGGGTCGAGAGACAAAGTTCATAATTTTTTTTTTATGTTGTTAAATTGCACAAATTAACCTAATGCTGTGGCAACTATTTCCTCAGAAGATCCAGAGCTAGAATGTGTTAAATTGGATTGCATTTAGGTACTTATAAACCAGGGTTCAGAAACCTATGGCTAACGAGCTAGATGTGGCTCTTTTGATGGCTGCATCTGGCTCACAGACAAATTGGGTGCCCATGTTCCAGCTTCCGCTGTTCGGTCTTCTCGGTGCCGCTGTATCTGATGCCGTACCCACACGGGTTAAGCCAATCAGAGGCCAGCAGGTGCGTCCCAATCAGATTCCATCATGTGACGTCATGCGCCTATGATGGGGCTGCAGCTGCTAGCCTCTGATTGGATTAACCGTGTGGGTACGGCAGCAGGGAGAGCGGCACCCGGAGGACCGCACAGTGGCGGACCACAGAGAGTTGGTGTGTTTGTTTGTGTTTACTGGTATCGACACAATGGTGGGGGCTACAAAGGGGATGATATGCATGATGATGGGGGTACTGCAAGAGGATGATGGGGGTACCATATTGGGGGATGATGGCTAGACCATATTGGGGGCTGCAAGGGGATCATGTGGGTGCCATATTGGGGCTGCAGGGGCATTCATCATTGGTAGCAACAGCATAACATTATTAAAAAGAATTCAGAGACTTATTGTACTTTAAAAGTGTTGGTCTTACATAAAATACACACATTTACTTGTACTTGGCTCTAAAGATATTGTACAGCTTTCATGGAATTAAATTTTAAGATGTGGTGATCATGGCTCTCAGTCAAAAAGGTTCCTGGCTCCTGTTATAAACCCTTATGCCTATGCTAGGCTTCTACAATAAATGTAGATTTAATCTACAGTTATAGTAATACTTCAAGTAAAGTGTTTATCCTCTTAATATATTGCACTGATTGTGTTCTGTAGCACTGTGTACCTAAAATTGCTCATGTTCCCCTTCTACCCAGTTAATTCATCACTCTTCCATTTGGTCTATGACATCACTAGACTAGGTAAATCTGTTTAAACTCTAAGGGCTCAGACACACTGGCGTGAAACTCAGACGACTGCAATGCAAGTCAAAATCGCATTGCAGTCGGACCAATGTTATTCAATATAACATAGAAAGGGACAGCACCACATACCAAACAGGATTCTTTGCCAATTCGTTTATTCCAGCACCCCAGTGCAATGGCTTGCACTGGGGTGCTGGAATAAACGAATTGGCAAAGAATCACGTTTGGTATGTGGTGCTGTCCCTTTCTATGTTATATGTCTTATTCACTAGGATGACTCCCTGGTATAGGACGGGCACCACAATGGAGGCCTGAACTTTCCTCCTTTTCCGTGGGTGCTACGGGCTCTGCATTTGTCATTGCAATGTTATTCAATGTCCGAGAGCACATTTCCAAGTGTCGGATGTATTATTCTCATCCGATTCACGGATGACGAGTCAGTTGCAGCATGCTGCGATTTTGTGCGAGTGCCGGACGAGACTCGCCAATGCAAGTCTATGGGTCCGACAAAAAAGACGGACCACACTCAGACCATCCGAGTCTGATGCGAATTTTAATTGATACATTCTCATTCTGTAGCTCAGACAACTGTCAAAAATGTTCCTGTAAATAATTCTACAGTAATAGCTGCTGAGAAAAAGACTGATTGCACTCGGACAACACTCGGATGTGATCTGAGAAAAATGTAGGGCAGTTGCATCAGAGTTGGATGCAAAAACGTACCAAAACTAGGACGAGTCTCGCACGACTCTCGGATCCCTGAATCGGAGCGTTTTTGCACTCGCCAGTATGTCCGTAGTCTAATGCAGGTAAGAGACTTCTTATTTCTACATAAATCATCCCCCTCTTCACATCCCCCCTGCCAGGTACTTTGCAGTAATGAATTCCTGCTTCTGTCAGCACCCAGAAAGACGCTTTTCAGTCTAGAAAGCGCCTGGAGACCCTATATCCCTTCACTCAGTAAGTGTGCCAGAAATGGTCTAACTCTCTGGCAGTGGACCCCTTGGTTTCACACCTATCCACCAACACCATCCTTCCCCTGGCGGATGGTGCTTCCCTCAAGGAAGGTCCATATAGACATGTGGAGGCTATGGAGAATTCCGCCTTTGAGGCTTCGGGCGCATCCCCCTGCCCTTCTTTTGTGGCCACCTGGGTGTCCCTGGCCATATCCTCTTGGGCTAAAAACCTCAGAAGAGGCATTCTTGCCCAAGCTCCCCCTACTGAACTACAGTGCTGTGCAAATTAATTGGGACAAAGCATTTTTTTGGTAACCAAATTACGATTTTACTTGTCAGTGATTCAAACCAGTTTTAACTGCTTTGAACAGGTGTGAGTATACAACCTTGAGTAACAAAATGTGGTTTGACTGGTTTTAGTCAGAAAATAACAGCTAGCTGCCCCCTCAGCTTCAGTTGAGAGATTGTTTCTGTGAAGAGTGGTTTAGTGTACTTTTTCTCTGTGTGATTCGTGCCTGTAAAAATGGATGTTACTCCATGGAAGAGGTCTAGAATTATTACTCTTAATGAACATACAAGTCTGACTGTAAAGGTATTGTCACACGCCGGCATATGGCTTCCATATCGCTGGCGATTTGACGTGAGCGCGCACGTTCCGGGCACTTTTTTCAGATCGCTTCGGAGATGTCACACGTAGTGATTTCGCGTGTGATCACCAGCGATACTGCGTTCCGGAAATCACTTGCAGAGGACCGGAAGCGATCTTCCCTTTCCACATTGCCATGTCACACGCCACAACTGCATCACGGCGAGGAGACAGGCATGCCAATGTTACACCGTGCCCCTACCACTCCGATTGGACTACACAACTGCGTTACCACCAAGCCACCAATCACACGGTCAGGCACGCCTATGGGATTGATTCCAGATTTTCTAAGCTCGCTTTCTACATCGCTATCGCCCCGTCGCACGCCACAAAGCGCTGAGATCACCTGGTGGATATCGCCTGATTTCACTCATTGATTTCTCGCCGTAGAATCGCCTAATCACACGCCACTATGCGCATGCGATGTGGTTTCCACATCGCCAAAATCGGGAATTGCCAGTCATCTCGCCGGAGATATGGCAGCGTGTGACAGTACCTTAAGAGAATCGCTTCCACCATAATTCGCACACAAAATGAAACTGGATTGCTTTCTCCAAAACGAAAAGGGAAATGTGGAAGAAAAAGAAAAACGACACCAAGAACTGATAAACACTTATCAGAAATAGTAAATCTAATGCTTTGTCCCAATTAATTTGCACAGCATTGTAGCAGACCATATTGCTTAGGCGGGCAACTACATTGCCACTGCTTGCCTTGATTCTACCACCTGCATAGCCCAGGTTTCTGCTAACATGATCTCCATTCGCAGGACCTTATGGCTGAAAGCCTGGAATGCCGACACAGGTTCTAAAAAATCTCTCGCCAATTTCCCATTCCAGGGTTCTCCCTTGTTCGGCAATAAATTGGACAAGATCATCTCGGATGCCACCGGTGGCAAAAGTACTTCCCTGCCTCAGGATAAAGCACAAATGTTTGACCCCTAAGAAGCGAAATTTTCAATTTTGCTCCTTTCGGCCCACGGCTTCCAAATCCTCTAATCCGCCCGCCCTCCAGGATAGGAAGAAGCTTTCCCACAAGGCCACCCCCTCCTGGTGCCCTCGCAATGCCCAATCATGGCCCTCCGATTCCCAATCCAGTCGCTCATGATGCCACACCCAACCTCTGGGTCGGCTCCTGGTCTTCCGGTCAGCTCTTGGTGATTGACGATGCTTGGGTCCGAGACATCGTCTCGGTGGATTACAAGATCGAATTTGCCTCTTTCCCCAGGAACGGTTTTTCCTAACCCAGCCCCCGAAAGACCCAGCGCTCATCCCCGGTTTTCACTCTTCCCTCACGGATGCAGGCATCATCATTCCTGACCCAAAACACCAACACTTCTCTGGATTCTTCTCCAGTCTCTTTGTGGTCCCAAAAAAGGGGGGCTCAGTTCGCCCCATTTTGGACCTAAAGTTTCTCAACACCAAGATCCGGGTGAGGCATTTCAGGGTGGAGTCCCTTCGCTTGGTAATAGCATCCATGGGGCCAGGGGAATTTCCTTCTTCCATAGACATCCAGGATGCTTATCTCCACGTCCCCATCCCCTCTCGCCAGCAATCCTCCGCGTCACTGTGGGGTCCCAATATTATCAGTTTACCGCACTTCCTTTTGGCTTAACCACTGCTCCTCGGGTTTTCACGAAGACCATGGCGGCAATGGTGGCCACTCTCCAGTCCAAGGGAATTTTAGCAATACCCTACTTGGATGACATCCTGATAAAGACCCCCTCGCATGCAGAATGTCTCGAGTCTGCAGATCTCTCTGGACTACCTCTGTCGCCTGGGCTGGATCATCAATGCCAAGTCGTCTTGTCTTATCCCGACCAAGCGGATCACCTTTCTGGGCATGATATTCAACTCCGCCTAGTCCCGCATTTTCCTTCCCCAAGATAAGCGTGTCGCCCTGTGGTCGGGCATTCATCGCCTCAGGCAGCCTTCTCCTCCCTCCACCTCTCCATGAGGGTGCTGGGCAGAATGGTAGCCTCGATCGAGGTTATTTCGTTTCCTCAATTTCATACCTGGTCCCTCCAGCACTTTCTTCTGGCGAGATGGGATCGCTGCCTCTGCAGTCTTGACCGCCCAGTCCACCTCTCCTGATCAGCAAGCCAGTCGCTCCTCTGGTGGATTGAGTGCCACTTCCTCTCTCGAGGCAGATCGTTTCTTCTGGTCAGGTGGACTATTCATCTCCACAGATGACAGTCTCTCGGGCTGGGGCTCGACTTTCCACGGCCGCATAGCTCATGGCAGATGGAGCGCTCGGGAAGCCTCCATTCCCTTAAACATTCTAGAGTGCCTGGTGATTCTCCGAGCCCTTCTTTTCTGGCAAGACATTCTTGTGGGCCGCCATGTCCAAATTCAGACGGACGGCGGTGGTGTACATAAATCGCCATGGAGGGACTCGGAGTCGCTCAGCCATGTTGCAAGTTGCACAAATCCTTCAATGGGCCAAGCATTCCGTCAATTTCAGCAGTCCACATTCCCGAAGTAGATAACTGGGCAGCCGACTATGTTAGTCGTGGGGGCTTAGACCAGGGAGACTGGTCCTTTTGAATATGTCAGTGTTCCATCAGATTTGCCTCAGGTGGGAATTTCCAGACGTGGACCTGATAGCCTCCAGGCCCTCAACGCAGATGCTCTCATGATTCCATGGGCCCAGTTCTCCCTCCCTTATCTCTTTCCCCCCATCCCACTCATTCCCAGAATTCTCAATAAAATCTGAGCCGAAGGAGTAATCGTCATCCTCGTGGCCCCAGATTGGCCCAGAAACGTCTGGTACGCAGAAGTCGTCAACCTCATCGCAGACTCTCCGTGGCCACTCCCCAACCACCCAGACCTCCTGACTCGGGGTCCTTTTTGGCACCCGAATTCTCAGTCGCTCAATTTAATGGCGTGGCTGTTGAAGTCGCAGCGCTGAGATCTTCTGGTTTCTTTGAGCAGGTCATTCAGACCATGTTGAAAACCAGGAAACAGTCCTCGTTGCGCGTATACCACATACCACCGTATATGGAAGGCTTTCTTCCACTGGTATGAGGAGTGCAATCAACCCCCAATGGTTTTTTTTCTCTCCCATCTCCACTGGCTTTTCTCCAGTCTGGCCTTGATGCCGGACTATCCCTTAGCTCTCTGAAGGGATAGGTGTCCACCTTCTTGGTTCTTTTCCAGAGGCAGCTTGCCTCGTGGCCACAGGTCAAGACGTTCCTCCAAGGGGTCGCTCACGTCACTCCTCCGTATCACCCTCCACTTGATCCCTGGGATCTGAATTTGGTGCTAGACGTTCTCCAGGGCTCGCCCTTTGAGCCTCTGCAGGAGGTTAGTCTTTCTCTCCTAGCTTGGAAGGTCTCTTCCCTTGTGGCGGTCACCTCCATTTCGAGGGTGTCGGAACTTAAGCTCTCTCATGCTGTTCTCCCTATTTGATCTTCCATCATGACAAGGTAGTTTTTCGTCTAGTGGAGAAGTTTCTCCGTAAGGTGGTCTCGTCCTTTCACATCAATGAGGAGATCGTTCTGCCCTGTCTTTGCCCAGCTCCATCTCATTCTTGCAAAAACATTAAATGGTCTGGACTTGGTAAGGTCTCTTCGTATCTACCTATCGCGTACAGATGCATTTCGGCGAACGGGCTCTCTTTGTGATATCCCCCATGGCCCTCACAAGGGCTCAGCAGCCTCCAAAGTTTATGATTGCCTGGTGTATTCGCTTCGCTATTTCGGAGGCATACCGCGTTAAGTAGGTTCCCTGTTCGTGCAGGATTAGAGCTCACTCCACTAAAACAGTGGAAGCCTACTGGGTCATCATACACCAGGCTTTGGCCGCTCAGCTTTGCAAAGATGCTACATGGTCATCGGTTCACACATTCATTAAATTCTACAAAGTTTATACTCGCGCATCTGCCGATGCTGCTCTGGGGCACAAGATTCTCCAGGCCGATGTGGTCTTAGTTGGCCCCATTTGTTCTTTTGTTGTAATACCCACCCGACAGGACTGCTTTTGTACGTCCCAAGGTCTTCCTGTGTCCCCAATGAAGTGATTAAGAAAAGGGGATTTGTGGTACTCACTGTAAAATCCTTTTCTTGAAGCTTCAGTTGGGGGACACAGCTTTGTACATACTCCCTTTGTACATAGTCGAGCAGATTTCCGTGCCTATAGTGGCTCCTATTGCTGTTCTCACTAACTGAGTTGTATTTGTGCCAGTAGGTGGGTGTATTCTGCTGGGGACAAGTGGCTTTTCCTGTTTTACATAGTGGCAGCAAGCATACACCCAAGGTCTTCCTGTGTCCCCCAATTGAAGTTTTAAGAAAAGGATTTGACGGTGAGTACCACAAATCCCCTTCTTACTCGTGCACGTAACAAATGGCAACGAGTATATTTGCTCATCACTAATAACTAGCCTCATTTATTGAATCCTTTTCACAGAAAAAATTGTTCTTGTTGTCCATAGCATCAGAGTTTACCTGCCAATATTTTATTTATTGACTCTATTTCATAAAAATGAACATCTAACCAATATAAGATATATAATGCAAACAATCAACCACAGAATTTTTCAACCTGTTTACATTACATAGAGCACTGTTCATATTAGAAATTCACTTTAAAGGAGTTGTTCACTACCTGGACAACCTCTTCTCATTCCACATGTGCACTCCCATAAAAATAAAGCCTATACTTTCCTCTGGTGCCTTGGAGGTTCCAGCGATATTTGAACTCGCGTTCCCAGGGCCCATGTGACATTATGACACAAGAGCTTTCTTCTCTCCGCCTTCAGATGGTTAAGTATTTAACAGGAAGTGAGCTTTGCAGTTGCCGCTAATGTTAATTGATCCTGCATCCGACGGGAGAAGGAAGCCGGATCTTATTGGTCGTTGGGCTTTTGTGTCATAATGTCACATAGGCTTTATTTTTATGGGCGTGTACATGGGGAATGAGCAGGTGTTGTCCAAGTATTGGATAGCACCTTTAAATATAATTTCCAGAGGTGCAACCAGTTAACAAGATGGGAAACCTCGTTAAAAAAAAAAAAAAAACAACTTTAATGACTAAAGGGTGTCCAATTTAAGAAGAAAAGTCTGAAAGTTGCACTGTGATGGCACAGTGCGGAATTGTGATGCTATGCAATGTGCACGCTCATGACTCCCTTGTATTCCCCAACCGAATGGGCTGTTATATGACCACATGTATGTGATTTGCATACTTGCGGTTAAATCTCAATAGACTGTCACCACTCACTCGCCCAGGGCATAGAAGGAAATCATGACTGCGTAACACACAGCACGATTCAGTAGTTTGTAGTCACATAGAGTGCCTGCAGGCTTTAAATTTCAGCCTAGAAAACACCTTTAAAAGGCTATCTAAGATCAGACGATGATATTGTTAAAATAGGCCATCAATGTCAGAATGTCTGCAGTTGGAGACCATGCATGCTAGCACTGCAACCTCTTTCATATTTATATTGTACCATTGACCTGCATTCTGTCTTTTTAGCAGCGGTGGTGCAATACAAGTACTTACAGTTGATCTGGAGGGATGTAAGGACTTGCACATCAATATGGATGACTTTGATGGTGTATCCTATTATTGCACCATCAGAAGTTTCATCTTTGAAATCTCTCTTTAGGGTACGTGCACATGTCATTTTGTTCAGGTGGTTTCCACCTAAAATAATGAACATATGCACAGCAATGTCAAAAAGACTTTCTGTGCATTTGTCTCATCTTTCACGTCGTCTTTTAACTGCTTAGGGCTTGAATAGCTATGAAGGTGGCTAAAAGAGACCTGAGTATACTGCAGACGGAAGCCACTACTAGTTTGCATGTGACAAATTAAAAAGATGTCCCCGCGAAAATGGCTAAAAAAAAATGACAAAGAATTTAATTTGAAAAATGTATGCACATGCCCTTTGGCTGGGACTATCCTGCTATTTTGGCTGTTACACAGGTCATATTTCTGTAAAGTGCTCCTTTTGTCAGATTGCAGCATAATGCAGGTGAATGAGCCTAGGGTAGAGTGACCGTGACCAGTCATAAGAAGGTGGAACTAGTTTTTTTTTTTGCTAATTGTTTGTCATGTTTGCATTACACTGTAGCATCAGTGCAGTGTTTTTTTGGCTGAGTAACTGAGGCCAGAATCACTGTGTGCCCAACCTAAATCAACACTGAATATGAGGTACCGTGTTATGTGGCAATTTGTCATTTAAGGTTTTTTTTTTCAACTTTATATTCTCCTCATAGAGGGTTCTAATAAAGCAGAATACAGCATACCAGAAATATGATGTGGAAAAGGGTAAAAACCCTGCAGGAAGCAAATTGTTCTGGGTCTATACAAACCTTGAGGGTTTTTTAGGCAAATTAGTACATAGCGAATTTCTCTTTCTCCAATGCTGAACGAGGCATTGACATCAATAGATATAGAAGTGGAACTTTCACTTTTTAAGGCTACTTTCACACTACGATTTTTGTAAAATCCGATGCTGTCCGATATAAATCGGACAGCATCGGATTCTTCTAATGCCTGGAATCGGGTGCCAAATAGGCATCCAATTCCGACAGAAAATAGGATGCCCGCCCTCCTGTCAGATCGCTCCCTGAGAGCTGTCAGTCTCTCCCCCGGTCCTCTTCTTTATCCCCTGTGTCTCCCCTCTTGGCCCCCTGTCCTCTCCTCTTATCGCCCGGTCCTCCCCTCTTGGCCCCCGTCCTTTCCTCTTATCCCCTGTGTCTCCCCTCTTGGCCCCCGGTCCGGTGTCTCCCCTCTTGGCCCCCGGTCCTCTCATCCCCTGTGTCTCCCCTCTTGGCCCCCGGTCCTCTCATCCCCTGTGTCTCCCCTCTTGGCCCCCGGTCCTCTCATCCCCTGTGTCTCCCCTCTTGGCCCCCGGTCCTCTCATCCCCTGTGTCTCCCCTCTTGGCCCCCGGTCCTTTCCTCTTATCCCCTGTATCTCCCCTCTTGGCCCCCGGTCCTGTGTCTCCCCTCTTGGCCCCCGGTCCTGTGTCTTCCCTCTTGGCCCCCGGTCCTCTCATCCCCTGTGTCTCCCCTCTTGGCCCCCGGTCCTCCTATGCGTCCTCCTCCTCCTCTCCTTTCTCACCTGTCCACGACTCCTGCACGGTCCCGCGCGTCTCTGGTATCTTGCTGTTCTGTCTCAGTGCTGCCAAGACCTCTCGTGATGTCACAATCACATGACTGCCGGCTATTGGTTCCTGGCAGTCATGTGATTCTGACATCACGGCAGGTCTTATCAGCACAGACGGCAAGATACCTGGAGACACCGGAGATGCCGGGAGACGACGGGGGCCTCGTGGACAGGTGAGCATAGATTTTTTTATTTTTAATTAACCCATTCATTCACTTTTGGAGCGATTTTAGTGTACTGAGCATGCTCAGTACACTAAAATCGGTCCGAGGAGACATCAGATGTTTCCTCGGACATTGCTCCATAGGGCCCCATGTTAAGTTGATCGGGTCGGATCGGATGTGCACTAAATGCCATCCGATCTGGTCCGATCCGAATCTGTCCGATTTTATTTTCAGTGCAAAAATCGGAGCAAGCTCCGATTTTTGCACCGATAAAAAAATCGGACAGATTCGGATCGGACCAGATCGGATGGCATTTAGTGCACATCCGATTCGGTCCGATGCCCATAGGCATACATGGGGTCCGAAAATCGGTCCGATGCTGTCCGATTTTCATCGGACAGCATCGGAAATGCTAAAATCGTTATGTGAAAGCAGCCTAAGAAGACCTTGCACCAGGTCAAAAGTGGCCAGCTTTTGCTTTTATTTTATTCCTGCTGCTCATGTGAGGGTTTTTTTTATATGTATGGGGTTTTTTTTTATTATAAATCCGCCATACTGTTCCTGAGATATGGCCCCTTTTTTTTATCACAGGATTCTCTGTGGTCATGTCTTTAGGCTGCTCTGCATAATTACCCTGTGAGCAATTGTGGCGCCCCTGCGTCCAGGAGGCCACAAAGGGAACTGCAGCCAGCCAGGCAGGTAGGACGACCGTTGCACACCAACACCCTCACTGCCCACACAACCCACGTACAGTAGATGGCAGCATCCAACCCTGAGCTTGGAGACTAGGCAGGCGAGGGGTGGTGGATTTAGAGGAGTGGGTTGGGCACACATGTAGTCGGGTGACTGACAGTAGAAATAGTGAAGGGGGAGGAGGAAGGAGTCAGTAGGCCAGAGTGAGCCGACCAGAAAAGACACAGACCAGCAGCAGGTTGAGGAGCACGGCACAGGCCAAGAGACAGCAGCAGGCCGAGTCAAGCTGAGCAGGAAGAAGGAATCGCACGTCCTGGCAAAGTGGGGTGTAAGGAGCGCAGAATCTGTACCGAGCCAGTGTGAGCCGGAGGAGAGAGAAAGCCTGTCTGGAGCCAGTACCCCCAGGAGTGTGAAGGGAAGAGAGGGACGGTGATACCCGGGCCCTAGACTTACAGCTGAGACGACCGACTGCAGGCGGAGTAGCCCTCCTATGACACTGGAAGACACGGTAGAGAGAGAGCCTGGTAGAGCCTCACATGAGAGGACTACTGGAGGCTTGGCTGAGTAGAGTGTCGGCTCTAGAGGGGACCGTAGTTTTACCCGGCATCCCCAGACAACCGACGGGGGACCACAGCTACATGTTAGGGTCCCTACCCCAAAGGACAGGCAGCTCAGTGACAAACAGGAGGACCCACAGGGACCCGAGTCACCGCCATACTGTCCGGAGTCACACACACCAAGTGAACCCAGAGAACGTTAACAGCCTGGAAAGGACACAGAGACAGAGTGAGGGGTCACAAAGAGAGAGACCTGGCTGCAGAGAGTAAAGGGAACCCGGAGAGGGAGAGTGAGCCCGTGTACTAAGAATTGAGACTTGTAAGAACTGTAACTGAACTGTGAGCTGTATTGAAGAGCTTTGAGAGTAAACACGGAGACCCTGAATCTGCCTCCCTTGTCTGTTTTTATCTGCTTGAACACTATTCCCTCCGTACAGGATTACAGCAAATCTCCACCTGCAGAGTCACAGCCTGTCAGCTCCAGCACAGCGGAAGGATTTCTGCAGCATCTGGCTAGTAAGTGAATTGCACCCAGCCTGCACCCTACACCATAGACAATTATCATCACTGCCCCGGGGAATACAGTTCTACCCACTGGAACTATTCCATCTACGCTGCCATTACATCATCCCCGGAGGTTCTGCAGCAGCGGCGGCCCCATCACTGGCCGCACATAGTGGGTGGCGTGACGACTGACAATCCCCTGTAAATATCCCTTTTATTTGCCAGCCTGGGACACGGTCTGGACCAGGACCACCCGTGACTTCCCTAGTAGCAGACCGGTCCGGTACCGAGTACCCCGTCCCAGTGTGCTCGACACAATGCCCCATTGGTAAAGACAATAAAATAATTGGAATCATATGGAAGCTTTGTAAAAAAAAAAAAAAAAAAACAGGAATGCAGAAGGAATAAACATAAAACACTGGCCTGTTTAGTTCTGGTGAAGCCTCCTCTTCAAGTTCGATAAATTTAAGGGTAATGTATCTTGTCCACAGTGACTTACCATATTTTTCAGAATATAAGACACTTTTTTTCCCCCTTAACATGCACTGCTCCCCTCGTCCATCACATCTCAGTACTGAAGCAGGCGCCAAGAGATGGGTGGAATGATGGACGGGGGTGCAGCGCATATTACATATTCTTAAACAGCTGGCACACGTGATTAGGTGTACCTGCTATTAAAGGGAACCTGTCAGCTAGTTTATGCCCCTCCAGCTATCATTGTTTGTACCTGCAGCTTTATAATACTATTCTAATCATCTCTGTCTGAGCTCATAGTGTAATGTGAAAAGTGAAAAAAAAGCATTTAAAGAAAGTGAATATTGACTGCTTCCCATGCTCATCATACTGGGTGTAGTAGCAGTGAATATCCTGGCAATGGACGGACGATTCCACTCACCCGTCCATCACTCCCCTGCAGCATGATTATCTATTCTCATACCGGTAGCTGACTGCTTATTATTATTATTTATGGGAGCGCTTCCTCACTGGTCAGCTGCCAGCATGAGAAGGGGGCCTCATGCTGCGGGGGAGCGATGGACAGTGAGTATACTTACTAGGTGCAGGTTTAACCCTTATACACCATGTTTATTTAGGCATCAATAAAAATAAAAAATATATACATTGATAAAACAGACTGTGATCAGTCCTGTGCTCCTGTGTGCGATCCTCCAGCTCACTGATCAGAAACAGCAAGTTAAAGACCCGGGATACTAATATACCTTACACCTTTATGCCGAAACTAGAGATCATCCTATAAAAAGTGTCCCAATCAACGTGCAACAAGAAAACCAACAACATACCATCCTAAGGTGTATCCCGCATCATAGTAGACCACACTGCTATAAAATTCAATGACACGTGTAACATTTATTTTAACAATTTTAAGGTTTTATCTTTTATGGAATAACCTGAAGTATTGTACAAGTATAAAATTCAATATATTTTATCAATTTATACATTTTTTATTGATGCCTAAATAAACATCCCGTATAAGGGTTAAACCTGCACCTAGTAGCTATAGTCTTTGTCCTGTAAACTGTGTGTATATATACAGGAAACACCAAACCCTTTAACACCTCTGAACCATCACCAATACCAAGAGTTCCTAAAATTAGTGCTAGGCCTATATTAAATTTGACTCTAGTTTAATAACAATACACAGGTGGACCACATGCGGCGCCACCTAGGTCTTTCAGCGGTAACTTACATCAATCCACATACATCCCAAATAATTAGCTAGTGAGTATATTTGTTTTTTTCTTTTTGTGTGCGCCGTGATGACTTGGGTATCATACCTGGATGGGGATCATATACCAGGATGAAGACATTATATACCTGGAAGGGGCCCAGGATGGGGGACTTGGGGACATTAGCCCATAACAGGGTCTGCAGCAGATTCCCCCCCTCCTATAACAGTGCATCATGACCACATTTTTCTAATACATTTTTTTTCCTCCTATTTTCACCACAAAAGCTTGGATACGTCTTATAGTCTGAAAGATATGGTGTAGAAAATTATGACATTCTCAGGACAACAATTGTGAAACCTTATTGGAAGAAAACTCCACTTTAGAAAATTTGTCACTTGATTCTTACTGCCTAAACTGCAAACAAGTATACAAAGCTCTAAAAATTACCTATGGAATACTGAACACCTGGAATGCACCCAAATAATGTCTATATTCCACATCTTCTAGACTAAACCAAAAAGGATTAAAGAAATGTGCCATATATTCATGAAAACAAAATAAGGCTGGCTTCACACTTGCATTCCCCGCCGCTGCATATTGTGGAGGGGGAGCGCAAGCCGTGCGCATACACCGCGCGTCCCTATGTTTAACATGGAGACGCACGGTGTATGCGCTCGGGTGCGCATGACCGTGCACACACATTGCCCACCATGTAGGATTTGTAGGCATGCAGACGCTTGTGTACAAATCATACATTCTCGTCCGCACCGTGAACGCGACATGTTGCGTTCACGGTGCGGACGAGAATGTATGATTTGTGCGCAAGCATTCGCATGCATACAAATCACACATGGCGGGCAAGAAGTGCGCACGGCCATGTGCACCCGAGCGCATACACCGTGCATCCCTATGTTAAACATAGGGACGCGAGGTGTATGCGCTTGGCTTGCGCTCCCCCGCTGCAATATGCAGCAGCATGGAACGCAAGTGTGAAGCCACCCTTAAACATTACTTTATTCATATACCGTATTTTTCGGACCATAAGTCGCACTTCCCCCCCCCTCTCCCCACCCTGATTGTGGGAAAAGTGGGAGTGCGTCTTATGGTTCTAATATAGGTGGTTGTGCTGTTCTGTGCTGGAGGGGGGTGGCTCTGGAACGGCTAGAGGAGGCAGGAGCAGGCTGCAGAAGCAGCCCATGATCACATGTCCTCACTCATTAGTGTACTTTTATATTTACTGCACTCCGCTGTCCACCTCCAAGTGCTGAAGTCAGCGCTGAGCGGTGGCGGGAGGCAGTGTATATTACAGTACACTAAGTGTTCTGACCTCCCCCATCACTTTATATGCCCCCCCATTCTAGGATCCTGCAGCCTCCATCCCTGGATATGGCAACCCCATCACTGAATATGGCCTCCCTGCTGCTGCTCACACTAAAATAATAACCGGTATACATACTCACCTGTCCGTCGTTCCCTCCATCTCTCCCGCTGCAGCCACATCGATCTCTTCCTGATAAGACGGCATTCTGTCAAGTGACTGGGCACAGCAGAGTGATGTCATCTCTGAGCATCCCGGACATTTGACAGGATGCCAGCTCACCAGGAAGAGATCGATGTGGCTGCAGTTGCAGAGGGAGAGATGGAGGGGACGACGGACAGGTGAGAATGTATACCGGTTATTATTTTAGTGTGAGCAGTAGCAAGGGGGCTATATCCAGGATGGAGGCTGCAGGATACCAGCATGGGGGGCATATAAAGTGATGGGGGCTGCAATATCCCAGGATGGGGGTCATATCCAGTGATGGGGCTACAGTATCCCAGCACAGTGGGGGGGCATATCCAGTGATGGGGGCTGCAATATCTCAGGATGAGGGTCATATCCAGTGATGGGGGCTTCAGAATACCAGCATGGGGGGCATATCCAGCAATGGGGGCTGCAATATCCAGTAATTGAGCTGCAGTATCCCAGCACGGAGGGCATATCCAGCGATGAAGCCTGCAATATCCCAAGATGGGGTCATATCCAGTGATGGGGGCTGTAATATCCCAGGATGGGGGCCATATCCAGTAATGGGGAATGCAGTAACCCAGCATGGGGGGCATATCCAGTGATGGAGGCTGCAATATCCCAGGATGGGGGCCATATTCATTGATGGGGGCATATTCAGTGATGCAGGGTGCTATATCCCAGGATGGGAGGCTATATATCAGAATTGGGGACATATATTACCTAGTCGGGGCCAGGGATAGGGATATTAACAACATAACAGTGTCAGCATCAGATCTCCCCCTCCCCGATAACAGTTAATTATAACCACATTTTTTCCATTATTTTTTTTCCTCATTTTCATCCTCTAAAGTCTGGGTGCGTCTTCTAGTCCGGTGCGTCTTCTAGTCCAGTGCATTTTATAGTCCGAAAAATACGGTATATTTAAAAAAGTGAATATAAAATATTAGGTAAACATCTCGAAAAGGAAAAATTTCTGAGAAGCTGGCAAATCCTGAGCAACCCTAGAACAGGTAATCATATTACATAGTAATAAAGTATGCCAATATCTATTGAATACAGTTGCATATTTTATGTACAAAGTGAAAGTACTTAAGTTAAAGAATAGCCCCTGAAATAGGTTAGTAGTAGTGATGAGCGAGTAGTGAAATATTTGGATAGTTTCTAACCGAATACTTTGAACTGTTTCATTGCTCGTTACTTGTCCAATTCAAGTCAATGGGGAACTCACTCGGATCCGAATACTTAAAGGGAACCTGTCAGCTCTTTTAGCCCTCCTAACCTATCACTGCCTGTCCCTGCAGCCGCCTACTACATTCATAACCATCCCTCTCTGACCTATATGGCATTTATAATAGTGGAACAGAACAGTTTATAAACTTACAAAATCTGTGGCGAGGGGGCTTTCCTGATGGAGGGGCAGTGTCTCCAGGGCCACACTCCCCCCCCTCGCTTCTCTAATTACGCCCCGATGGGATGCATCATTCCTTCAGGACTGATGTCCTGATTTAAATCTCCCGCCCTGCACTTCCGGGTGTATGACGCGGATGCCGGCCGCCGCGTCACACCCGGGCTTTTGTATTGGGGTATGTTGAGGAACTTAAGATATACAATACACAGAAGCTGGCAGTTGCACAGCTACTATATTTAGCCAGGAAGCTGATTACCAAGTGTTGGATCAGGGCCGAGCCACCCTCCAGAAACGAATATATTCGACAGGTGGAGTACACAGTGCGACTGGAGGAAAGTATATACAATAGGAGAAATACTGCTAAAACGTTCAAAAAAAATGTGGGCACCATGGCTGAGGGTGCATAATAATGTAGTAACGGGAGATGAGGCTAGTTAAACAATGACCTATTGGTTTATTTTTTGGGATACATTTCAGCTAAATATTTTTTTGACTGGTGATTTTATTTTTATTTTATTGTCTTTAGGAATGTAGGGATGATGTTCTGGTCATCTAAAGGGGGATGGGGGGTGTGGTGGGGGGCTATTTTCTGATATTTTCTGTTTCATGCAAAAGTTGCCTGGAATGCCTTATAGTGTAATTTGGTATATGACTTTATTTGATATAATAAAAAAAAAAAATCGGATTTAAAAAAAAATCTCTTTAGCCAGACCTATCACCTCACTTCTCTAATTTACAGTTGTGGCCAAAAGTATTGACACCCCTGCAATTCTGTCAGATAATACTCAGTTTCTTCCTGAAAATGATTGCAATCACAAATTCTTTGGTATTATTATCTTCATTTAATTTGTCTTCAATGAAAAAACACAAAAGAGAATGAAGCAAAAAGCAAAACATTGATCATTTCACACAAAACTCCAAAAATGGGCCAGACAAAAGTATTGGTGCCCTCAGCCTAATACTTGGTTGCACAAACTTTAGCCAAAATAACTGCGATCAACCGCTTCCGGTAACCATCAATAAGTTTCTTACAATGCTCTGCTGGAATTTTAGACCATTCTTCTTTGGCAAACTGCTCCAGGTCCCTGATATTTGGAGGGTGCCTTCTCCAAACTGCCATTTTTAGATCTCTCCACAGGTGTTCAATGGGATTCAGGTCTGGACTCATTGCTGGCCACCTTAGAAGTCTCCAGTGCTTTCTCTCAAACCATTTTCTAGTGCTTTTTGAAATGTGTTTTGGGTCATTGTCCTGCTGGAAGACCCATGACCTCTGAGGGAGACCCAGCTTTCTCACACTGGGTCCTACATTATGCTGCAAAATTTGTTGGTAGTCTTCAGACTTCATAATGCCATGCACACGGTCAAGCAGTCCAGTGCCAGAGGCAGCAAAGCAACCCCAAAACATCAGGGAACCTCCGCCATGTTTGACTGTAGGGACCGTGTTCTTTTCTTTGCCTCTTTTTTTCTCCTGTAAACTCTATGTTGATGCCTTTGCCCAAAAAGCTCTACTTTTGTCTCATCTGAACAGAGAACATTCTTCCAAAGCGTTGTAGGCTTTCTCAGGTAAGTTTTGGCAAACTCCAGCCTGGCTTTTTTATGTTTCGGGGTAAGAAGTGGGGTCTTCCTGGGTATCCTACCATACAGTCCCTTTTCATTCAGACGCTGACGGATAGTACGGGTTGACACTGTTGTACCCTTGGACTGCAGGACAGCTTGAACTTGTTTAGATGTTAGTCGAGGTTCTTCATCCACCATCCGCACAAATCATGCATCTCTCGTCAATTTTTCTTTTCCGTCCACATCTAGGGAGGTTAGCCGCAGTGCCATGGGCTTTAAACTTCTTGATGACACTGCGCACAGTAGACACAGGAACATTCAGGTCTTTGGAGATCGACTTGTAGCCTTGAGATTGCTCATGCTTCCTCACAATTTGGTTTCTCAAGACCTCAGACAGTTATTTGGTCTTCTTTCTTTTCTCCATGCTCAATGTGGTACACACAAGGACACAGGACAGAGGTTGAGTCAACTTTAATCCCTGTCAACTGGCTGCAAGTGTGATTCAGTTATTGCCAACACCTGTTAGGTGCCACAGGTAAGTTACAGGTGCTGTTAATTACACAAATTAGAGAAGCATCACATGATTTTTCTAACAGTCCCAATACTTCTGTCCACCCCCTTTTTATGTTTGGTGTGGAATTATACCCAATTTGGCTTTAGGACAATTCTTTTTGTGTTTTTTCATTGAAGACAAATTAAATGAAGATAATAATACCAAAGAATTTGTGATTGCAATCATTTTCAGGAAGAAACTGAGTATTATCTGACAGAATTGCAGGGGTGTCAATACTTTTAGCCACAACTGTAACTCTCGCCTCCACCCCCTCCTAATTTTCTTTAGAATCAGGTCCCTTCCATTGATCTGTCTCCACATCTTCCTTGTACCATGTAATAGCACTTGATAACTGTACTTAGACTGATACTGGCTGATGATTACCATATGTAGTAATGGATCCGGCACCGGACACCTCTCCAATATTCAAAATTTATTCAGTAATGTTCATGAGATCATAAAATGAGCGACCTAGGGAGCGCAGTCCCGCTGGACGCGTTTCGTACACAATACTTCATCAGCAGCTTAAAACCAAATGAACAACAATTCACATATATACCATGTGAAGCCCCCCCCCCCCATTACTGATTGATAATTAGTATTCAGCTGGTAGGCTGGAGAAGCCTATATCAACTACTTACAGGAAAAGCCAGACCAAATCTATGACTTCTAACATCATGCAAATACATGAATCATGACAAAAACACTATGTGCCAAAATACCTACAATAAAATTACATGTTTTTATATATATGTACATGCTTCGTATGTCACACTCAACGAGAGACTGGGTTCAATGAAAATAAGAGCAATCCGTACGGTAGTTTAGTCCCATAGGGACCCTCATTTCTAGGTTCACAATCCAGGGAATGTATATGTTTTTATATGTACATGGTTCGCATGTCACACTCAACGAGAAACTGAGTTCAATAGAAATAAGAGCAGTCCGTACGGTAGTTTAGTCCCGTAGGGACCCTCATTTCTAGGTTCACAATCCAGGGAATGTATATGTTTTTATATGTACATGGTTCGCATGTCACACTCAACGAGAAACTGAGTTCAATAGAAATAAGAGCAGTCCGTTCGGTAGTTTAGTCCCATAGGGACCCTTGTCTCTAGGTTCACAATCCAAAAAAATTCTCTGTTTAATACCGCACGACCCCAATCTCCGCCTCTTTTATTGCGGTCAACTCTCTCTATTCCTTGCACCCTAAGGGTAGAAAGGTCACCATTGTGGACATCTCTAAAATGTTTAGAGAGACCTGATAAATTTCTACCCACGGATCTGGGGTTAGGAATTGAACCTGTCATATGTTCCCCCAACCTTTTCTTTAGGGGCCTTGTAGTACACCCCACATAGTTCTTTCTACATGACTCACATGATGCCATGTAGACCACATGGGTTGTATTGCAATTGATGTATCCGTTGATTCTATGATCCCTGGTACTAGTGTACCCTTGAATCAATTTGGTTTTCACCATGTACTTACACAGGCCACATCTTATTCCCCCACAAGGATAATTTCCTTTAGTATTTAGCCAAGTCGGATGGGCGGTGTTCAAGGAAAATAGTGATGGAGATAGAATGTTACCAATGGTCTTAGATTTTTTAGGGACACATCTGTATCCATTTTGCAAAATTTTGTGCAGTACAGGATCCTCATGTAATATGGGGATATATTTGTGAATAATCCCCACAATAGCATTGAAGTCCTGACTGTATGGTGTGGAGAATGTGGGTATATACATGTTGGAATGTCTTGCCATGACCCTCTGGTGCTGTGATCCACCGGGATGTGAAGGGTTAACGTGCATCTGCATCATCACTGGTTCCAAAAGGGACTCTCTTGATCTCATCTCTACCTTCCGTAGGGCGTCATTCACATGGTGTAGTGAATAACCGCGGCTGCGGAGGCGTTTACTGATGTTAACAACCTCGTCCTGGAAAGCATGATTATTTGTGCAGGCCCTTTTTGCCCTTATCAGTTCCCCTGTTGGCAGATTTCTCACTACATGACGTGGTGACTGCTCGTTGCATGGAGCAAAGTGTTACCCGCAATCGGCTTGCGGTACAGAGACGTAATAATGTCTCCTGTTACGCTATTACCCAGGAGCGTGATGTCTAAATAATGTGCATGAGTCCCTTGTACCTCATAAGTAAATCGCACGTTGAAATCATTGTTGTTAATATAAGCGATAAACCCTCCGAGGTCAGACTCCAGTGGGGGAGGCATCCCGACGCTCCCCTTCCAAATCAGTATAACGTCGTCGATATACCTCCCCCACCAGAGCACATGATCAAGATAGGGGTTGGTCACAACATGAATGTATCGTCTTTCCCAGGCAATCATGTAAAGATTTGCCAAGGAAGGCGAAAAATATACATTCCCTGGATTGTGAACCTAGAAATGAGGGTCCCTATGGGACTAAACTACCGTACGGATTGCTCTTATTTTCATTGAACCCAGTTTCTCGTTGAGTGTGACATACGAAGCATGTACATATATATAAAAAATGTAATTTTATTGTAGGTATTTTGGCACATAGTGTTTTTGTCACGATTCATGTATTTGCATGATGTTAGAAGTCATAGATTTGGTCTGGCTTTTCCTGTAAGTAGTTGATATAGGCTTCTCCAGCCTACCAGCTGAATACTAATTATCAATCAGTAATGGGGGGGGGGGGCTTCACATGGTATATATGTGAATTGTTGTTCATTTGGTTTTAAGCTGCTGATGAAGTACTGTGTACGAAACGCGTCCAGCGGGACTGCGCTCCCTAGGTCGCTGATTTTATGATCTCATGAACATTACTGAATAAATTTTGAATATTGGAGAAGTGTCCGGTGCCGGATCCATTACTACATATAATCCTCTTGGACGTACGGGACGTCTCCTTCTGGCACCATCCGTCCGTTGGAATTTGGTGAGCACGAACAAACCCCCTACCCTTTCCTCCCTCAACTGATGATTACCATGCAGCTTTACATCATAACTCTCATTTATTATAATGATGGCTGGACCACATATGACAACCACCTTTTACCTATTACGTCCCTCCCCACCCAATTTCCCTGTAGATTGCAAGCTTGTGAGCAGGGCTCTCACTTCTGTAACTATTGAACTATGTGTTACTTTGTATTGATTTTGCCTTTACATGAACCCCTCAATTGTAAAGTGCTGCAGAATATGTTTGCACTATATAAATAAAATTATTAGAGAAGTGTGTAGAAAGAACCAAAGCCTGCCATACTCGGTGTTGTCACTTTCTCACTGCATTCCACACTAGATTGCCTTTCTCTTCAGGTTCTGAAGAATGGCTACTCCTCTGCTGTGCCGTGCTGCTAATTAACAGTATGTTCATGCAAACACAATTTTAAAGGCAGGTTTGGAGCAAGAGCCCTATGAAAATGTGCCTCAAATCCATGAAAAAAAACCTGAACGTCTACATTTCAATGAAAAAACAACTTGCTGTTCCTATATTCATTTATTTGTGCATTGTTTTTTTTTATTACCTGATTCAGATCTGCAAAGATAGCAAGCAGCTAAAAGAAGTAGCCTGTGCATTTTTCAGGTGACTTTTGTTCTGAAGACTCACTACAATACAAGGAAATGGCACGTCTTGTAAGACTCTTAAGGTACCGTCACATGCGGCAATATTGCTAGCAATTTCACTGGCAATTTGCTGGTTGCTGTGAAATCATGGACACTTTGTTCCATTTTCTTGCCGTGTACAAATGTAACAATGTGTCCATGATTTCACTGCAACCAGCAAATTGCCAGTGAAATTGCTAACAATATTGCCGCATGTGACGGTACCTTTAAGGCCACGTCACACAGGGCAACATCGTCGGTAACTCCCGGGAGCGTGCCCATTTTTGGCCGCTCTCCAACATCGCTGACGAGCTGTAAGACGAGGAGACATCACCGGCAACTCATCAGCGATGTTGCTAGCAACTATCGCTGTCAGGGTTAAACTCAACCCTGGCAGCGATCCTTAACATGGGAGCTAAGGATGGGGGAAGTTGCCGGGAACATCGCTGTTGCCGCGTCAGACAGAGCAATTCAGGCAGATTACCTGGTTTCACAACATTGTTTGGAAAACAGGCGATGTTGCTGAAGCAACTATCGCCGTTGAAATCACCCTGTTATAATAATATAATAATAATATTTATTCATTTATATAGCGCTAATGATTCCATAGCACTTTACATACATCAGTAATGCTGTCTCTCTTGGGAGCTCACAATCTAAACATCCTATCAGTATGTCTTTACAATGTGGGAGGAAACCGGAGTGCCCGGAGGAAACCCACGCAAACACAGGGAGAACATACAAACTCCTTGCAGATGTTGTCCTTAGTGTCCTTGGTGGGAATTGAACCCAGGACTTATACAGGGCAACTCTCCGGCGATGTCCCCGCAACTTGGCCACACCCCTCAGTTGCCAGCGATATTGCCGGAGATGTTGACCCATGTAACGGGGCCTTCAGTGTCTTTTTGAGCATTTTGTCATCGTTTGTGAATGGAATAAGCAAGTGTCAGTAAAAAAAAACAAAAAACACAATAATGTTAGAAAAATGTAAACAAAAACTGGCGGTCAAAAATGGTTGAAAAAATACTCAGGAAACTATACAAAAAAAAAGACACTCAAAGTAGACATTTCAGGTGTAAAAATTGAAGGGAAAATGAGAACTTCCGCCCACTTCCGGGCGCCGCTGGCCTCACACAGGCTGACTTCAGCTTGCAATCTGCGCATGCGCTTAGTTGGCCTATGAGACCGGCACCTGGAAATGACGCGATCGCTGCGTCACGTGACCGTGTTGCAGCGGTGACGTTGCCTACACGAGAATTCAATCGTGCCCACGCTGTGCAGGATGGAATGACGCCCATTAGGGCATAATAGAGCGGCGAGGCGGGGGTAGTGTGGCACAGGAGACCCGCCTACCCGTCACAAACGCCGAGAGGAACCCCCCACTGTCCTGGCTTTTGTGAGTTTCCAAACTACTTTATTCTACTTATAAATTACTAAAAATGGGTGTGAGAGGTTCCCTTTAATTACAGATTAAAAGTTTAGAATTTTTCCTTCATCATTTAATTTTTACAGACTTCTAAAGTTTTGAAAAAGTGCAAATTTTGGCCTGGTGTGGCTTTACATTTCTTTTATCATATCTTGGGCTAGAATTAAGATAAAGAGGTGGGAGAGGCATAATTTTCCTCAGAATGGTGCCAGCTTTCATTTGATATGTCACAAGACTATGTTTATTTATATTTGTATATATTTATATTATATTAAATATATTATTTATATTATATATATTGGTTATGTTTCTTAATATTTTGTTTTGGAGAAATCAAATTCAAAATGTTGATGTGCAATTGTGAAAAAAACGTGTGTTTTAAAATTGTGAAAAAAATGCATGTGTGTTACTTGTGTTCTTAGTTATATTTGTACAGGGATTCAACTTGGGACCAAATTGGGATCAATTTTTTTTTTTTTTTTTTTTAAATCCTCTGTGTTAGAAGTTACAGGTTCTTAAATACTCTGCCTGCAGAATATTTTGATCTCTTTTCCAAGTTGCTTTCTACAACTGTCACAAATGTTCATGATGCATTGATTGATGGATTCATATGAAATATCCAATCTTGTACCAGCCTAAGATTTTTTCTTGTGTTTGTCCAGTTTTTTAAAGGGATTGCAACAGCATAACGTATATTATAAAATGCTGTTCCTTGAGAAATAGCAGCTATTGCTGTGTGAGAAAAATACAGTTAATATTAAGTAAAGGAAGATGGATAATAAAAATAAAGATTTACAGTTCACGTAAGATATAACTGAGTATTGGGGCCAACGCGCACACAGCTTTTTCTGTCTGCGGATAAACGCTGTGTTTTTTTGCAGCATTTGTCTACCGAGTTTTCACTATTTCTGCATTAGTTTTTTTAATCGCTAGTGAAAACGATGGCAGTTTTTTTTATATAAATATGATAAATGCTGCATTTATTGCAGCAATCCAAAAGTAGTGCAAGGAGTGATTTAATCACTCTGAGTGTTTCAAAAAAACACTGCATGTGTTTAACCCCATTGAAAGCAATGGGGGGCGTTTTTACTGAACGATGATCACTCAGAATAGCACTGTGTGTATTAGCCCTTAATAAGAAAAGCATTAAACTGTTTACTCAAACTTTAAACACACTCGCCAATATTTTTTTTTTTTTTTAAACAATAAATGTTTATTGAACAAACTTTTCATACAAATCAAACAAGACATCAGTAATATACTATAAGGAGTCCATGTATAAAACAAGGGTCAAGAAGGTGGGGGAAGGGGAGAGGAGGTAAAAGGGGGGGGGGGAGGAAGTCCCCCAGGAGAATCACAAATTCACATTTGACACTTTCTGAGATAAGGCTATGAACATATAGCATTCAGACAGTTCCTGCACTCTGGATCTGTTTCTGGGCTTATACTTAAGTCTAAACTCACATTCAGACTAAAATTAAACTTAAAGGTACCGAGTCTACACCATGGCTACAACATGTTCCATAGTACACCTTACATTCGGTATTAAGAAGGGATCGGTGTAGCAAGAGGATGAGAAGCCCATATGTGCCATGCATCCAAAGTCTGTTTTCTAGTTGGCAGGTTTTGCGCCAGGTAATATTCATGAGCAAAAATAGAGTTTACCCTGTTCACCACTTCCAATAAATTAGGTGGGGTCTGCACCTTCCAGTCGGACGCCAAGGCCAGCCTGGCAGCCACCAGGATATAAGTCACGGTCCTCCACATAATGGGGGGATAAGACTCCAGGCCAATATGTAGGAGTGCCAATTGTGGCGAAAGAGGGATCATAAAACCCGTGACCGACTGGATCAGGCGCTCGACCAGAAACCAAAAGGGGTAACTCTCGGGCAGGACCACCACATGTGGGCAAGATTACCCTTCTGTCCACATAATCTCCAGCACAAAGGGGAGGCATGTCTCCCAAACCTGGCCAAACGGGCTGGTGGAAGGTACCAGCGAAAATATAATTTATTTAAGTTCTCTAGATGATTGATACACCTGGTAAGTTTAGCCATGCGTTGGGACGCTTTCTCCCAGTTCTCTCTCTCCGTAGTAAACTGGAGGTCATCCTCCCATTTCTGCATGTAAACCAATTTCTCCGGGTCGCCCCTGGCCAGGAGAGCCTTATATATCCGGGATAAACCCTTCAGATCTGATGGGGTGGACAGAAGAAAGCCCAGGAAGGCAGAAGGAGATTGTCTCCCCGTCAACCAGCCTCCAGCCTCCGTGGCCATGAAATGTCTGAGTTGGAGGTATTGTAGGAACAAAGTTCGTAAGGATGGGTCACATTCCGTCAATGTGTCAAATGACACCAAGTCTCTTTCCGTCATTAAGTCTGCTAGTGTGTGAATTCCCGCCACTTCCCATTTAGGAATCTCTAAATGGGTAGGTGTAAGCGAAGTGCATTCAGAGAAATGTCAGAGGCCAGTATTCTAGTCCAGGATTTTGGTAGGCCTCTCCAGTGGAGAAGCAGGGTACATGTCGTGTCTAGTTTAAATTTCCTTTTTAGTTCGGACTATTCTCGAGGCAGAATCCTTGACCAAAGTCCCTGGAGTCTGACCCTGTCAACAAAACTCTCAATCTGCATCCAACCCAGGTCCCCAGCAGATATCCAGCACCTCTTTGCTTCCTCTAATATGACTGCCCCATGATAAGACTTTAAGTCTGGGACCCTCATCCCTCCTTTATTCATGTGAAGTGACATAACTCTTTTGGGGACCCACGGTTTTTTGTCAGCCCATATGTATCTATTAGTCAGGGACTGCAGTTTGTTCATTAACTTGCCAGGTATAGCAACAGGCACACAGCGGAAACAGTAGAGACTCTTAGGTAAAAGCATCATCTTAAAGCCTGCGTTCTCGCCATCCATGTCAAGGCATGTAGGGGGTGTTTACTCATGCCATCCGACAAAGCTTTCACCAGGACCTCAACATTAGCTTGTACTATCTGAGGGGTGGGGCCTAGAATAATACCTAAATATGTTATGCCACCCGGGCACCATTGAAAGGGGAGCCTTTCTGATAAGCTGGAAGACAGAGACAACGGGACACATATTGGTAGTACCATAGATTTTGAAGCGTTACTGTATGGGACTCACGTGCAAATTTAGTGAGAGCCGACATAGTCGCAGGGAGAGACATTTCAAGGTTCGTGCAAGCAATTATAATATCGTCTGCATACAGGCCTATTTTATGGTCCAGTTCTCCAACCGCGATTCCTGATATCAGCGGGTCAGCCCGATCAGGGCCGCAAGAGGTTCTACCACCAAGGCGAAGATTACCGGTGAAAGCGGGCAACCCTGCCTCGTGCCATTGGTAATTTGGAAGCTTCTGGACAGGAACCCGGAGGCGAGGACTCTGGCATTCGGGCGGGAGTAAAGGCTAAGGATTGCCGACACAATCGGCCCTTCAAAGCCAAACTTCCCTAAGACAGCCCGAAGGTATCCCCAGTGCACCCTATCAAAGGCCTTTTCAGCGTCAAGCAACAGGAAGGCACTGGGGACCCCCCTAAGCTCTGCCATTTTTACCAGATCCACCATCCTCCTGGTGCCGTCCTTAGCCTGCCTCCCCGACACAAAGCCCACTTGATCCGGGTGAATTAAGGAAGGTAGAACTCGAGCAAGTCTGGACGCCAGTAATTTTGAGAATATCTTCAGGTTGCAATTTAGCAGAGAAATAGGCCTGTAACTAGCTGGAGAATCATGCGGTTTGCCTGGTTTCGGTATGGTGGTGATGGTCGCCTCCAAGGCAGCGGGTGAGATGGCTCCCTTCGCCTGCCACAAGTTGAATACTCGTAAAAGATACGGGGACAGCTCGGCTGCAAAGGTTCTATAGTATGTATTGGAAAAGCCATCTGGGCCCGGGGCCGAGGAGGGTTTAGTGGAGGAAATAATTTTGGCGATTTCTTGTGTCGACATGGGCATATTTAGTTCTGACAGTTGGTTTTTAGTCAGTGACGGGAGTGTCAGGGACTCAATAAAGCCATTAATCTTGTCCATGGCAGGTTGGGGTGTCTCTCTACAGTCTCTCAGGTTGTAAAGGGATTCATAAAACACAGCGAACGTCTCTGCTATCTCCTCTACCCTGTCATCTACAGTATTCATAGTCAATCATTGTCATAGCAGATCTTTTTTTAGTCTCCTGGCCAGGAGCGCCCCAGCTCTGTCTCCAGCTGCATAGTGTGACGTCTTAACTTTTCTCAAATGCTTCTCATAGTCATGGAGCATCAGGCTCTAAGCTGATTTCTGAGCAGAAAGATCTGAGCAGAGTTGTTTGACCTCGGGTTTGATTTATTTAGGTCTTCCAGGACCTGTAATTGAGTCAGCAAGGCCTCTCGAGTTTTCTCACGGGACCTTTTCAGCTGAGAGGCCTTCTGTATCAGTGTGCCTCTTATGACGGCCTTGTGGGATTCCCATAGGACATCATCCGCTACATCTCCCGTGTCATTGTGTCTATCTGGCCCTATCTCTCCCTATCTCTCCCTATCTGGCCCTCTCTCCCTATCTCTCCCTATCTGGCCCTATCTCTCCCTATCTCTCCCTATCTGGCCCTATCTCTCCCTATCCAGCCCTATCTCTCCCTATCTGGCCCTATCTCTCCCTATCTGGCCCTATCTCTCCCTATCTGGCCCTATCTCTCCCTATCTGGCCCTATCTGGCCCTATCTCTCCCTATCCTTTCCCTATCAGGCCCTATCTCTCCCTATCTCTCCATATCTGGCCCTATCTCTCCCTATTTGGCCCTATCTCTCCCTATCTCTCCATATCTGGCCCTATCTTTCCCTATCTGGCCTCCCTATCTCGGCCCTCTCCCCTATCTTCCCTATCTGGCCCTATCTTCTCCCTATCCTCTCCCATCTGGCCCTATCCTCCCTTCTCTCCTATCTGGCCCTATCTCTCCCTATCTGTCTCCTATCTCTCCCTATCTGGCCCTATCTCTCCCTATTGGCCTCTCTTTCTCCCTATCTCTCCCTATCTGGCCCTATCTCTCCATCTCCTATCTCTGCCCTATCTGGCCCTATTCTCCCTTCTTCCCATCTCCCTTTCTCCCTATCTGGCCCTATCTCTCCATCTCCTCCTATCTGGCCCTATCTCTCCCTATCCTCCCTATTGGCCCTATCTCTCCCTATCTGCCTACCCCTATCTCTCCCTATCTGGCCCTATCTTCCCTATCTGGCCCTATCTTCTCCCTCATCCCCCCTATCTGGCCCTTCTCTCCCTATCTCTCCCTTCTCTCCCTATCTGGCCCTACTCTCCCTATCTGGCCTATCTCTCCCTATCTGGCCCTGTCTCTCCCTATCTGGCCCTATCTCTCCCTATCTGGCCTATCTCTCCCTATCTGGCCCTATCTCTCCTATCTCTCCCTATCTGGCCCCATCTCTCCCTATCTCTCCCTATCTGGCCCTATCTCTCCCTCATCTCTCCCTATCTCCCTATCTCCTCCCCTATCTCTCCCTATCTCTCCCTATCTGGCCCTATCTCTCTCCTATCTCCCTATCTCTCCCTATCTCCCTATCCTCCCTATCTCTCCCTATCTGGCCCTATCTCTCCCTATCTCTCCCTATCTCTCCCTATCTGGCCCTATCTCTCCCTATCTGCCCTATCTCTCCCTATCTGGCCTTATCTGGCCCTATCTCTCCCTATCTGGCCTATCTGGCCCTATCTCTCCCTATCTGGCCCTATCTCTCTCTATCTCTCCCTATCTGGCCCTATCTCTCCCTATCTGGCTCTATCTGGCCCTGTCTCTCCCTATCTGGCTCTATCTGCCCTGTCTCTCCCACTGGCCCTATCTCTCCCTATCTGGCCCTATCTCTCCCTATCTGGCCCATCTCTCCCTATCTGCCCCATCTCTCCCTATCTGGCCCTTCTCTCCCTATCTCTCCTATCTTTCACCCTATCTCTCCCTATCTGGCCCTATCTGGCCTATCTCCCTATCTGGCCCTATCTCTCCTATCTGGCCCTATCTCTCCCTATCTGGCCCTATCTCTCCTATCCCCCTATCTGGCCCTGTCTTCCCTATCTCTCCCTTCTCTCCCTATCTGGCCCTATCTCTCCCTATCTGGCCTATCTCTCCCTATCTGCCCTGTCTCTCCCTATCTGGCCCTATCTCTCCTATCTGGCCTATCTCCTGGCCCTCTCTCCTATCTCCCTATCTCCCCATCTCCCTATCTCTCCCTATCTGGCCCTATCTCTCCCTATCTCCCCTATCTCCCCTATCTCCCCTATCTCTCCCTATCTCCCCTATCTGGCCCTATCTCCCCTATCTCTTCCTATCTCTCCCTATCTGGCCCTATCTCTCCTATCTCTCCCTATCTCCCTATCTCTCCCTATCTCTCCCTATCTCTCCCATCTGGCCCTATCTCTCCCTATCTGCCCTATCTCTCCCTATCTCTCCCTATCTGCCTTATTTGGCCTATCTCTCCCTATCTGCCCTATCTGGCCCTATCTTCCCTATCTGGCCCTATCTCTCTCTATCTCTCCCTATCTGGCCTATCTTCCCTATCTGGCTCTATCTGGCCTTCTCTCCCTATCTCTCATCTGGCCCTGTCTCTCCCTATCTGGCCCTATCTCTCCCTATCTGGCCCTATCTCTCCCTATCTGGCCCATCTCTCCCTATCTGGCCCCATCTCTCCCTATCTCTCCCTATCTGCCCTTCTCTCCCTATCTCTCCCTATCTCTCCCTATTACCCTATCTCTCCCTATCTGCCCTATCTGCCCTATCTCCCTATCTCTCCCTATCTGGCCCTATCTCTCCCTATCTGCCCTATCTCTCCCTATCTGCCCTATCTCTCCCTATCTTCCCTATCTGCCCTATCTCCCTATCTGGCCCTATCTCCCCCCTATCTCCCTATCTGGCCCATCTCTCCCTATCTGGCCCTATCTCTCCTATCTCCCTATCTCCCTATCTCTCCTATCTGGCCCTATCTCTCCTTTCTGGCCTATCTCCCTGTCTCTCCCTATCTGGCCCTATCTCTCCCTATCTGGCCCTATCTCTCCCTATCTGGCCCTATCTCTCCCTATCTCCCCTATCTCCCCTATCTCTCCCTATCTGCCCTATCTCCCCTATCTGGCCCTTTCTCTCCCTATCTCCCTGTCTCTCCCTATCTGCCCTATCTCTCCTATCTGCCCTATCTCTCCCTTCTGGCCCTATCTCTCCCTATCTCCCATCTGGCCCTATCTCTCCTATCTCCCTATCTGGCCCTATCTCCCTATCTCTCCCTATCTGGCCCTATCTCTCCCTATCTGGCCCTAACTGGCCCTATCTCTCCCTATTCTCCCTATCTGGCCCTATCTCCCTATCTGGCCCTATCTCTCCTACTTCCCCTCCCTATCTGGCCCTATCTCTCCCTATCTGGCCTATCTCTCCTATCTGGCTCTATCTGCCCTCTCTCCCTATCTGCCCTTTCTCGCCCTATCTCTCCCTATCTGGCTATCCTCCTCCTATCTGCCCTATCTCTCCCTATCTGGCCCTATCTCTCCCTATCTGCCTCTCCCTTCTGCCCTATCTCCCCTACTCTCCCTATCTGCCCTATCTCCCTATCTGCCCTATCGCCTATCCCTCTCCCTATCTCCCTATCTCCCTATGCTCCCTATCTGGCCCTATCTTCCCTATCTGGCCCTATCTGGCCCTATCTCCCCTATCTCCCCCTATCTTCCCTCTGGCCCTATCTCTCCCTATCTGGCCCTATCTCCCTATCTCCCTATCTCTCCCTCTCCCTATCTCCCTCGGCCCTATCTCCTTCCTTCCTCCTATCTCTCCCTACTCCCCTCCTCCCTATCTGGCCCTATCTCCCCTATCTCTCCCTATCTGGCCCTATCCTCCCTATCTCCCTATCTCCCTATCTCCCTATCCCTGGCCCTATCTCGCCCTATCTGCCCTATCTCCCTTCCTTCTCCCTATCTGGCCCTATCTTCTCCCTATCCTCTACTCCCTATCTCTCCCTATCTGCCCTATCTCCCTATCTGCCTATCTTCCCTATCTGGCCCTATCTCTCCTATCTGCCCTATCTCTCCCTATTTCTCTCCCTATCTCCCTATCTATCTCCCTATCTGGCCCTATCTCTCCTATCTGGCCCTATCTTCCCTATCTCCCTATCCTATCTCCCTATCCTCCCTATCTGGCCTTCTTCCCATCGGCCCTATCTCCCCTCCCTACTGCCCTATCTCTCCTATCTGCCCTATCTGGCCCTTCCTCCTATTCTGATCTTCCTCTCTCCCTATCTGCCCTATCTCTCCCTATCTGCCCACTCCCTATCTCTCCCTATCTGCCCTATCTCCCTCCCTATCTGCCCTATCCTTCCCTATTCCCTATCTGGCCCTATCTCTCCCTATCTCTCCCTATTCCTATCCTCCCTCTCTATCTCCCTATCTCTCCCTATCCCTATCTCTACTCTCCTCTCCCTATCTTCCCTTCCCTTCTTCCCTATCTGCCCTATCTCCCCTTCCCTACTCCCATCTCTCCCTATCTGCCCTACTCTCCCTATCTGGCCTATCTCTCCATTCTGGCCCTCTCTCCTATCTCCCTATCTCCCTATTCTCTCCTTCTGCCCTATCTCTCCCTATCTGGCCCTATCTTCTCCCCTATCTGGCCCTATCCTCCCTATCTCCCTATCTCCCTATTCTCCCTATCTCTCCTATCTCCCTATCTCTCCTATCTGGCCCATCTGCCCTATCTTCCTATCGCCTATCTTCCCTATCTCCCTTCTCTCCCATTCTGGCCCTATCTCTTCCCTATCTGGCCCTATCTCCCTATCCTTCTTCCCTATCCCCTATCTCCCTATCTCTCCCTCTGGCCCTATCTCTCCTCTCCCTTCTTCCCTATCTGCCCTATCTCCCTTCCCTTTCCCTATCTGCCCTTCTCCCTATCTGGCCCTATCCTCCCTATCTCCCTATCTCCCTATCTCCCTATCTCCCTATCTGGCCTACTCTCCCTTCTGCCCTATCTCCCTATCTCCCTATTCTTGCCCTATCTGGCCCTATCTCTCCCTATCTGCCCTATCTTCCTATCTGGCCCTCTCTCCCTATCTGGCCCTATCTCCCTCTCCTCTCTCCTATCTGCCCTATCTCCCCTATCTCCCTATCTCTCCCTATCTGGCCCTATCTCTCCCTATCTGGCCCTATCTCCCTATCTCTCCCTATCTCCCTATCCTTCTCCCTATCTCCCTATCTTCCCTATCTGCCCTATCTCTCCCTTCTGCCCTATCTCTCCCTATCTGCCCTTCTCCCCTATCTCCCATCTCTCCCCTACTGGCCACTATCTGGCCCTCTCCCCTTCTGGCCACCTCCTATCTGGCCCTATCTCTCCCTTCTGGCCTATTCTCCCTATCTCTCCCTACGGCCCTATCTCTCCCTATCTGCCCACTCTCCTATCTCCCTATCTGCCCTATTGCCCATCTCTCCTACTGGCCTATCTCCTATCTCCCTATCTCCTACTGCCCTATCTCCATCTCTCTATCTCTCCCTCTGCCTATCCATCTCTCCTCTGCCCTATCTCTCTATCTGGCCCTATCTCCTATCTCCCTATCTCTCCCTATCTGCCCTATCTTCCCTATCCCCTATCTCTACTCTCCCTATCTGGCCCTATCTTCCTATCTCCATTCCTACTGGCCCTATCCTCCCTATCTGGCCTATCTCCCCTATCTCTCCCTATCTGGCCCTATCTCTCCCTATCTGGCCCTATCTCTCCCTATCTGGCCCTATCTCTCCCTATCTGGCCCTATCTCTCCCTATCTGCCCTATCTCTCCCTGTCTCCCCTATCTGGCCCTATCTCTCCCTATCTGGCCCTATCTGGCCCTATCTCTCCCTATCTCTCCCTATCTGGCCCTTTCTCTCCCTATCTGGCCCTTCTCTCCTATCTGGCCCTTTCTCTCCCTATCTGGCCCTATCTCTCCCTATCTGGCCCTATCTCTCCCTATCTGGCCCTATCTCTCCTATCTGGCCTATCTGGCCCTATCTCTCCCTATCTCCCTATCTGCCCTATCTGGCCCTATCTCTCCCTATCTCTCCCTACTCTCCTATGGCCCTATCTTTCCCTATCTTTCCCTATCCTCCTATCTGCCCTATCTCTCCCTATCTCGCCCTATCTCCCTATCTCTCCCTATCTGGCCCTATCTCTCCCTATCTCTCCCTATCTGCCCCTATCTCTCCCTATCTGGCCCTATCTCCCCTATCTCCCTTCTGGCCCTATCTCTCCCTATCTGGCCCTATCTCTTCCCTATCTGCCCTATCCCTCCCTATCTCTCCCTATCTGGCCCTATCTCTCCCTATCTCTCCTACTGGCCTATCTCTCCCTATCTGCCCTATCTCTCCCTATCTGGCCCTATCTTCCATATCTGGCCTATCTTCCTATCTGGCCCTATCTCTCCCTATCTCCCTATCTGGCCCTATCTCTCCCTATCTGGCCCTATCTTCCCTATCTGGCCCTATCTTCCTATCTGGCCCTATCTGCCCTATCTGCCCTTCTCCCTATCTGGCCCTATCTCTCCCTATCTCCTATCTGGCCCTATCTCTCCCTATTGCCCATCTCCTATCTCCCTATCTCCCTATCTGGCCCTATCTCTCCCTATCTGGCCCTATCTCCCCTATCTCTCCTATCTGGCCCTATCTCTCCCTATCTGGCCCTATTGCCTTATCTCTCCCTATCTCCCTATCTGGCCCTATTCTCCCTATCTCTCCCTATCTGGCCCTATTCTCCCATCTCCCTATCTCTCCTATCTGGCCCTATCTCCCTATCTCTCTATCTGGCCCTATCTCTCCCTATCTCTCCCTATCTCTCCGACTGGCCCTATCTCTCCCTATCTGCCTATCTCTCCCTATCTGGCCCTACTCTCCCTATCTCCCTATCTGGCCCTATCTTCTCCCTTCTTCCTATCTGGCCCTATCTCCCTATCTTCCCTATCTTCCGTATCTGGCCATTTCCTATCTCCCTATCTGGCCCATCTCTCCCTATCTGGCCCTATCTCTCCTATCTGGCCCTATTCTCCCTATCTGGCCCTATCTCTCCCTATCTCTCCTATCTGGCCCTATCTCTCCCTATCTGGCCCTATCTCTCCCTATCTGGCCCTATCTCCCCTATCTGGCCCTATCTTCCCATCTGCTATCTCTCCTATCTGGCCCTATCTCTCCCTATCTGGCCCTATCTCTTCCCTATCTGGCCCTATCTCCTTGGCCCTATCTCTCCCTATCTTCCCTATTGGCCCTATCTCTCCCTATCTTGCCCTAATCTGGCCCTATCTCTCCCTATCTGGCCCTATCTCTCCCTATCTGGCCCTATCTCTCCCTATCTGGCCCTATCTCTCCCTATCTCTCCCTATCTGGCCCTATCTCTCCCTATCTGGCCCTATCTCTCCCTATCTGGCCCTATCTCTCCCTATCTCTCCCTATCTCTCCCTATCTGGCCCTTTTTTCTCCCTATCTCTCCCTATCTGGCCCTATCTCTCCCTATCTGTCCCTATCTCTCCCTATCTGGCCCTATCTCTCCCTATCTGGCCCTATCTCTCCCTATCTGGCCCTATCTCTCCCTATCTGGCCCTCTCTCTCCCTATCTGGCCCTATCTCTCCCTATCTGGCCCTATCTCTCTTTGTCTCTCCCTATCTGGCCCTATCTCTCCCTGTCTTTCCCTATCTGGCCCTATCTTCCCCTATCTGGCCCTATCTCTACTTATCTGGCCCTATCTGGCCCTATCTCCCTCATAGGAGCCAATGCTAAAAACGGGATTGCCTCACAAGCAATCCAGTTTCTGGCTCTGCAGCCTGCGTGAAAAATCATACAGGCTGCAGTTTTCGGAGCGGTTCTGTTAACTGCAATGCGGGAACCGGATTGCTCAGGATGTGTAATCTGAGCAATGTGGTTCCCGCGTATACTGCCGCCGGGATAAGCAAAGTGTTCCGTGATTGTTTAAATCTGCCTACGGCAGCATGGATGAGCAAACTATCCGGTAACCAGATTGCTCAGGATTACACATCCTGAGCAATCTGGTTACCGGATTGCGGCTTCAGCATTCCAGTTCCCGGATTGCTGAATGTCAGGCATCCAGATCCAGATGCGGTGAACGCAATTCCATATTTAAGTGTGACCCTAGCCTTTATTCCAGATACAAAGAAAAACACGGGTAAAAATAATGCATAACAGGAGCCATAGAGTGGACTTACCTGGGCACCGGTTTATGTGTTTCAAGGCTTAAACTCCCTCTTATTCATAACCATTTCTTATATGAAGACTTCAGCTGAATTCGCTGTAAACTGTAAAATAAGGCTAATAATTAATATAATCTGTATATGTTTCTTTAGTTTTAAATACAAATCACGGGCGCCTTAATTTATTTTTACAGACAGTGCAGCAATGTCCCTTATGTTTATGGACTGTCCAGAAATTTCTGGACATTTGGAAACCCAGACTGCAAGTTAGGCTCGGGTCACACATAAGCCCTGGATCCGTTTTTGGCATCAGTTTTTTAACTTTAGTTTTCTAAGTCCAAAAACTGATGCTAAAAACTGATCCTGGGATCAAGTGTGACTGCATTGTTAACAAAAGTTAATTGTTTTTTTTTACTGAACCCAAAAAAACGCTGTAAGCAACAATTTTGGGTGCAGTAACAAAATTAATCCATTTTTTTAACATGGGGCCCAATGGGAAAACGGATCCGTTTTTTTTGTGCAGTAAAGTCCAACTGCACAATAGCTGCACAGGAGGCTCAAAAAACAGCCCATAGAAAGGATTTGTTATTGAAACCAGTGGTAAAAAACTGATTGGCATGTGTGACCCTAGCCTTAGTCCACAGACTCTAAACATATGACAGATACATGACTCCTCCAGGGTCAGGTCATATTCGTGTGCTGGATATTACACCACATGACACCAATAGATATGGAGACCCTGGACCTGCCCCCTTTCACCCTCCTTATGCCATGGACTTCTATAGCCCCACCCTGTACCTGCCCAATCCACCTTCCTTATGCTATGGACTTCTATGGCCCCCACCCTGGACCTGCCCCCATCCACCTTCCTTACAGCCCCTGCCCAACATCCCCACAGCCCCTATTCCTATTCCCTTCTGTACACTTGCTTTGGCAAAACTGATGTGTAGTTGAATCTGAATCTTGAATCTGATATGGAGAACCTCTATCTTTTATGCTTGTACGGTCACGGCCACTCTAATCATATATGGATGTGAATAGTTGCCGTTACCACCATGTACAGTGGGTACAAGTTGGGGATGGTCTTGTTGTATGACATTGACCTATTTATAGAAGTGCTGCTTATGTCTGGAGTCTGGAAGAATCACTAGAAGCTTTGATGTTCCTTCATTATACATTTTTAGAGTAGAAACTATTCAATGTTGTAGATTCTCAACATGCTTTGTTTTTCTTTAATAGGATGGAAGACTGTGATCAAGACGGAGAAACATCACCCCGCTATGTGACCTCCCTGTCTAAGATGCAAGTATCTCATTGTAGCCCCTGTAACTGACTAAGGGTACCTTTACACGCGGCTACATTTCTAGGGTGGCTACAGGTAACTTACTGGTTGCAGTGAAATCATTGAGACATAGTTCTATCTTGTTGCTGTGTACAAATGGAATAATCTCTCCATGATTTCACTGCAACCAGTAAGTTACCTGTAGCCACCCTAGAAATGTAGCCGCGTGTAAAGGTACCCTAAGGCTGCGTTCACACTCAGCGCATTTGTGAGGCTGTGCTTTTGGTGTAAAACTGCACCAAGGGCGCATTCTCACAGAACGCAGCATTGTGTGTGTGAACGGGCCTGCACGTATCCCCTGCGTTTTATACTTAGCTCGCAGCGCTCCCTCGGTGATCACTGGTGTCTTCTGAGTTCCCGCTGGCCCTCAGCAAGCAGCAGGCTCTAGGACCCTGCACCACCACGTGACCGGTGACGTCTCCTGGTCACATGGTGCTGTGTAAGGTCCTGTGCAAAGCGCCAGTATGAGGAGATTTCCGGGGAGCAGCGGCTAGGTGAGTAAAAAGTGCACTAAAAAAAGCATGCTCAGTACACTAAAACTGCTCTGTTCTCGTAATTTCACTTTAGCAGTGTATCTATCCTGAGTGATGCAAGTAGATTAAAACAGGCCCAGAAATTGTATTCTTTAGATCTGATCTATACCATTCCATAGAATTTCATAGGCACTAATATCTTATATTTATGCATTATTGACCTATACTACTGATTTGAATACCCATTTGCATTCTTTGGATTAAATCTAAACCATTGCATTGTATCTCAGCACTATTCTAATTATCAACTTACTATTGCATTTTTTTTTTATTGACACCATTTTTGTCAGGCACAAGAACACAGACAGGCACACACATAAGAACAAAGACAGGTACACGTATAAAAACACAGATAGGCACACGCACAAGAAGGCAGACAGGTACACGCACAAGGACACATACAGACAGGCACATGTATAAGAACGCAGACAGGCACACGCATAAGGCTGGGGTCACACTTGCGTTTTTTTCATGAGTTTTTGGAGACCTGCATTTAAAAAAAGAAACATGTAAAAAAGCACCCATAGGCCCCCATGTTAAAAAACTCATGCCCTAATAGCAAAAACGCATGTCTTAATAGCAAAAACGCATGTGTGACAGTACCATGCGGTTTTGTGTGCGTTTTTGCAATTATGTGTTTAGCTGACATCCAAAAACGCATGGTACATTAGTACCATTTAGTACCATCCAAAAACGCATGCGTTTTCCATAGGGGCCCATGTTAAAAACAACGTTTTTAAAACAGCATCAAAAAATGGTGCATGCACTATTTTTGGGTGCTGATTTAAAAATGCATGCAAAAACGCAGGGTGCCATCAGACACCTTAAAAAACGCATGTAGAAATGGAAAAAAGCATGCCGAAACGCATGCTTTTTTTTAAGAAAATCAGTTCAAATTGTGAGCGGACACCATGTCGCGTTTGGAGATCCCCTGTGTGCCTAAACATTGGAGCTCCCCCACAAGTGACCCCATTTTGGAAACTAGATCCCCCAGGGAACTTACCTAGATGGGTAGTGAGCATTTTGAACCCCAGGTGCTTCACAAATCGATCCGTAAAAATGAAAAAGTACTTTTTTTTTTTTCACAAAAATTTTCTTTTAGCCTAAATTTTTTCATTTTCACATGGGCAACAGGATAAAATGGATCCTAAAAATAGTTGGGAAATTTCTCCTGAGTACACCAATATCTCATATATGGTCATAAACCACTGTTTGGGCGTACAGCAGGGCTCAGAAGGGAAGGAGCGCCATTTGACTTTTTGAATAAAAAATTAGCTCCAATAGTCAATTTGCGCTCCTTCCTTTCTGAGCCCTGCCGTGCGCCCAAACAGTGGTTTATGACCACATCTGAGATATCAGTGTACTCAGGAGAAATTGCCCAACAATTTTTAGGATCCATTTTATCCTGTTGCCCATGTGAAAATGAAAGAATTGAGGCTATAAGAACATTTTTGTTGGAAAAATTAAAATGCCCATTTTTTCCTTCCATGTTGCTTTAGTTCCTGTGAAGCACCTGAAGGGTTAATAATCTTCTTTAATGTAGGTTTGAGTAGCTAGAGGGGTGCAGTTTTTGGAATGGTGTCACTTTTGGGTGTTTTCTGTCATGTACACCCTCAAAGGGACTTCAAATGTGATGTGGTCACTAAAGAAATGGTTTTGTAAATTTTGCTGGAAAAATGAAAAATTGATGATGAACTTTGAACCCTTATAACTTCCTACCCCCAAAATTTTTTTTTTTGCCAAAATTGTGCTGATGTAAAGTAGACATGTGGTAAATGTTATTTATTAACAATTTTGTGTCACATAACTCTCTGGTTTTGCAGAATAAAAATTCACAATTTTAAAATTGCTAAATTTTAAAAACTTTTGCCAAATTTTAGATCTTTTCTCAAATAATCGCAAAAAATTATCGACCTAACTTTAATACTAACATGAAGCCTAATATGTCACGAAAAAACAATCTCAGAATCGCTAGGATCCGTTGAAGCGTTCCAGAGATATAACCTCATAAAGGGACACTGGCCAGAATTGACAAAAATGGCCTGGTCATTAGGGTCAAAATAGGCCCGGGGGTAAAGGGGTTAATAGACACCTCGTTCACCAATTCTCTCCGACGTAGTCCAGGATCCAGCGACCTCCAAACCAGATCCAATATCAGCTGATCACTTTACCGGCTGGTAAAGCGATCAGCTAATTCAGTCAGCTGACAGGCCAACAGATCAGCTGATGTGCCGGCTGGTAAAGCGATCAGCTAATTCAGTCAGCTGACAGGCCAACAGATTAGCTGATGTGCCGGCTGGTAAAGCGATCAGCTAATTCAGTCAGCTGACAAGCCAGCAGATCAGCTGATGTGCCGGCTAGTAAAGCGATCAGCTAATTCAGTCAGCTGACAGGCCAACAGATTAGCTGATGTGCCGGCTGGTAAAGCGATCAGCTAATTCAGTCAGCTGACAGGCCAACAGATTAGCTGATGTATCGGCTGGTAAAGCGGCCAGCTTATTCAGTCAGCTGACCAGCTGGCACATCAGCTGATCAGTTTGCCAGCTGGTAAAGCAATCAGCTGATTCAGGTCATTGCAGTTGATGTCTCGACTGGACGTCTTCCCCTCGCATTCTGGAACACTTGAGGATAGGTGATTATTTTATTTTTATTCTTTTATTACCATTGTTCCCTTCTATTTCGCATTAGCAGCGTATGTACAGTACAGGCATCCAGAAGCTGCCTGTACATACACCTGCTACAGCGAAACTACAGCCCCGACATCTGACACGGCAACATGAACACAGGATTCTCCCTGTTTTCCTGCTCCCGGGTGACATCACATCCTGCTGCGCCTTCGCTTATAAGTACTGGGATAGCAGATTGTGTGAAGAGCAATGTGTTATTCCAGTGCTTATAATGGGGCCTATGGAGGAAGCGTGTGCAAAAAAGCACAAATTAATTGACCTGATCATTGTTTTTATGGACGCGCTTTCTACCCCAAAATCGCATTCGCAAAATCTTCCTGAGTTAAAACATTAGTATTGTTGTTTCTAAATGCATATGAACTTGTTTTCTTTACATTATTTGCGGTCTGAAAGCACGGCTTCTTTTTACTATTTTGACGATTTCTGTATCTCGTACCTGTACAAATAACCGATATCTTTAACTGATTTATCACAAAAAGATATAAATACCTTGATATAAGGTATTCTACTCTTAGTTAATATTTAAATACTATATATAATTTATGAACACATTATTTTTCTTCTCCCTATTTTTGGGGACATAATAAAAAGAATGAAGAAAAAGAATAAACTTCATAACTCATTAGAGAAAGATTATGGACATGTAAAAAAGGTTTCTTGGGCATCTTAGACATGGAATGAATATCTGTAGATTACAGAGGAATGAACACATATTCCATATAAAAAGGTGTATATTATGATACCTGAGCATTATAAGTGGGGAATGAATGTGAAATATATGTAGATAATAGGAGAATGAACACATATCCCATATAACCATGTGTATATTATGTTACCTGAGCATTATAGGTGGGGAATAAACATGAAATACATGTAGATAATAGTAGAATAAACACATATCCCATATCACCAGGTGTATATTATGTTACCTGAGCTTTACAAGTGGGGAATGAACATGAAATATATGTAGATAATAGGAGAATTAACACATATCCCATATAAAAAGGTGTATATTATGTTACCTGAGCATTATAGGTGGAAAATGAACATGAAATACATGTAGATAATAGTGGAATAAACACATATCCCATATAACCAGGTGGATATTATGTTACCTGAGCTTTACAAGTGGGGAATGAACATGAAATATATGTAGATAATAGGAGAATGAACACATATCCCATATAACCAGGTGTATATTATGTTACCTTATTTCCCACCTATAATGCTCAGGTAACATAATATACACCTGGTTATATGAGATATGTGTTCATTCTTCTATTATCTACATATATTTCATGTTCATTCCCTACCTATAATGCTCAGGTAACATAATATACATCTGGTTATATGGGATATGTGTTCATTCTCCTATTATCTACATATATTTCATGTTCATTCCCCACCTATACTGCTCAGGGAACATAATATACATATGGGATATGTGTTCATTCTCCTATTATCTACATATATTTCACACCTATAATGCTCAGGTAACATAATATACACCTGGTTATATGGGATATGTGTTCATTCTCCTATTATCTACATATATTTCACACCTATAATGCTCAGGTAACATAATATGCACCTGGTTATATGGGATATGTGTTCATTCTCCTATTATCTACATATATTTCACACCTATAATGCTCAGGTAACATAATATGCACCTGGTTATATGGGATATGTGTTCATTCTTCTATTATCGACTTATATTCCATGTTCATTCCATGTCTAAAATGCCCAAGAAACCTGTTCTACATCTACATAATATATACCTAGTAAGTTATTATCTTCATTCTTATTTATTCCTTTTCTTCATTCGTTTTAGTACGTCCCCTATTTTTGTATTTATATATTGTTAGCTAATTACTGCAGGTCCTGGTAATCCTTTGGTAGCACATCTGCCGCCACAGAACTGACCATAATAACACAATACCTTTTTTTGACCTTGCATTATCTTAGTTAATAACCAAGTTTTTATTTCCACACTGTTTCTATTTTGCTACTTTGGTATATTATGTCTACATGTATATTGTATCATACCTTGTATCAACTTATCTAGATTTTGCGTCCTATCTAATCTGAGTCTTTCTTCCCTATTTTGCTTGCCACGGTCCCAGGCTGGACCATTACTGCTCCTCCATGATGAGTATCCCTGCTAACGAACTGTGCACTCCACAAGCACTCTTAATCACATCATAGTTCTCCCATTGAATCTTTCCCAGCCACTGCTATCACGCATGCCCAGTGTTATTAGCGTTCGTCATATTGGAGCTCCCGTCTGAGGCTGAATGCTCCGCCCACGCATGCACAATTCGCGCATAGCATGATCTGTCAATCACAGGCACTTCCGCTGTGACATCCTCCTGATACAGAAGCCACTCAGCTGTGGCGATTTGCACACTGCCTGCTCTACCATCTTACAGGTGATTACTAATGATTCCATTACTTACCTATATAATGCACAAACCACTCAAATACATTACCTTTCCCATGATAAAGTTACCGGTGTAACAGAAAGCGTGGGCTTCTTTAGCAGGGTCCCCCTGGCACAGCTCAGCACACCTCTACCCCTGGTAATAGCCCCTATGGGGTCTGGGCACAATCTTTGCTATTTTGCACAAGACTTGCATAAATACTGGCTTTATTCTGAGTAAAGACTTGTCATTTGCCATTTATGACTTACTAGGTGTCTGTCAGGGATTTTCCGACTATCTTGAGGTCTGACCATTTATGGGCTACTATATGCTGAGTGATATACAATTTTGTAATTCTGGACCTGACTTTGTCTGACCAACTCTGGAGGCCCTGGATTTTAGCCAGACGCTTATTTGAGAAGTTAAATCCTCTCGAAACAGATCTTTGACAGGTTATATCTGCTGCAATTGCTGTAGAAGTCTTTTTACCTGCATTTTTGTATACTTGTGCTCTGGTGACTAGACAAATTTCCAAGGAGGTGATCTTGACAGACTACACGTTGTTCTAATAGGAACATTGACCTGTTCATATAAATGTCTGATTTAGACTTGTATGCTGCACTTTAAACAGTCTTATTGCCGATATATATTGTGTTTCTCTCTTCTGTGCTGTGTATAACATTCTGGGGGGGGCCTGATATGTTTGGCAAGATAACCTGCCGCCAGGGGACTCTGACAAGGGCGTTTTTGCAGAGAGCACAAGAGCACTTGGCAGAGGGTGTACTTTGGGGTATAGATGAGTTGGGGAAGATAACCGCTAGTGGAATGAATGGCCAAAACATTGATTAGCACACAGCTATTTATTGTGTATGGGGCCCCTAACTATGGAAAGCGCCTGAAGAGAGTGGTAGAAGCCTGACAAAGAGGCATCCAAAATGGGAGCAGAGCTGTACAGATGAGCAGCTTGGTGGAGTAACTGTCCGCTGGGAGAAACTGCCAGATACAAACACCTGTTTGAGTTAGTGAAGTGACAGACTCTGCAATTGGATTTTTATAGGTTTTAAGGTTGAAGGTTGGCTTCTATCAAGTTCAAGCTATAGCCCAACATGATAATCCAAAGAAAGGCAAACACCCCAGGGGGCAGACACTAATAACTCCATATTAAGAGAAAGATTGCTTCCTTACTCCACATGTAGCAATCAGACTAGTTCCATATATATTATCATCCCATCACAGACTCTAGTGCAGGGTTTCTCAACTCCAGTCCTCAGGACCCACCAACAATGCATGTTTTCAGGATTTCTTCAGTATTGGACAGGTATTGGAGTCATCACCTATGCAGATAATTAAATGATCGCCTGTGCAATATTAAGGAAATCCTGAAAACCTGTAATGTTGGTGGGTCCTGAGGACTGGAGTGGAGAAACACTGCTCTAGTGCCTGTAATATTATATTTTTTAAGAAAGCAATCACAGTCGTTTTTGACCATTAGCAGTGAATCTATCAGTACAACATCGTACAGCATTAACCCTTTTCCGATAAACCATGCCCCTATTCAGTGCGGCCTGCATCCTTATGTATCAAGTTTATCTTTCCACAGAATAGTGGATAACTGTCTGATTGCTTGGGGGGCTAACCAATGGGAATCCCATCAATCCTGAGAGGAGGGTTTTGTAGGGTCGTGTCTGAAGGGAGAAAGGTCTTACATGTGCACATTTAATCTTAAAAGTGCTAAAAAGAGTTGAGTGCATCTCTCTATTATCTTCAACCCTCCCACTGGAAATGGATGAAGCTCAAGCCCAACCACAGCTCCATTCACACGGGTCTCTTCAGAGCCCAATTCTCAGGGTCAGTGGGACCCCAGTGGTCAAACACCCAACAATCGGCAAGTTATTTCATATCCTGTAGGGAATATATTACAAACTTGGTAAAACAACTTTAGTTCCTCTAAGGGCACCTTTTTGCCCCATTTATTCTATTAGTACTAAAAGCACCATTCTGCGATTTATATAAGTGTGGTAGCAGTTGTTCTGTGACCCCTATTTGGCCTGACACGGTCTAGGAGCAAAGAATAGACCAGGTGAGATTGTTCCATGTACAAATGTGAAAGTGGTTTAATTCATCCTTGTTACTCCTATCAGGTCATCGTGAAGATTCATCTTGATATATATGGCATTTTGTTAAATATCCCACTATTCAATAGAGTGGTATGATGAGTAATCATAAAGGAAAGAGCTGTGTGTTCTGCTCTGTGGTGTTCTGTGAATTGATATAACACAGACATACTGTGTGTGGGTGAAGGGGTGTGTATCACTAATCATACACCTCTACCCTTTCTCTATGTCTTGTTTTTGGCTTTTATGTGATTGAACTGTAATTTGAGACATTCATTTTAATATATCAGTAAAGATTACTTTTATGTGTATTTTTTGTACCAATTGGCTATTAATACTAGTTCTATAGATAGTAAATAAATTCACAATATTTACCTCCAAATGTAGCAAAGATGTTCCCAAAAAAAGGTAAATCCAGAAATAATTGTCAAATCCAGTAGAAATTGTCAAATCCAGTAGAAATTGTCAAATCCAGAAATAATTAGCTAATCCACAAAGAAATCGCAAATCGGCAGACGCTCCAGTAGATGCTTCCACTAGAAAGACAAATACTGAATGAAGTGATCCAGTCAGATGAAACAGAATGTCAATAAATTCTAACAATGAGTTGTGACATCACGGAGTTCCGATCCCTTTCAGATATGGTAACTGATGATGGCCATAAAGAAAAGTAGTAACAACTATTGTAGATAAAGATGGTGTGTACAGACATTGGGATCACGCAGACACTGATTTTTCCAAAAATATAATAATGTTTATTTATACAAAATATTCCTTTAGGAAGCCAAGCATTTTGCGATATGCGAGGGTCTCCTTCTTCCCTTCACAGGCAACCTACTGTATGCCAGCAATTAGCGCTTTGTTTTTTTTATTTTTTATTTTATTTGATAGGGGCTCTATATAGGAGCTCACTACACAGGTACATGTACAGGGGGGCCATTTATATGGATGCACCTTAATAAAATGGGAATGGCTGGAGATATCAACTTCCTGTTTGTGGCACATTAGTATATGGGAGGGGGAAATCTTTTCCAGATGGGTGGTGACCATGGTGGCCATTTTGAAATCAGACATTTTGGATCCAAGTTTATTTTTTCAATGGGAAAATGTGACACATCAAACCTATTGAGAATTTCATAGGAAAAACAATGGTGTGCTTGGTTTTAACGTACCCTTATTCTTTCATGAGTTATTTCCAAGTTGATGATCACTTATAACATGTGTTCAAAGTGCTGTCCATTGTGTTGGATTGTCAGTGCAACCCTCTTCTCCCACTCTTGACACACTGATAGTAACACCACAAAAAAAATGCTAGCACAGGCTTCCAGTATCTGTTGTTTCAGATTCTGCACATCTCATATCTTCACAGCATAGACAATTGCCTTCAGATGAGTGATGAGGCAAACTTTTTTGTGAATAGTGAAGTTAACAAAGAAAACCACCGGTATTGGTCTGATACTAACTCACAGTGGATTGATCCCTCCAAGACTGTTGGAATACAAAAATTGATGGTATGGTGTGGTATATGGGGTCCAAAGATAGTGAGGCCATTCTTCATCAATGGAAACCTCAATGCCACTGGATATCTGAAATTGCTACATGATTCAGATATCCAGGGTGGCATTGACAATCCAACACAATGGGCAACACTTTGAACACATTTTATAAGTGGTCATAAACTTGTAAATAACTAATGAAAGAATATAGTTACGTTAAAACCAAGCACACCATTGTTTTTCCTATGAAATTCTCAATAAGTTTGTCACATGACCCTCTTCCCATTGAAAAAAATAAAGTTGGATCCAAAATGGCCGACTTCAAAATGGCTGCCATGGTCACCACCCATCTGGAAAAGTTTCCCCCCTCCCATATACTATTGAGCCACAAACAGAAAGTTTATATCACCAACCATTCCCATTTTATGTTCACCCATATAAATGGCCCACCCTGTATTATATATATATATATATATATATATATAAATTGTCGAGGTAAAGATATATTTTTACCTATATTTTATAGTATATATATATATATCTATGTCATTTATACTTTTATATTTGTTTATCTTTTATAACTAATATATTGGCTTATAGCATTAAATGGAACAATAAGTTTTTCTTCTGTTCAGGTATGTACTCAAGATAAATATATATATCTATTTATCTCTCTCATCTCTCTCTCTCTTATTCTTTCCTTCTCTCCTCCTCTTTCCCCTTTCTCTCATTCTCTTCATATCTCTCTCCTTTCTTCTCTTTCTTACTCTCTTCATCTCTCTCCCCTCTTTTCTCTTGCTTCCCTTCCCCCTATCCATGAATATGTTCTAAACAAAGTGTTTTGCAGATGTATGTGAGACTGCTGGAGGAACAAGACGCAATGTACCAAGTTGTCCTTGAAGTAGAGGCCTGCTGTGTTGGTACTAGGCTGTGCCATGAGAAACTGGAGATGGCTGCATACCAGAGGCTAAAAGATGACACCTGGACTGATTGGAGGATGGACTTACGAAAGACAAAGAATTACTTATTACTAATAAATAGACATTAGCGTAATCCCACCTAAACTCTTAGCATAAATACACCCCGTTTTGGATATTTACATGCTTATCTTCTGGACTATAAAAGATGGTGTACCCGGATATGCAGTTCAGTTGCTGTGTATATCTTGCCAATGCTATTAAAGCACCGAACATGATTTAAGTTTAAATCGGATAATCAGTCTGATTTTATACTTATTTGGTACCACATGTTCATAGTCTGATTTGGAGTGACCGGTGAAGGAGTGGAAGGGTTAAATTGCCTTGTCAATTGGCACCCCAGATGGGACATAGCCAGTGATCCGCGACCCTCACGGACCCGTGCCCGGATGCCCCTGGATGACGCCCGTATTGGCTGACCCTTGGTCGACCTCCAAACACGGTAAGTGGAGATCGCATTCATATGTGTGTCGCCCTTACAGTGTTTCAGCCGATATTGGTTAAGTCTGGGGTGTCCTTTGGGTCTAGGGGGGTGACCGGTCGAGTGGTGAGACTAAGCATGATCCAGAGCTATGTTCCGAACCAGCAACACGAGATATATTGCCTTTTGCACGTGCTCGCTCATGCACCACGCCTCCTCCACGGTCATCATTCATTCCTCACTTGCAAATTAACCCTTTCTGTGCCTGCTGTTGGCTTGTGAATTGAGGTGTAATTTTATTGCCCGTGACTGTTGTTTAACTGCATTGTTCAAATTCCAATCTAGAGATACTGTGAGATACTGAGAAGGGTATAGATTGGGGACGGTGTAGATAGGAAAATAGGAGACATTATTATATCTGCACGTGACTAAGGTGTTTGGGCACTTATATTTTTGGAGAGGAGACTGCCTCCCGGTTGGAATATCGTGACAGGACAGTCTGTAAGCACTGGTGTCTAGCCTAGGGGCAGAATATAGTGAGCGTGAAGAGCCGTGCCACGCTTGGAGTGAGCGTGAAGAGCCGTGCCACGCTTGGAGTGAGCGTGAAGAGCCGTGCCACGCTTGGAGTGAGCGTGAAGAGCCGTGCCACGCTTGGAGTGAGCGTGAAGAGCCGTGCCACGCTTGGAGTGAGCGTGAAGAGCCGTTCCACGCTTTAGGGGCACAGTGTTGATTGTCGCTGTCAGCGGACTGAGCTGCAGCAGGCCGTAGTATTCTGTGAGTCATGTTGCGTCTCCTAAAGCAGAAAAAGACCGTATCCCACAAGTTAGATGAGGATGCTGTGGAAATGAAAGCATTGGTAGAATCACGGGAAGGCAAACAGGCTGTTAAGAATGTGGAAAGGTTATACAAGTACGTAGGATTGTCTTTGTCAGGGAGATTGCAGCTATCTATATGGAATGATTTTATTCAGGGAAAAAAAAAAAAAAAAGGGCAAGCTGAAAGACCAAGGGCTGCTAGATCAGACACAGGCTCATCTACGGGTTGCACGTAGTCTGAAAACTGAGGAATGGAGAGAAGTTGATGGAGAAGGGGGAAAAGATGATGCAGAGCCTGTGTTTGGTTATAAGCTGCTTCCTAACAATAATTTTATACAGTGTAAAATGGCCGCCACGCCATTGTTATTGAGTACGCCATCCCAGCCATCACCCTATCATGGCGGCGATATGAGGTCCCCGGATGTGTGGGTGTGTTAAGTTAAAGTTTATTAAGTAGTTCCTAGCTCCAGAGTGGTTGGGGTAGATTGGGGTGGGGTGTGTGTAATCTTGTGAAGATTATTCTGTTTTATTGAAGTCACACCGACTGTCACTACACTCTGTTCACGGTCCGTCTATCAATATATTTTACTATTCTTTCTGTCATGGAAAGTTCTTGAAGTTATAAAAAGTAAATGAAGAGTTAGATATTATGCCACGGGATCTCAGATAATGGCTAGAATTGTTAGTTGTATATAGCTACAAGTGTGAAACAGTTAATCAAATTTATGAGCTCTGTTTGAGAGAGAAAGATTTCTTTTTCTATTGTGTGAGTTTCAAAATTCCTTATCTAAACAGCTGTGTGTGTGACCTTGTAGAAGCCTGCTTATGCTGGAAGGAGGGAAGGGAGAGAGCGAGAAAGCCAGAGAAAGGGGGAGTGAAGGGTGGAATCTGCAGGTGCCTGACATGCACACTGGAATCTTATCCATCTTTCCAAGGATTCTGAATGACAAGAATGAATTTTTCACATTTATGGTAGTTTGGTATTAATAATAATGTCTAATATTGAATATAATAATCAGATTTTTATTGATTTATATGAGTGGAAAAAAAAAAAAGAAAAAAGGGGAGATCCTAAAGTATTCAGTTTGTATGCATGTGTACTAAAAGTAGTGCCTAGCTCGTGTATAGAGAGATATGAGGTTAGAAGACTGAGGGTCTCCAGTGGGGAAGACGGGTTAAACCTGAAGTTACTTGCGATGGTGTGTTCTGGTGCAGTCGCTGTTCTGGAGGTCTGAACCTGTGATGGCAGACGTGGGAGCGGCTGGTGACCTGTAGAATACGTGCTGAGGAGTCAGTCCCTGGGGATGCCTGGTTTGAGAATTCTTGACCCTCTCCCTGTAATTTTATTCACCATACTCCTGAAGTATTATAAATAGGTCACACCTCCTTAAATTTCTTCTATCAGAGCAGTCTTTGTTCCTTACTGTGTGAAAATATTTCTTATAGTCCGTTATCTTTCCCCATATGGGAGGGGTGAGGAGGCTTTCTGGAGAAAATGCTGGTAGCAGGAATTTTGAATTAAAAGATGATGTTACATATGTCTGCTCTGATGTACAGCGCCTATATGGTGTTTTCTACCATTTATTATCTAGTAATAAAAATGTAATCAAAATAACTAGTAGAAAATTGCAATTATATTGTTGAATAAAAATTTCCTAATTTCTGAAATTAATACAAATTTGAGGTTTTTTTTATTGCAGATATGTTTATAGACGGAAGAGATTTTTATGCTGGATAATGGTAGGATCCTCATATGAGGTAATCAGAATGTTTGGTTCTGATTTGCACTTTCTGAGTGAATGGAGCGATTTCCGGTTGAAGAATTCCTTAACAATACGGTAAGCCTACTAAATGCAGTATTGGTATATTACGGTGAGGTAGACACCATGTTATCAGTCTAGGATGGTATAATCATACTGACAATCACCACAGGTGTCCTGTCCTCTCGGAGGTAGAAGGCAAGCTACCACAAAAGGTAGGAAAGGTAGTGGAGGGTGGTTGCCCCATCCCAGCCGGGTTGTGTCTGGCGGCCTGAGCCCTCTCTATAGTCGACTGCCTTATAGGGACTGACCGAACCACTAACAGTGTTAAACTAGGAGTCGTGAGAGGGGACAGGGCAGGCCATGATATCTCTCATCAGCAAAGGTTAGACTGGTCTCTGCTTGGCCTCACTTTACGCCTCAAAATAGGTGACAGGTGAGATCAGGTGAGTACCTCCTAGTTCGCTCCTGGTACAGGTAAGCTGTGTATACTATCCTGCATTATTCTTGCGCACAGCACAACTCAGAAAGGTACGGGTTTCGAGCGGCAGTCGCTCCATGGGTTTGGAAATTGCAAATAGTGAGCGGACAAGGAAACCAAGAAAACTGTATAAAAATTGTCCCAATATGTGTAAATCTCTTTCTTCTATCCAAGGTATTGTAGATGTCAAATATATACTGGTTAAAATGTTATTAAGTAGAGTAAGTAAATAAATGAGTAAATAATGTGGTTTTTGCCTGCTTAACTGTATACTAATTATATTATGACAAGTGAATAGCTGTATGCTTTTTGCTATGCTGTTTTGTTATTTCCCTTTTTACCTGTCTTTCAGGAAAGTTGGATGACTATTGATAAGTATATTTATATTGTTTAGAGTATAATTATATTGTCTGATATTATTATATCTGTTTGACTATTATGAGTGGTCAGGTCAATCGTCAAAGGGCTGAATATCTCATGTTTTTGTTCTTATGTACTTTCTCTTTACAAATCAATGGGTTATGATTTTTTTGTAATGTATCCTTCGCTTGTGGATAACTGTGCTTATTTGCAGATATTTAAGAAGTTCATATCCTTTTGTATACCCTCCATAATGATAATGGTATATGATAAAATGTTCAAGGGAGGATGAGTCTTGTACTTTTAAGGTTATATGTTACTAATAGTGTAAAACTGATACACAATTCCTCAGGCTGTTTCTAATATGTTTGAGGTTTCTTTTCCTTTCAACGGATTGGACTCTGAAAACAGCCAATGAATAGCGAAATTAATTTAACTGTAGAATCTAAATGAATTTTTTTTTTTTGAAGGGCAGAGATACAACTGACTGTCCAGAATATGTTCCGTTAATCCACAAGGAGCCTAAGATGAGAATTCCAGGAGGAGTGATTATATTGAAGGACAATTATACATGCTATATCTCCAACAACAACAGCAATATGTTAGTAGGAACCTTTAAATTGGGATTTTGTAATGAAAATAGCTCTGTAAGTACAAATTTATTCAGCGAACATATACGATATATGTATGATATTTACTGGTTGTGTGGGGATGGTAAGCTCCGATCCAGGTTGCCCGATGCCTGGACAGGTCAATGCACTCTAATTAAATTGGCTATGCAGTTCAAAATTTTACCATGGGACCCGGAGTTTTCCAGTGAGACTACTAAGAAAAGGAGAAGCGTTGATCAACTCCATATGGGTTATGAGGAGGATCCCCAGATATATATAAATGCTATTTGGGTGCCAAGGGGGGGTCCCCGACCAGTTTAAGGCTCGAAATCAAATATATGCTGGTTTTGCTTCCATAATTCCACAGATACAAATTAATAAAAATGTCGATTGGATCAATTATATATATTATAGCGAGCAAAGGTTCGTCAATTATAGCCGTGATGCTTTCCAGGGTATAGTTGAGGAATTAGGCCCCAACACTAGAATGACTCTTCAAAACAGGTTGGCCCTTGATATGCTCCTAGCTGAAAAGGGTGGGGTCTATGGAATGGTGGGGGAGGAGGAATGCTGTATATATATCCCGCAAAATTCAGGGGAAAACGGGAAAACCATGATAGCCCTTAAGAAAATTACTAAGTTGGCAGCAGAATTAAAAGCTAATGCTGGGGTAGATACATCTTTCTTTTCCAGTTGGTTGGGTGGACTTAAAGGGTTTCTTCAACAGGCCTGTCTGATACTAGTTGCTCTAATCTTGGTTGGGTCTATGGTTCTCTGTTGTGCCATTCCCCTATACAAAAAGGTCATCACCAAGGCAGCCTCATCTGGTACTATTTTTTGTCAAGAAGCTGATCCATTGACAGATGGAAGTATCAGTTTAGGGGAGATACCCAAGGGTCTTTCTCTCAGACAATCGAAGAATTTCCCCCATCATCAGATGCAGTTGAGGGAATTAAATTAGGGACAGTGCGGCGGGGAGAACGCCATGTGAGCCAGTGTAGGGGGTCTAGATGCTTTGGTGCCTTTCACAAGGAAAGAGATTTCTGAGGCATCTGACTGAAAAAGCCCAATTCGTCTCCTTACCCATCACATGGACAGTCTCAAAGGAAGCCTTATAAATAAATTTAGGGATAGATTTAGGGAAAAACTTACTTGTTAGGGGAAATTGTCGAGGTAAAGATATATTTTTACCTATATTTTATAGTATATATATATATCTATGTCATTTATACTCTTATATTTGTTTATCTTTTATAACTAATATATTGGCTTATAGCATTAAATGGAACAATAAGTTTTTCTTCTGTTCAGGTATGTACTCAAGATAAATATATATATCTATTTATCTCTCTCATCTCTCTCTCTCTTATTCTTTCCTTCTCTCCTCCTCTTTCCCCTTTCTCTCATTCTCTTCATATCTCTCTCCTTTCTTCTCTTTCTTACTCTCTTCATCTCTCTCCCCTCTTTTCTCTTGCTTCCCTTCCCCCTATCCATGAATATGTTCTAAACAAAGTGTTTTGCAGATGTATGTGAGACTGCTGGAGGAACAAGACGCAATGTACCAAGTTGTCCTTGAAGTAGAGGCCTGCTGTGTTGGTACTAGGCTGTGCCATGAGAAACTGGAGATGGCTGCATACCAGAGGCTAAAAGATGACACCTGGACTGATTGGAGGATGGACTTACGAAAGACAAAGAATTACTTATTACTAATAAATAGACATTAGCGTAATCCCACCTAAACTCTTAGCATAAATACACCCCGTTTTGGATATTTACATGCTTATCTTCTGGACTATAAAAGATGGTGTACTCGGATATGCAGTTCAGTTGCTGTGTTTATCTTGCCAATGCTATTAAAGCACCGAACATGATTTAAGTTTAAATCGGATAATCAGTCTGATTTTATACTTATTTGGTACCGCATGTTCATAGTCTGATTTGGAGTGACCGGTGAAGGAGTGGAAGGGTTAAATTGCCTTGTCAATATAATATAGAATATATAAAAGTTATAAATGCTTAGTACGATAGTGGCCGGGTACATAGTGGATGGCCGGCATGTATTGCAGGGGTGGTTGTCCTCTGTGATGTAAGCCAGGTTGTGTTCTCTGGTACCTTTGGTGCCACAACATTTATTTGTTCCAGGGTCAGACTTTACTAAAAGCCAGAGTGATGGGTGGGTCCAGATAGCCACATACCTCCACCTGTGGGTGTTTCTCATGTGTTATAATGGTGTCTGTTTGTTTGACACATGGTCAGTGTGTGGAAGTTTATCATACATGCAGAAAGAACCTATCAGTCACAGATAGGATGGATTAGCTATCCATCAAGACACAGACAGCTCAGCATGCCACAGCACTAGATTGGACGACTGAGCTGTCAATCACAAAACTGATAGCTCAGCACAGGTCTGATTCCAAAGTGGAGCAAACTGTCAATCATTGCGTTCAAGACACACTGAGCTGAGGAATGGTGACTGTACATATTGACGCTGGAGACAAAAGTTACCCATTCTAGTAATCGTGAGGGTGTCAGTGGTTGAATTCCCACAAATACTTTGGAGAGGTGATTACTTTTTTCCTATACTAGAATATCCTTATAACGAAATGTACACAAAATTCACTGTTTGTATGGAAATGAGTCAATACCACAGCACAATATACAGAAAAACCTACATGTAAATGCATCTAGATATATTGAAGATTACATTTTGAATAGTGTGAACTCTCAATATGAAGACCAATACATTTTAAGTCATAGTAACGTACCTGCTCTTTATTTTTTGGATGCAAGCTATTCTTTTACAGAACTGTATCCCTTCTTCATACAAGCAGAGTCAAGAGTGAATATTCTGAGGGAGATGATCGATATAGAAAAGGTTAATATGGTCATAATAAAATGTTTAACTTTGGAATCTAGAAATAAATATCCATTGTAAGATTTATGACTTTGATCATGAAATTCCAACAAGAAGCTGTCATCTTGTGTAGCATTATCATTAAGAGTAGATCCAGGGGCGTAACTAGAACTGGCAGGGCCCCATAGCAAACTTTTGAACGGGGCCCCCTCCAAGACACGCCCCCAATGACATGCCCCCTTCAAGACACACACCCCTGATGGTATACAGGCCCCCCAGTGGTATACAGGCCTCCCCAGTGGTAGTATACAGCAGCCTCCCAGTGGTAGTATACGGCAGCCTCCCCAGTGGTATATACAGGCCCCAGCAGTATATACAGCAGCCCCAGTGGTATACAGCAGCCTCCCCATTGGTATATTATATAGGAAAAGGACTGGCAACACCTAATGTTAGGTGCAAGCAAAAAACAAATATATTACAAGAAGTGAAATTGCTGCAACACTAAACATAATAGGAATGTGGAAAAGCTAATGGCTACTGACTACAATGAAACACAGGCCTATATGTACAGCTAAAAGGGGATATATGAAATGTGATCACAGTAAATACTGCACTAGAAAAAAAAAAAGAGAGACTTAGCTTCAACATTGGCGCCACTGTGGAAGAGCCCGGTAACTACGACAAAGTGCTCTCATCTTACCGGGTCCTATGCTAACACTCTATGCTATATACTACTGCTTGGATGAATTTATGAGTGTGTGAATGCAGTTAAAATCAGCTGCCCCAGTGGTATATACAGGCCCCAGCAGTATATACAGCAGCCCCAGAGGTATACAGCAGCCTCCCCAGTGGTATATACAGGCCCCAGCAGTATATACAGCAGCCCCAGTGGTATACAGCAGCCTCCCCAGTGGTGTATATACAGCAGCCCCAGTGGTATATACAGGCCCCAGCAGTATATACAGCAGCCCCAATGGTATACAGCAGCCTCCCCAGTGGTATATACAGCAGCCCCAGTGGTATACAGCAGTCTCCCCAGTGGTATATACAGGTCCCAGCAGTATATACAGCAGCCCCAGTGCTATACAGCAGCCTCCCCAGTGGTATATACAGCAGCTAGTGATGGGCGAATCCTAAATTACTCGGAATCGCTTGACTCTAGCGAGTCCGAGCCCGGGACTCGCTACTCGTTGCGAGTCTAGCGAGTCCAATGTTAATGAATGGGGAAGCGAGTAATAGCGAGTAGTGTGCGATTTACAAATCACAGATGTGTCTCGGAAGCTTCAGCCTGCCATTGATTTGCATTGGACTCGTTTACTGTGCAAGTAATCGCTGGGAAACCCGCACAGATAAGAGTCCGGCTGTCTCCTCTGTGCTGGCTGCCGCAGCTCCAGGGTCCTAGAGCCCGCCTGCTGCCTGATGTAGCAGAGCTGAGATTGTTCTCAGTCTGCTCATCCCTGTGCATAGACATCTATATCTATGCACAGGGGATGTAGCAGAGAGGACATCGCGTTTTGGACTGCGTCGGACGGAAGAGGATTTTTTAAATTAAAGATGGAGTCCCTAATGGCTTTTTTTTTTATTTCTAATAAAAAATTTTCTTTGTGTTGTGTTTTTTTTAAAACAATTTAATAGAAATTCATGGCGGTCATGTCTAATATTGGCTACCCTGAAAGCGAACAAATGTATTTCTGGAACCAGCCGGATCCAGCAGGCAGCGACGGGCTGCCCCCAACCCCCAGGTGCCTATTTGTACCTGGCCGGACACAAGAATATAGGGGAGCCCTTTTTTTTATTTATTTCATGAATTTCATGAAATAATAAAAAAAAAATGCGTGGGGCTCCGCGCAATTTCTATATCTAGCCAGGTACAGCTAAGCAGCTGGGGGCTGGAATCCGCAGCGCAGGGATGCCCAAGCTTTCTGGGCACCCCCCGCTGCAAATTGCAGCCCGCAGCCGCCCCAGAAGATGGCGTGTTCATTGAAGCGCCATCCTCTGGCACTGAACCCCGCTCTTCCAGCGGCCCTGGTGGCGGTGGCACACTGGGTAATAAAGGGGTTAATACCAGCTTTGTTATACAAGCTGGTATTAAGCCCGAGATTCTTAATGTCAGGCCACGTTTGACCCAGCCACTAAGAATCTCCAATAAAGGGTTAAAAAAACACAACACAGAGAAAATTTTTTATTACAAATAAAAAAAAAAGCCATTAGGGACTCCATCTTTAATTAAAAAAACCTCTTCCGTCCGACGTAGTCCAAAACGCGATGTCCTCTCTGCTACATCCCCTGTGCATAGATATAGATGTCTATGCACAGGGAATGAGCAGACTGAGAACAATCGCAGCTCTGCTACATCATCTCTGTGAGCAGGCGGGCTCTAGGACCCTGGAGCTGCGGCAGCCTGCACAGAGAAGACAGCTGGACTCGGCTCGCAAAGTAACAGCAGTTACTTTGCGAGTTTCCCAGTGATTACTCGCACAGTAATCAGACCAATGCAAGTCAAAGGCAATCCTAGTTTTGTCAGCGTCTCTGACAAAACTAGGATTGATATTGATTTGCATTGGACTCGTTTACTGTGCGAGTAATCACTGGGAAACTCGCAGAGTACCGAGTCCTGCGAGTCCCTTACTACTCGCCGAGTAACGAGTCCTAGCGAGTAGATTCGCCCATCCCTAACAGCAGCCCCAGTGGTATATACAGGCCCCAGTGGTCGTATACAGGGCCCCCCCCCTTGCTGCTGCACACCTGTAAAGGAATACATCCATGCATGCATCATTATACTTACTTATCCCTGCCGCTGTCGCTGTCGCCGCTCTGACACCGCGCTCCTCCGGGTCTTCCTGCTTCCTCCTCCGGCGCACAGGCAATGACGTCATTGCCTGCGCCCGCTGGTCACAACCAGGAAGAAGCCGGATGAAGCCGGAGCACGGTGCAGAGCGGCGACAGCGGCAGCCGGCAGGGATAAGTAATCGCAGGCTTAGCTGACCGGATAGCAGCGTAGCGGCGCTGGGTCTGGGCCCCCCACAAGCGCCGGGCCCCAAAGCAACCGCTCTGCTATGCCGGTAGTTACGCCCCTGAGCAGATCATTACTTTGTATACTGAGTAATAGGCTCATTACACAGAACAGACACTGTTTATAATTGAACGCTAATTAATAAGCCTTCCCATAAACTGTCTAAGGCTAGTTTCACATTACGAATTTTGCAGTTCTGATGCTATCCGACAAAAATCGGACAGCATCGGACCGATTTTGGGCCCCATGCAGCCCTATGGGCATCGGACCGAATCGGATGTGCACTAAATGCCATCCGATTTGGTCCGATCCGATTCTGTCCGATTTTTTATCGGCGCAAAAATCGGAGCATGCTCCGATTTTTGCACCGAAAATAAAATTGGACAAAATCGGATCGGACCAAATCGGATGGCATTTAGTGCACATCCGATTTGGTCCGATCAATTTAGCATGGGGCCCTATGGAGCAGGGTCCGAGGAAACATCTGATGTCTCCTCGGACCCGATTTTACTGTACTGAGCATGCTCAGTACAGTAAAACTGCTCCTAACTGGAAGGCAGGGGTTAAAAAAAATAAAAAACATTTTATGCTCACCTCTCCCCGAGCCCCCGCCGTCTCCAGCCGTCTTCCTGCAGGCTCCCGGTGGCTCCAGCAGGCTCCCGGTGTCTGCAGAGGTCTTTTACTGTAGTACAGGACCTGCGGTGATGTCACAGTCATGTGACAGCAGGTACCATGGACTGCAGGGATCAGTTTAGATCCGATGCTGTCCGATTTATATCGGACAGCATCGGATTTTAAAAAATCGTTATGTGAAAGTAGCCTAATTTAGGATTCCCGATTCCACCAAAGCCTCATGTGAGTTGTATCTGTAAGGCTGCGTTCACACGCTGCGTATTTGGCGCGTTTTTTTACGCGCGTATTTGCTCCAAAAATGCATGTGCGTCTGCATTTCCCTGCAAAGTGAATGGACATTCACTTTGTGCCATTCAGACGTCGCGTAATTTTACGCAGCGTTTTTGGAGCAAAAAAACGCGTGCGTAAAAAGAATGAACATGTCAATTCTTTCCAGTTTTTTACGCGCGTTTCTTCCATAGGCCCCATTATAAGCAATGGAAGAAACGCGCGTAAGAAAGCGCAATTGAAGTTGTTCTGTCGCGGTTTTTTTTTACGCACATTTTTCCCCTTAAAAAAACGCACGTAAAAAAAACACGACAAATACGCAGCGTGTGAACGCAGCCTTAGGCTGCTTTCACACAGCGTTTTTGTGCTGTACGAGGGGATCAGACATTTTGCAGCACCCCTCGGACAGCAACGGATCCAAACTGATGACTGCAATCGGATGCCAAATAGGCATCCGATTCCGATATTTTGCAGCATCAGTTTGGATCCTCTCCCTGCTCCTCCTGTCATCTCATCCCCCTTCTCTCTCCCTCCTGTCACCTTTCTCCCCTCTGTCTCCCCTCTTTGTCCCCTCTGTCTCCCCTCTTTGTCCCCTCTTGGACCCCCTCTTTGGACCCCCTCTTTGCATTCCCTCTTTGCACCCCCTCTTTGCAGACCTTGAAAAATAAAAAAACTTTATTCTCACCTATCCAGGAGGCCCGCGGTGCTTCCAGCTTCTCTTCCTCTGATGCACAGGACCTGGCGTGATGTCATAGTCACATGACCGGTTACCGCGGTAACCGGTCATGTGACTGCACTGTGACGTCAGGCCAGGTCCTAGAAGCACAGAGCTCTGGAGGCATCGCTGGATCGTGGAGAGGTGAGAATAAAGATTTTTTTATTTTTAACCCTTTCATTTCACTGGATATCACTTCTGCAATGTATGAACATACATTGCAGAAGTGATATTAGATGGCACGGAGCTAGTTTAGTGTACTGAGCATGCTCAGTACACTAAAATCGGGTCCGAGGAGACATCAGCTGTTTCCTCGGACCCGCGCTCCATAGGCCCCATGGCGCGGATCAGGTCGGATCCAATTCGGTCCGATTTGACCCGCTGTGCCAAAAATCGCAGCAGGCTACGATTTTGGGCACAGCAAAAAATTGGCCAGAATCGGATCCGACAAAAATCGGATGCTATTAAGGGCAAATCCGATGTGATCCGTGCCCATAGACTAACATGGGGCCAAAATCTGATCCGTGGCTGTACGTTTTACAACGGACAGCCACGGATCACAGAAAAATGCAGTGTGAAAGCACCCTAACCTGTTCAACATTTACTTTGGATACTTGTTAAGTATATGATCATGCTATTTAGCTCTTAATTAACCTGGTTTCATACACTGAGTTTTTGGCAACATTATTCTAAAGGCCACGTTACACACACACATATCTGTTCAGATATTGGTCTCAGATCTCTGGTTCAGGCCCGGACTGGCAATAGGAAAAGGAGGGACAATTCCCTATTGGCTGCCCACACTTAACCGCAAAATGGGCCGCTGGCCCTTTAAGATTTCACCTCAGAGTCCTGTGTGTGCGCACGTCCTCGCTGACAAGGGCCGCTGCAATGCGCACAGGGCTCTCTCTGTCTGGCCAGAATCAGCGCCCAAAATAGTTTTTTTAGGCGGAGTTCACCCTCTGCTCACCAGTCCCAGGGATCCCGTACTGTCTGCTTGATTTATCGCAGGCTCTAGTGATTGCTGAACTACCAATCAGACAGCAGGAAACAATCACTAGTGCCTGCAATGTCTGCTACCTGCTCTCTGATTGGTGCACAAGCCGTCAATGTAGGTTGCAGTGTGCTGTGCTCTGCATATAATTGGAGAGCAGGAAGCAGTGAGCAGACTGTGCAGCACCGCTGAGGAGATGCTGCTCCTTACCATGTGGGGAAGCTTCATATAGAGCTGTGAGTAACAGCAAAGTTAACTATCTCCCTGCTGCTTAGGTGTGTGTTTGTGTGTGTATATGGGAGTATGTGTGTATATGGGGGTATGCATGTGTTTATGTATGGGGGGGTGTATGTGAGGTGTATATGGGTGTCTGTGTGTGTGTGTGAGGTGTATATGGATGTCTGTGTGTGCATGTGGGGGGTATATGGGTGTCTGTGTGTATGTATTTGTGGGGTGTATGAGTTTGTATATGGGGGTGTGTGTATGTGGGGTGTATATAGATGTCTGTGTGTGCATATAGGTGTGAGTATGAGTGTGAGTATTATTATTATTTATTTATATAGCGCCATTATATTCCATGGCGCTTTACATGCTAAAAAGGGCAGACTAGGACAAGTAACATAGTAACAATACAAGTAACAATAAATGTTGACAATTCGGTTGTACAGAAACAAGAGGGGAGAAATCCTGTCCACAAAGGCTCACAGTCTACGAGGGGCGGGTGGGGATACAGTGGGAGGGGGAAGTTCCAGTCATGAGGCGGTGTGGTGGACCGGGTCTTATTGCAGGTGGTAGGCTTGGCGGAACAGGTGGGTCATCAGGCTTCTTTTGAAGGTTCCCAGGGTAGGAGAATGTCTGATGTGTTGGGGGCCGGGCAGTGAGTTCCAGAGTCTGGGTGAAGCATGGGAGAAATCCTGTATGCGGTTGTGCGAAGAGGAGATGAGGGGGGAGTAGAGGAGAAGCTCTTGGGAGGATCGCAGGTTGCGTGAGGGTAGGTATCGGGAGACCATGTCAGAGATGTATGGAGGGGACAGGTTGTGAATGGCTTTGTATGTCATGGTTAATGTTTTAAACCGGGATCTCTGGGAAGTAGGGAGCCAGTGAAGGGCTTGGCAGAGGGGGGAGACAGGGGAGTAGCGGGGAGACAGATGGATTAGGCGGGCAGCGGAGTTCAAGATAGATTGGAGAGGTGCAAGGGAGGTATTGGGGAGGCCGGTGAGCAGGAGGTTGCAGTAATCGAGGCAGGAGACGATGAGAGCGTGAATAAGGGTTTTAGCAGTGTCGTGGTCAAGGAAAGTGCGAATAATATAGATGTTTTTGAGCTGGAGTCGGCAGGAGATGGTGAGGGCCTGGATGTGGGGCTTGAAGGAGAGGGAAGAGTCAAGGATAACCCCGAGGCACTTGGCATGGGGGACTGGAGAGAGAGAGCAGTCGTTGACGACGATGGATAGGTCAGGTAGTGCGGGGGAACGTCTTGGGGGGAAGACTATGAACTCGGTTTTGTCCATGTTCAGCTTAAGGAAGCGAGCAGAGAAGAAGGATAAGGATGGCGGACAGGCAGTGTGGAATTTTGGATAGAAGGGAGGCGATGTCAGGACCAGACAGGTAGATTTGGGTGTCGTCGGCGTAGAGGTGTGATATTGGAGGCCATGGGACTCAATGAGTTGCCCTAGGCCGAGAGTGTAGATTGAGAACAGTAATGGTCCAAGAACCGAGCCCTGGGGGACCCCGACAGATAGGAGGTAGGGCGAGGAGGATGTGTGGGAGTGGGTGACGCTGAAGGTGCGGTCCGTTAAGTATGAGGAGATCCAAGAGAGGACAAGGTCCGTGATGCCAAGAGATTCCAGGATCTGTAGTAGAAGGGAGTGGTCAACAGTGTCGAAGGCGGCTGACAGGTCGAGGAGGAGGAGAACAGAGTAGTGGCGCTTGCTTTTGGCAGTCAGTAGGTCATTTGTGACTTTGCTCAGGGCTGTTTCAGTGGAATGGAGGGGTCGGAAGCCAGATTGCAGGCGGTCAAAGAAGGAGCAGGAGGAGAGGTGAGAGGACAGCTCAGAGTGGACATGCTGTTCAAGTAGTTTAGAGGCGAAAGGGAGGAGAGATATAGTGCGGTAGTTGGAGACAGTTGTGGGATCGAGGGAGGGTTTTTTGAGGATGGGTGTGATCAAGGCGTGTTTGAAGGCTGAGGGGAAGGTGCCGGTGGTGAGTGATAGGTTGAAAAGATGAGTTAGGGCTGGGATGATAACGGAGGTGAGGTTGGGAATGAGGTGGGATGGGAGCGGGTCGTGGGCGCTGGTGGTGAGGTGTGATTTTGACAGGAGGGAGGAGAGCTGGTCTTCAGTTATAGGGGGGAAGCAGTTGATGGAAGTAGAGGGCAGTCAGTGTAGGTGAAAGGGGAGGCTGTGGGGACAGTGGATCAAAGCTGTCTCTGATTCTGTCAATCTTGTCTTTGAAGAAGGAGGCAAAGTCTTCTGCAGAGATAAGGGGAGAGGGAGGGGGAGCAGGCGGGCGAAGTAAGGAATTGAAGGCTTTGAAAAGTTGCTTGGGATTGTGGGACAGGGAGGTTATTAGGGATAAGAAGAAGGTTTGTTTGGCGGTGGCAAGTGCAGTCTTGAAGGTGATGAGGGACTGTTTGAACAGCGCAAAATGCTCAGTGGAACGTGATTTTTTCCATCGCCTCTCGGCGAACCTGGATGCCTGTCTCAGGTCTTTAGTGAGGGTGGTGTGCCAGGGTTGCCTATTAGTGTGTGGAGGGTGGTGTGTGAGGGGGGCTGCTAGGTCGAGCGCCTTGGTTAATGTGGTGTTGTAGAGGGTGGTGGCAGTGTCTGTGTCACGTATAGATGTTATGTTGGCGAGAGGGAGAAGTGATTCTGAGAGTGAGTGTAGATCAATGTGTTTTAGGTTTCTGCGGGGATGATCAAGTTTGCGGAGAGGAGGTGATGTAGTAGGGGAGGTGAGGGAGGAGAAGGTCAGCAGATTGTGGTCAGACAGGGTGAGGGTTGAGTTTGTGAGATTAGTAAGGGAGCAAAGACGGGTAAAGATGAGATCCAGCGTGTGGTCATCTTTGTGGGTGGCAGAGGAGGACCATTGGGAGAGCCCGAAGGAGGAAGTTAAGGAAAGAAGTTGAGAGGCGGTTTGGTGGGCAGTGTCAATGGGGATATTGAAATCGCCCATAATGATGGTGGGAATGTCAGTAGAGAGGAAATGAAGTAGCCAGGTGGTAAAGTGGTCGAGGAAGGTGGGGATGGATCCAGGAGGGCGGTAGATGATGGCTAGCTGGAGGTTACAGGGGGAGAAGATGCAGACAGAGTGGGCTTCGAAAGATGGGAGAGTAACAGAGGGGGGTAATGGAATAGGGGCGAAGGAGCAGGTGTCGGATAGGAGTATGCCGACACCTCCGCCATATTTGTCAGAGGGGGGGGGTGTGTGGGAAAGATTGAATCCGCCGTAGGATAGTGCAGCAGGGGAGGCCGTGTCGGAGGGGGTGAGCCAGGTCTCTGTGATGCCAAGGAATGAGAGTTTATTAGAAATAAAGAGTTCATGGATGTCTGTGAGCTTATTACAGACTGAGCGGGCGTTCCAGAGTGTGCCTGGCAGGGAGATTAGAGGAGCAGGGGCTGGGGGGATGGGTCTAAGGTTGGTCAGGTTGCGAGGGTGGGTGATGGTGGGGTTATGAGAGTTGGTGATGGGACGTGGGGGTGGGGTGTAAGTGACTGTGGGGATGTGGCGGGGGGGGCCAGGATTAGGTGAAATGTTGCCAGCGAGTAGGAGGAGCAGGGAGAGGGTTAGCAGGTGGGAGCATGAGAGTTTACGTGGTGGCCGTGCCTGATTGGAGATGGAGGATTGAAAGTGCATGAATAGTTCAGAGGAGTGGTGAGGTGGTTAAGTAGGATGGAGGGTGAGAGAAGTACTTTGTTGCTGGGTGGAGGGATGAGCGGGGGTAGCAGGAAGTGGAGAAGGATGGGAGTGAGAGTGCAAAAGAGGGGATACATTGTGGATGGTGAGCGGGGGATGGAGTAGCGTGGGTCAGATGCAGCGGAAAGGAGAGCTGTAGTGGTGGGTGAGTGGTCAGTAGTGATGAGTAGTCTGGGGTTTACATAGTGAATACATAATTGCAGTACAAGTGAACAAGTTGCATATCTGTTTGTTTGTCTTCATGACTTACCCGTTTCCTGCCCCGTTTAACTGCCCGGTGTAACTGCACTTCTACAGTTGGCATGATTGCAAGACCCCGCATGATTGCACCCCTTTAGGTGGCTCTACATATATAGTGAGTTTCTACTTATGGTGGGTTTACACGCCGCGATATCGGCGTCCAACTCCGACCCAACTCCGACAAAAAGTCACGTGGGTCGCGAGTTGGACCCGATATCGCTCGCGCGTTGTACGGTTTGAGCGTACAACGCGATGCTGGAACGATGCCAAAACGATATCGGAGTTGAATAGCAGAGCTATTCAACTCCCCGATATCGCATGGCCGTTGTACCAGCATCCCAGCGTGTGACAGCCCAACTCCGATCTGTACTCGCACCTCATCCATTAACTCCCATGTTAAATGGTCGTTACTGGGCGTACACATCGGAGGGACGTTGTTTCCCGATATCGCAGCGTGTAAACCGGCGATGCGATATCGGGAAAAGGGCTGAAAAAAATGCGCGCTCCCGCGGCGTTGCCTCCGATATCGCCGCGATATCGGGACGTGTAACCCCACCATTAGATCTGGGTCTATTACACTTGTTAATCAATCAAAGAAACTCAGCACAGCAGAAGGTAATAAATGCAAGACAAATAAACAAGAGTTTCTGGCCATCCTGGGTCATAAACACTTTTAAACCAAAGATGACCTCTGAACATTCCACATCATACACAGTAAGATGATTTCAGTATATTACATTATTAAAAGACAAGTATATTGTTGATTGAAGTGATAGATTCATATACTTCTCTTGTGAAGAGAGACAGCCAGTATGTGGGATGTATATGGGTGTCTGTGTATATGGGTGTGTATATGGGTCTGTGTATATGGGGGTGTTTGTGTGTGGGAAGTTGGTGTAGATAGGGGTGAAACCCAGCTAGAGGGGTCAGACAGGCAGAAACAGGGAGGGATTATCAGTATACTTCATTCTGTGTGATTAATGCAGCCTCAGGTCCTTAACTGCAGTGTGTGTGCATCTGTGTATGTTTTGATGTATGTGCATGCGTGTGTCCATGCCCATGGTGATGTATGTAAGTGTTGACATGTGATGTGTGATTCCGTAATTGGTGCGTGATGATATATGTATGTGTCCATGCACATGGTGACAATTGTGCATCGTGATTGTGGTGACAAGCTTATCTTCCCTGACAATGTGCAGTAACCCAGTGTGGCCCCAGCTTCATCCGGACACTTTGCCCAGTAAGATAGCGGTGACACAGGACTTAAGCAGCCGTTAGCGCCAAGTATACAAAACTCCGGGCTGGCTGTGTCCTCCGTGTTTGCTCTGCCCCCCTGAGCCTGTGCAGTGTCCTCCATGTTCGCTGTGTCCCCCTGAGACTGCACAGTGTCCTTCATGTCTGCTCTGCCCCCTGAGCCTGCGCAGTGTCTTCCATGTCTGCTCTGCCCCCCTGAGCCTGCGCAGTGTCCTCCATGTCTGCTCTGTCCCCCTGAGCCTGCGCAGTGTTCTGATGAAGCTCGTGTGCAGATGAGAAGCCCCCAGGCCATGGGGTACTCGAGACCGGGCAGCTGCTGTCGCTGGTGAGTCACGGGGGTCATGACCCAGTCCCGCGGCCTGGGCTAAGTTCAAAAAGGGGTTATATACAGGGGAGTTTGTCGTGACCCCACCTGTGGTATGTGGTCAGGGTGACCACCGCTGCCGTAATCCTGCTGGGGGATGGTGGTGAGGGGCAGTGTAGATGGTAAGCCCTCATGGGTGAGGCTGGGTGCCCCCAGTACATGAGTAGTGGATAATGGCGCACTCTGGATGCTGCACTCATCTCTCCCAGCAGCGTCTCCAGCCAGCACGCAGGGACAGCAAAGATGCTCTGCAGGTGGGTCTCTGCTGCAGTGTAGTAATGAACAGTCACAGGCACTTTTGAGCTTACCGGCACTTTACTGTTCTAAAGTTCTTAAAAGTCAGTTACAGTACAGTTCACAGTTCTTACACTTGTCAGGGACCCGGGTGCCACTGCAGCTCAGACGGTTCCTCTGCATCGCTTCCCTCAAAGTACCTTCCAGGCCTCTACTCTGTCTCTGTCCTCGCACACGGGTTTGGTCCGGCCGTCATGGGCTTTGTAGTGATGTCTCCCTCTGCTTTAGGATCACTAGCCCTAGTCCGATGGCTTTGTCCTACTCCGCTGTGGTAGGTTGTTCACAGGTCTTAGAGTCTCCGTACCACGCCAGGATGTCTCGTGATTAGGGTCTTGAAGTCTCCCCGGTCACCTCTACAGAGCCAGCGCTCTAGTTGTCCTGGCCTAGCTCTCCAGTGACCCAGGTGTAATTTGGGCTCACCAGGCTCCCTCTTTCTCTCCGGCAGTCAGCTCTGGGTCTCCGGTCAGCAATGTCAGTTGCGGCTGCCGGGCCTTTGTTCTCCCACTATCCTCAGTGAGGTGTCTCGGCTTGTGGTGCTTCTCCCTTGCCTTCTTCTCTACGGCGAGCTCCCTCCTGAGTATTCTGCCTCCAGGAAACCTCTCCTTCTGGGATCTGCTCTGCCAACTTAGTGTTCCTAAGCCCAACTCGTGTCTAGTTCCTCCACCCACTTGTCCGGGTCTCTTTCTCTCCACCCACACTTCTCTAAACTCCCGCCACCCCTTGCCTAACATAGAGTTTCTGGGCATTGGGTCGGAGTGGGTCGGTGTGTGTTCCTAAGTCAACCGTCTTACCTCGTCTGGCTGCAGTCCACCCTGTGGCCGCCCTGGTTGCAGGGGCGCCACACAGACGCACTACGTTCATCATAGGAGGCAGAGATGTGCAGAGCTGACGGTGATGCTGCTCTTCATGTCACTAACAGCCACAAGGGCATGATAACATTAGTGGGATCACCTTAGACTATATTCATACAGGGCGCTTTTGCAGTGTTTGTTTCTGCAGCTATAGCATCGCACTGCCCAGGATCAGCCGGTGGCTAACCTGACCTGAAAATGTCAGCTGCATAGAAGTACATGAAGCCGTCGTGCTCAGATCACGAGAGCCTCCAGGCGGTGCAATGCAATCCTTGCTTGAGACATATGCTACACTCTGCACAGTACCAGTTCTCCTGTCCTGTATACTGGGTGTAATCCTAACACGTGTGGGGGGTCAGACATGTGTGGCATCTCATGCAAAGTGGCATTGAATGCTAAGTGGATGCAGTTATTTCATGGCAGTTAGTCAGGGCAGGAGTCAGGTAAGCCACTCTATTTAACAGGGAGAGGGGAGGGAAAAAAAATAATTTTTAACTTCTTTTCCTTTCCCTATCACCATGTCCTTTACTTCAATATCTTTTGTTCTATGCGCTCTTGCTGGAAGACAATGACATAGAGGGACACACTCAAACACTGTGCATAACTCCATTCACTACTAATCTTTACCATGTCTTGTATTTCACTGTTTGTTTTCTTATGTGCTCTCGCCACCAATTTTTATCACCCCATCCCCCCTCCATCACCACTCATTCACATCAGCCCCTCTCTCCTGCCCTACTCTATGTACAGCTCCCATGCTATCTTCAGTTTACTGAAGACTCTCAGCCCATCATATTCCAAAGGTTGTCACAATAAATCATGTCCTAATTCCAAAAACTATCTGCTCTTTCTCTTTTTACTGCTGCTCCTCTCAGGTGATATCTCTCCCAACCCTGGTCCACCCTCTGCTAACTTCAACCCCTCTCCCACCTCACACAGAAACCCCACTAACCTTATTACCATTACCTGCACACCTTCATCTCCCTCTTTTAATTGCGCTCTCTGGAATCCACGATCTGTATGCAACAAACTTCCCTTCATTCACAATTACTTCCTTACCAACTCTCTTAACCTGCTGGCCCTCACAGAAACCTGGATCCAGGATTCAGACACTGCTTCCCCTGCTGCCATTTCTTACGGCGGCTTACACTTCTCTCACTCCCCTAGACCTGGGAACAGACGTGGCGGTGGAGTTGGCCTCCTCCTGTCCCCACAATGTACTTTCCAGGTCATTCCTCCAGCCCCATCACTCTCATTCCCTTCTTTCGAGGTCCATACCATTAGGCTAGCCATCCCCTCCCCCTCAAAGTAGCGGTGGTATACCGCCCCCCAGGGTCACCCACCCAGTTCCTCGACCATTTCTCCGCTTGGCTCCCGCACTTCATGTCCTCAGATTTACCAACCCTTATTCTGGGAGACTTTAATATTCCCATAAACAGCCCAATCTCCCCATCTGCATCCCAGCTCCTATCTCTAACTACCTCTCTTGGCCTATCACAGCTCTCAACCTCTAAGACGCACGAAAACGGTAACACCCTTGACCTGGTCTTTACCCGGCTCTGCTCATCCTCCCCCTTGGATAACTCAACTCTACTCTCTGACCACAACATTCTTTCCTTCTCACTCACTAACCCTCGGCCAACACAGCCCAATCCTACCTATCACACATCCAGAAATCTACAGGCCATTAACCCTCAAGCACTCACAGACTTCCTCATCTCATCTCTGTCCCCAATCTCTTCAATCTCCTGTCCAGATCAGGCAGTAAATCACTACAATGACTCTCTCAGAAGCTCCCTGGACCAAGTAGCGCCCCTCACCCGCAGAACCTCCAAACAGAGAACAAAACAGCCCTGGCTCACACCACAAACTCGATTCCTCCAGCGATGCTCCAGGAGTGCTGAACGTCTATGGAGGAAAACTCGCTCACCAGGAGACTTTATCCACTATAAATTCATGCTAAAAACCTACAACTCTGCCCTTCACCTTGCCAAACAGACCTACTTCACCACCCTGGTCTCCTCACTATCCAACAATCCAAAAAAACTCTTTGACACCTTTCACTCTCTCCTCAGTCCTAAAGTGCAGGCCCCCATCACTGACCTCTGTGCTGATGACCTAGCTTCCTACTTCATGGAGAAAATAGACAACATCCGCCAGGAAATCAGGTCTCAGCCTCCAAGCGCTGCCACTCCCATTCTTCCCCACATCTCCTCCGGTTCACTCTCCACATTTGACCCAGTCACAGAAGAAGAAGTCTCCAGGCTCCTTTCTTCCTCTCGTCCCACCACATGCACTACTGACCCCATTCCCTCACACCTGCTCCAGTCCCTCTCTCCAGTCGTCACCACTCATCTAACCAAAATCTTCAATCTCTCCCTCTCTTCTGGCATTTTCCCCTCCTCCTTCAAACACTCGATCATTACTCCATTATTAAAGAAAACCACTCTCGACCCAACCTGCACAAATAACTACAGACCAGTCTCCAATCTCCCCTTCATCTCTAAACTCTTGGAGCGCCTGGTCTATTCCCGCCTCACCCGTTACCTCTCCGCTCACTCTCTTCTAGATCCATTACAGTCTGGTTTCCGCCCCCTTCACTCCACAGAAACTGCCCTCATCAAAGTGACCAATGACCTTCTGACAGCAAAACGTAATGGTGACCACTCTCTGCTTATTCTCCTTGATCTCTCTGCAGCTTTTGACACTGTCGACCATCAGCTCCTACTCTTTATGCTGCACTCCATTGGCATGAAGGACACTGCTCTCTCCTGGCTCTCCTCCTATCTTTCTGACCGCTCTTTCAGTGTATCTTTTGCTGGCTCCACTTTTTCCCCTCTTCCCCTCACTATTGGGGTCCCTCAGGGTTCAGTCCTTGGCCCTCTCCTCTTCTCTCTCTACACGGCCCCGATTGGACAGACCATCAGCAGATTTGGCTTTCAGTACCATCTTTATGCTGACAACACACAACTATACACTTCAGCCCCTGACCTTACCCCTGCGGTATTAAAGAACACCAATGACTGTCTAGCTGCAGTTTCCAATATCATGTCCACTCTCTATTTGAAACTAAACCTTTCCAAAACTGAACTTCTCCTGCTCCCCCCATCCACTAACCTCCCTAAATCAGACATCTCTCTCTCAGTATGCGGCACCACGATAACGCCTAGACAGCAGGCTCGCTGTCTGGGTGTTATGTTTGACACCGATCTCTCCTTCTCCTCCCACATGCAATCTCTCGTCCGCTCCTGTAGCTTACACCTGAAGAATATCTCTAGAGTCCGTCCCTTTCTCACCCTGGAAACAACAAAACCCTCACCGTGGCCCTAATCCATTCCCGCCTTGACTATTGCAACTCTCTATTAAGCGGCCTTCCCCTCACCAGACTTTCTCCTCTCCAGTCCATCCTTAATGCAGCAGCCAGGATCACCCATCTGGCCAATCGTTACTCAGATGCCTCTGCTCTGTGCCAGTCATTGCACTGGCTGCCCGTATACTACAGGATCAAATTCAAATTGCTTGTTCTCACCCACAAAGCTCTTCACAGTGCAGCACCCCCCTACCTCTCCTCCCTCATCTCTGTCTATCACCCCACCCGCTCTCTACGTTCCTCAAATGACCTTCGACTAACATCTTCACTAATCCGATCCTCCCACTCCCGGCTCCAAGACTTTTCCAGAGCTGCACCAAACCTCTGGAATGCTTTACCCAAAGAAATCAGGACTATCCACAACTTGCATGGCTTCAGACGATCCCTAAAAACGCATCTTTTTAAGGTGGCCTATCATACTCCCTAATAGAAGTCCATTGTACTGTAGACAGTGAATGGGCTATCCTCTGGACATTACTCTTCTACAAACTCCACCAAACCATAAAGGTCTACACAGACTGTCTGATGACCATCCATGTAAGCTTAGTTCTATGCCCCATTTCCTCAAGATGCCTGGACCATCAGTGCAATAAGCTCTGGCACCTTGTGCCACCCCTATCCCGTTGTAGATTGTAAGCTCTTTTGAGCAGGGTCACCTTCATTTCTTGCTTTATTTATTGTATTTTGTTTTTTTTCCACATTGATTCTATGCCTATTGTTTTGTATCCAATTATTGTACTTTATTTGTTCTCTACTGTAATTACTTACTGTATTTTCTGTACTCTAACCCTACATTGTAAAGCGCTGCGGAATATGTTGGCGCTATATAAATAAAGCTTTATTAAGTATCTGTATTATTCTGTATATATACACTGCACAGTACCACTTCTCCTGGCCTGTATACTAGGTGTAATCCTCAGTATCTGTATTATTCTGTATATTGTGGGGCAGCGCTGGATTTGCAAGGCAGGAAAACGTTGAGCCCGGTAATAGTTCAAACAGTACCTGGTTTTATTTCTGATAAACACAGCGATGGCACAAGCTGCCAGAATCCGGGTCGCAGCCGGGTACACAGGATACAGTCCACACATAAAGTAACCCGGTTCCTTCAGGTTATGAGCTTTCCAATATAGGTCGCCCCGAGCTCCCAGCCCTCCTGGGCTAGACCGTGTTATTACAGCACACGGCCCCTGGAACTCTTGACCTCTCCTGTCTATCTCTGCTGTTGCTTCAGCCTAGACAAAAAGCTCTCCACAGGAACCCCCGCCCTGTCTCCTAACCAGGCTTTTAACCCTGTGTCTCCTTCCGGGGATCCTGCAAGACCTGGAGCGGAGGGAGTGGACCGTCCCTCTCTCTCACACCCTATACCGGGTTCAATATGTGACAGTGCGCATTCTGGGGGAGACATAGCGCCCCTCGCATTTCACCTAGTAAGCTATATTCCCCTTCTTCTATATACCCTTTAGGCTAAAAAGAAGTCAAAGTCCAAGCATAAGGAATGTGCTCTGTATTCACAGCCCCTTCCTGACTAATCTCTTAACCTCCCTGGCGGTATGATTATGTCAGGAATTTTGTATTAAATGCGGTACCATTTTTTTGCATGGAAATTTGGTGTTATGCATTGTAGGCCTGCAATTCTTAGTAATTACTTAAACCTGATCAAAGAAGACTCTAGTAGACCTCTCAGATGTGATAAAGTTTGAAACATAAAGTCATGAATTATAATTTAATAAATATTATAATTTTATTCAATAATGTAATAATTAATGAAATTTGTCAAACAAAGAAAATTCAGTAAACATCCTGGGTGTGGTAAATTTTGAAACATGGGACTGCACATAGACCGACGTCACAATCAGGGCAATGGAACCTGGTTTCCTTTCGGATTTTTTTTCCATTGCCATCTCGCTTTGAGCAGCAAATTATGCACATCCTTGTAGGTGCGGCCTTTTTTGCAGTTGGTGGGATGTAATCCATAAAGTGACGACCAGTTAGGCGTTCTGGGTTTACAACGTCAACAGCACGATGTCCAGATCTGTTCACGGCCACTGATGGCGTTTGGTAGTTCACAAAAATCCGCTGCGCCACCTTCCAGATAAAGTTAGAATGAACAAGAGGCTTGTCACTCCTTCCTCTGTGCAGTATATAGGCATTCTAGAGGCATTGTTCCAGGAGATGCCTGAAGATTTTTTTGTAATATTTTTTTTGTTGTTTCCGCGTAGCCGGATAAAATGTCATCGCCTGATCGGCTCTATCGACTCCTCCCATGGTGTTGTTGTAGTCAATGACAAGTTGTGGTTTCATGACATCTTTCCCACCTCTTGTGTGGACCATGTGTGGACCATGGTAGTGGAGGTGTTATGCACAGTACTCATTAGGCACACGTCTTTTTTGTCAATGCATTGCCATCATCTTTCCTTTCTGCCAGGCAACCATTTCTCCTGTGTTCAGTTTTTTCTTGGCAAACATAGATGGCAGGTCACGTCGGTTGGCCCTAACGGTTCCATATCCATCAGTCTTGTGTTTTAGCATAAACTCGTACAGCTCAGGCGATGTGTAAAAGTTGTCCGTTGTCACACAGTACTCCTGATTCAGCAATGGCTCAAGCAGTGTAAGGACTGATGACGTTGCCATCCCATAGCCGCTGTACCTGGGGTTGTATTGTGTTCCTTACCGGTGTATATGACGGAATTCCATATATAGCCAGTGGCAGACTCGCAGAGTATATGAGATTTTATTCCAAACCGTGCTCTCTTGGATGCAATGTATTGAATCCAGCAGAGGGGTCCCTTGTAAGCCATCAGACTTTCATCAATGATGTCTCTATCTGGCACATAGGCCTGCTGGAAATTTTTTATGATCATTTGGTATACTTCCCAGATCTTCTTGAGTTTTGACGCTGGATGTGTGGCTTCGTCAAATTCCTCGTTGTTGGTGAAGTGCAAATTCTTCATTATGAGGGAAAATCGGTACTCAGACATTATGGTGCCAAAAAATGGGGTTGCCAGCAATTTATTGGCAGTTCAGTACCATTTCTGCAGAGGTTTCCCCACCACCCCCTGAAGAAGTATTAGCCCCAGAAACTTCCAGATGTCCTCTTTAGTCACCGGTTCCCATTTTTTGTTCCTGGAAAACTTGCTATGCAGAGTAGCGGATTGTTGCTCGTTGTAGCAATTTGTCTCCGTGACGATCTTTTCAATGACTTCATCTGTGAGAAATAATTTTAGGTACGCCAAAGGATCATTGTGCTCAACGTCTACCTTCATCCCAGGTGATCCAGTAAACGGAAATCTTGGCGGCGCTACGTCGTCCATACCGCAATCAATAGGGCACCAAGTGCGCACATCACTGAGATCGGGTGCAGAATCGTCGCTGTCGCCACTTCTCTGATCAGTGTCAGAGTCAGATGACGAATCTTGCCACGAATCGCTATCGCTGTCGCTCAATGCTGCGAGGGGCTCTGTGTCGCTGCTGCTGTCACTCATCTGATCCAAATCCGCTTTGGAGATGCTAAAGTGACGCTTTGATGCCATGGTAAAAAAATTCTTTTATGGGCAGAAATTACAGCAAAAAGGGCAGGCAGGACAGTGTAGGATGATCAAATGTGAAATCTGAGGTGATACAATGTAATCTGACAGGATTTCACTGTATCACCTGACTTTATGTGTGTCACTCTTAGACTTTTTTTTTACATTTTACATTTGAATCTCCCGCCCAGTTCCGCCTCCCATGAGCCACTGCGGCTCACAGAGACGGAACCAGGAAGTCAAAATGGGCTTGCACCGGCTCTCACCGGCGATCTCAGCGGGGACATCGCTGGATCACCGGAAGATGGTAAGAAACTCCGCTGCGCCAGCTCTGCAATTTGCCCCGAGCGTGACTTGGGGTTACCGCCTCTGGCAGCGAAAATTAACCCCGAGTTTACCAGGGAGGCTAAGAGACTTTGTTTATTTTGTATTAGTCAGACCCTGGAGGAAGCGTTATCTGTCAGGTCTGCTGATATTCAGTCCATGATTAGAGAGGAACTCCAGAGCTCTCTTAAAGTGTTACACAAACTCAAAAAATAAAAGACAGAAACTAAACCATATAGTCCTGAGTCCAAGTCCTCAGCTATCAGTGACTGTAATGCACCTCCTGTGTCCTTTCCTCCTCATCATCATCATCTGATGAGGAGGGAAGATCCTGCTTCCCTATTGATAGTATGGAAAACCTGGTCAGGGAGGTTAGAACCACGATGGGAATATCAGACACAAAGGAGTCCGCTACATCTCAAGAAATAATGTTTGCTGGTTTATCACAGAAAAAAAGGAAATCCTTTCTGGTTATTGATAAAGTAAAAGATCTAATAAGAAAAGCGTGGGACAAACAGGTTTGTTGAGGGTTTCTCCCATTATCTTCAAAAAGGAAACACCTCTTTGACGATGAAACGTCCCAGTGGCCTAAAGTTCCCAAAGTAGATGTCGCAGTGGCCTCAACTTCAAAGTGGTCAATCCTCCCCATAGAGGACGGGAGTCTTCTTACTGATCCGTTTGACTAAAGCAGACATGTTGTTAAAATGTACATGGGAGTCCGCATCTGGGGCCTTTAAGCCAGCTATTTCCCGTACCTGTATCCATGCTGGTCTGGTTGGACCGATTAGAAGACCAGATCAAGTCTGTGGTATCCATGGATGACATGTTAACATTGTGGGGGGGGGGGGCCGAGGGGAGAGGTGCTAGATGGCAGATATGTTTCCCCTCGGTTCCTCTCATATGCCTCCCTGTATTGAGGAGAGGGCATGCAGTCGGTGCAATGTCAGCACAGGAGGATGGCTCCAGCAGACGGAGAGTTAACCGAAAAGCCTAAATCAGGTGCTGTAATTAGGAACCCAGGGAGAGAATGAGCTCAGTCTGCTGCTGAGCACCCAGGGAGGAGAGCTGCTATCACAGTTAGGAAGTGTGATTCGTTTGTTTTTCCCTAGGTTTTGTTTGTAGAGAGGATCAATGTTTAGTTAGAGGCTAGACGGCCTAGTGTTTTTGTTTTTACTGGTGTATCAGTGACTGCTAACTGTGCACAATTAAAGAACCCGTGTAAAGCCTGCCGGTCGGCCCTTGTGTATGGTGTGATCACAGCCGCTCTGCTTCTATCAAGGCAGCGATCCCAGGAGCGAAATCCCACCACGCCACAACATCCATTCCTTCACTCAGAGGAGGCACGGCTTACTTGGTAGATGCCTCAGCTGATTCGCTGCGTCTGATGGCCAGGTTGGCCGGCCTCTCAAAATGCTGCTCTCAGTGCCCTATGGCTAAAGGGCTGGAAAGGGGATGCGCAATCAAAGTAAAAACTTTGCGCAGTTCTGACCCAGGGTGAGTACCTATTCGGACTGGTACTAGACAACATCCTAGCCAAAGCTGTAGATAAGAAGGGGTTCCCTAACCAGTTTGCGACGTCTTACAGCAAAGCCTTTAAGAAGCAGACGTTCGTTAGGAAGATCATATAGAGACTGGGACCGAAGGGATTATAAGGAGTACAAACAACA
>JARQOC010000001.1:217627644-217638701 GCA_033576535.1 Allobates femoralis
TTTATATGTACTGTGAGAATCATGTGGGATTAGTGGATGAGGGCAGGTATATCTAGCCCAGATATCTGTCCTATGTGACCTAGCCTGGTCAGTATCACCTGGCTATTAATCAATTAATGGGAGGCGGTGGGTGGATGTAAAAGAAGGCTAGGAGGTCGGGTGAGTGTCTCAGCCTGGGAACACAGAAAGTCTGTCTGTGTATGAGACATGTGTGAGTGGAAGCATTGCTCAGTGTTTATGTGGTTTGGCTAAAAGGGAGAAGCCCTTCAGTGTGTAGTTAGAATTTTTTTTGTTGCTGTTTTTTTTTTTCCTTTCTGTTTGTGCTTTCACCAAAATAAATCTGACACAGTGTCAGTTGCACCCGGATCTTTGCTGTTCGCCTGAGTTGAATGCAGAAATTACGTTCTCTTTGATCCCAGTAAAGGCGATCCCCAAGCGTGTTATCACATTTTGGTGGAGAATGCGGGCAGCACATTAAAAGCGTCAAAATGGATGATGTGGTGAAAACGCTAGTACAATCCAGCTAGAGACCAACAACGCCTGCAATAGGTGGCACAGTGCCTGGCGAATGTACCTGAGGTTAATCCAGAGGCCGACCAGAGGGTGATTCATGTGAGTCGGTAAGGCAGAAACTGATGTTGAAGCTTACCTGACCATGTTTGAACAGACGGCGGAGTGGAAAAAGTGGCTGAAGGCACGATGAGCCAGCTTGCTTGCTCTGTTTCTTGTTGGTGAGGCCCAAAAGGCTTACTTTGATCTGGAGCCTGAAGCAGCGCATCACTTTGATAAACTAAAAGCCGAGATCCTGGCCCGTTCGGGAGTGACGCCAGCTGTACAAGCACAGAGAGTTCACCAATGGGCTTATCAGCTAGATAAACCACCACGGTCCCAGATGTTCAACCTTATTCATATAAGAAATAGCTACAACCTCAGGTGTTGACGGCGCCAGAGATGATACAAAGAGTCATCCTGGACATGTGCCTAGGAGCTCTACCGCCAGCCCTGAGAAAATGGGTAAGCCATGGAAACCTCACGACGGCAGATCAGCTGGTGGATCTAGTGGAGCATTATTCTGTGGCGGAAGGACTCCTGGACGACGCTACACATCCTCCCTCTTCCCCCTCTCCAAGGGGAACTGGTAAGACTGTTCCAGGGTCTAGGGGAGGAGCAAAAGTTGTAAGACAGTGGGGGAGGAAAATGGGACTGCCAGCCCTGTGAGGCCTAAGGTGCCAAACTATGGACTATGCAAGGGGCCCGTAAGGTGTTTTCACTGCCAGGAGGTAGGCCATATTGCTGCTAACTGTCCAGTAACTACTGAACCAATGCAGTGCGATGTCACAGACTTTGAAAAACGCATAGCTATGGTTGCACGGGTGGTGTGTGTTGCTGCATGTTAAGGCCATATGGAAAAACACCAGTGTGACTTGTCCGCCGATGGCAAAAATGTTATTGCGCTGTTAAGACTCGGGGAGTGTGGTGACTGTGGTAAAGGACAGTCTGGTGTCAGTCCCGACTGGTCCGTCAGATAAATTTTCTGTGACGTGTGTGCGTGGAGACACCTGCTCGTACCTCACAACTGTCTCCTGCATTACTACTCCCTATGGGTCTGTGCATCATAAAGTGGGACTAGTCCCAGCATTATTGCATGCTGTCATTCTGGGCAGGGATTTTTCCCACTTTTGGCATTGTGGGAGAACCAGTTGGTACCCCGGGTAGCAGCACAGATGATCCTTCTCCAATGCCTTGTGTGGGCCCGGAGGCACTGGAGGATGCCCCACAAGAGAATTTCGTGGAGGAATCCGCTGAAATCGACCTCCAGTTGTCGTTTTTAGTTATGGCTGGCGATTCCGATGAACCCAGGGAAGAGGCAGAGGCGGGCGGCCGTCTACCTCCCTGTGTGCTGGATTTGGAAGTCCAGAAAGAAGACTTCTAAAGCGAGCAAAAAGAGGTCCTACCCTTTCTTAGGGCTAGAAAAAATGTACAAGTGGTAAACAGGGTACAGGTGGACCCAGGCACTAGGCTGGCTTACCCTTACATGGCCCTGGAGAATAACTTTCTCTATCAAACAGAGAAAAAGGGGGAAGACATGGTACTACGATTGGTCATGCCAAAATTCTACAGGCGGAGATTGCTGGACCTGGCCCACGGACAGATGATGGGGGGGGGTCACCTGGGTTCCAAAAAACTACCGAAAGCATATTACACTGTTTTGTTTGGCCAGGCATGCATCACTATATTCGCACATATTTTGAGTCTTGTCCTGACTGCCAAACCTCTGCGCCAGTTCTGTAACCTTTGGTACCCCTATTATCAAGATCCCATTTGAGAGGATTGGGATGGATTTTGTTAGGCTCCTTCCCAGGTCTGCATGAGGACACCAACACATCCTTGTCATCTTGGATTATGCCACTCGTTACCCCGAGACCATAACTTACATAGCATGGCCACCAAGACCATTGCCAAGGAGCTGGTGCATTTGTTTAGTCAAGTTGACATCACCAAACAAATACTCACAGACCAGGGGACCCACTTTATGTCAAAGCTAATTAAAGTGCTCTGCAGGCTGTTACAGCTAGCAAAGTTACACACTACCGTGTATCACCCTCAAACAGACAGACTGGTCGAGCGGCTCAACAAAACCCTGAAACAGATGCTCAGAAAGGCGATAGACAAGGATGGGAAGAACTGGGACTACTTACTCCCATATTTTCTTTTTGCCATCAGGGAGGTACCTCAGTCTTCTACCAGGTTCTCGCCTTTCAAGCTTCTGTACACCCGATGCCCCCCGTGGACTGTTGGACGTCGCTAAAGAAACCTGGGAGGGACAGGTTACTCAATTCAAAAGCGTAATAGACCATGTAACCCAAATGCCGGACCATATTGCGGTCATTATGCCCATTGTTAAAGAGCATATGATACAGGCTCAAGAAGCACAGAAAAGGATTCATGATAGGGGGGCCAAGGTCTGTATTTTTGCACGCGGAGACAGGGTGTTGATCCTGGTCCCCACAGTGGAAAGTAAATTCCTGGCGAAGTGGCAAGGCCTCTTTGAAATTATAGAATGGGTGGGTGAGGTAAACTACAAAGTGTACCAGGCTGGTAAAAGGAAGCCTCAACATATTTATCACGTTAATCTGATAAAACCCTGGAAAGACCGTCTGGCTCTGTCAGCGGGTCTGGGCCTTCCGGTCTGCACGCAGACCATACCAGAGGTCCGGATTGCGGAGACGCTTTCGGATTGGCAAAAGACAGACATCAAGCAGTTTGTAATAAACAACCAAAAGTTTTTCTCCTAGAAACCCGGGCAGACCACGCTCATTAAACATGATATCATAACAGAGCCAGGCGTAACAGTTCAGGTAAAGCCCTACAAAATCCTGGAAGCTTGGCAGGAAGCCGTTTCCCGAGAAGTGAAGGCGATGTTAAGAGTTAGGAGTAATTGAGGAATCACATAGTGCCTGGTCGAGCCCAATTGTGTTAATTGCTAAACCAGACGGCATCATCCAATTCTGCAATGACTTCAGACAACTGAATGCAGTCTCCAAATTTGATGCCTACCCTGTGCCACGGGTCGACAAATTAATAGATTGGCTTGGGAAAGCCCGGTAGATCACGACCCTAGACTTAACTAAGGTGTATTGGCAGATCCCTCTGACGGATGCAGCTAAAGAAAAAACTGCGTTTTCTACACCTGACAATTTATTTCAGTATGTGCATATGCCGTTTGGACTTTACGGGGCGCCGGCGACATTTGAGAAACTGATGGACTGAATCTGACGCCACATAGGCAGTACGCTTCTGCCTATTTGGATGATATTCTAATATACAGCTTGGACTGGGAGACACACCTCAGGAAAGTACAAGCAGTGATTGAGGACGTGCGGGAGGCAGGTCTAATGGCAAACCCCCAAGAAATGTCATATCGGGCTAGAAGAAGCTTGGTATTTGAGATACATAATTGGGAGGGGAATCAGTAAGCCCTAGATTGACAAGATACAAGCCATTCAGAACTGGCCGCAACCAGTCAACAAGAAGCAGGTGAGAGCTTTTTTGGGGATTGCCAGCTATTACTGACAGTTCATTTCCAATTTTGCAGCAATCGCTGTCCCCCTGACGGATCTTACCAAAGGGAAAGACTCTGTCATGATCAAATGGACCTCAGCAGCTGAAGAAGCCTTCTGTAACCTAAAACTAGCTCTTTGCTCTCAACCTGTGCTAGTGACTCTTTATTTCCAAAGCAAGTTCGTAGTTCAAACGGACGCTTCCGAAACCTTTATAGGGGCGGTATTGTCACAACTGAGGGATAGAGAGGAACATCCAGTCCTTTATCTGAGTTGGAAACTAAATAAGCATGAATGGAAGTTTGCAATAATGGAATAAGAATGCCTAGCCATTAAGTGGACTCTAGAGTCCCTCAAATATTACTTGGTGGGAAAGAAGTTCAGGCTGGTCACTGACCATGCCCCTCTCAAGTGGATGCACTTGCATAGGGAATGGAATAGCCAGGTAACCTGGTGGTTCCTTGCCCTGCAGGACTACAATTTCACGGTGCAGCAGCGCCCAGGGGTGCAGATGGGGAATGCTGATGCCCTCTCTCGGGTGCACTGTTTTGTGGGTGCCGTTGCTCAGCCGGGGCGGTCTATGCAGAGAGGGGGGGATATGTGTGAATCATGTGGGATTAGTGGATGATGGCAGGTATATCTCCCCCAGATATCTGTCCTATGTGCCCTAGCCTGGTCAGTATCACTTGGCTACTAATGAATCAATGGAAGGCGGATGTAAAAAAAGGCTAGGAGTTCGGGTGAGTGTCTCAGTCTGGAACACAGAAAGTCTGTCTGTGTATGAGACACGTGTGAGTGGAAGCATTGCTCAGTGTTTATGTGGTTTGGCTGGAAGGGAGATCCCTCCAGTGTGTAGTTAGGATATCATCCTGTATAGTTAGTGCCAGCCAGGCAAGAATTTTTTTTGTTGCTGTTTTTTTTTCCTTTCTGTTTGTGCTTTCACCTAAATAAATCTGACCCAATGTCAGTTGCTCTGATGTTCACCTGAGTTGAATGCAGAAATTACGTGCCCTTTGATCCCAGCAAAGGCGATCCCAGAGCGTGATATCACAGTACATATAGCTCTTTCAAAGACAAGATCAGCAATACCTTTACATTGCCAGCCCGTTCCTCCGTTAGTGAGAGATCAATGCTTGAATTTTTATGCAAATGAGGGTGAAGATTTTTAGATCTGAAAACTCTGTCACTCCAGCTCTATTCCTAACCTAACACTGCCTCCTCCTACTTGACTGATGGCTCCTTTGCCAGAAGTCACACATCAGAGACTGTCAGTCACGTAGGAGGATGAGGCACTGTGCCAAAAATAGAGACAGTGACAGAGGCCGCAGATTGACCTTAGCTATTTAAATACCAATTCAAATGCTGATTTCTAAGTAAAGGTGGAATGGAATGGCCATGTAAATGTAGTGCTGGATTTGTCTTTGAAAGAGGTACATGCATATATAAATAGTGTGGAGGTTGAAATCCTGCCTGCAGATTCCCTTTAAAGACAATAGGATCTTGTATTACTGCATTTGGAAATTTGACTGCAACTCTGGCTATGCCGAATGATAGACCGCATATAAATATATGATGTTTTTTTCTGCTCTACATGAATGTTAACTGTAATGGTACCTTTACACGCCGCCACAACAGGATGGATACAACCGCTACAGGCTACAATGTACTTGTAGCGCCAATATCGCCCGTAGTAGCGGCGTGTGAAGAGCGGAGACACAGCCGCTACAGATACCTCTGTATCCGAGCATTGGCCCTAAACATTGGTATCATCGCCGATTGTAGCGAGCTGTATCGGCGTGTAAAAGACGGGTTAGGAGGGAACTCGGGACAGCCTGCAATGTAGCTAAGGCGTGACACTGGCTCCGTGTTACCACGCCCCATGTGCGATCATTGGTGGAAGCTGCTGCATGACGATTGGTAGTCGCTGCCTAGGGAGGCATATTTAAGGAGCTGACGAGTCACACTACACAATCGCTCGAGCGTGCTGTATTACTCAGCCTCCTGCGATGCCTGGCCAATCAGGATGTTATTGCTTTGTCCTATCAGCGTACGGACGGCTCGTACTCTCAATTGTGGCACGCCTATGTGCTGTCCCTGCTGCACCAGGTCCGCCCATAGTAGCTGGTTATAGCGGTGTGTAATTGAGCTACAGATGGCTACTTGAGACACCCGGCGATGTAGCTAGCTGTAGATGTAGCGTGGCGTAGCGCACCTTGTGGCAGCGTGTAAAGAGGGTGCGGTTCCCGTTGGTAACCGTTCGGCTGTGCTCGTGCACGTGAAGTTTGCCGTTGGTATCCATCCTGTTGTGGCGGCGTGTAAAGGTACCATAAGGGTACCTTTACACGCCGCTACAACATGGTAGAAACAACCGGGTAGATGAGAGAAATGTATCTTGCACCGCCAAATCAACCCGATGTAGCGGCGTGTAAAGGCGGTTGTTTCCACCCGTCACTTGCGGCACCTGTTTCAGAGCCGAGCTCTAAAACAGGTTGATTTCAACCCGATGCTAGTGGCCTATAGCGGCATGTAAATAAGGAACAAGAGGGTTGTTTCGACACCTTGCTATCTACCTGGGGCGTGACACAGGCTCCGGGAAACCACCCCCCTTCAACGATCATTGGAGGAAGCTCCTGCGTTACGATTGATAGTCACTGCATAGGGCGGCATATTTAAGGAGCTGACCAGTCACACTACACAATTGCTCGAGCGTCATGTATTAGTCAGCCTCCTGCGCTGGCTGCCAATCATGATGCTATTGCTTTGTCCTATCAGCGTACGAAATTCTCGTAATCCACAATTCTGGCACGCCTATGTGTTGTCCCTGCTGCACCAGGTCCTCCCATATTACCTTCTGTTCGGCGTGTAAATGAGGTAAGGTGCTCTACAGAAGGTAACTTTAGGCGCCCGGCAGTGCATCCAGAGATAGATTCAACCTTCTGTAGTGCACCTTATAGCGGCGTGTAAAGGCGATGCGGGTACCGTTTGTAACCGTTTGTGCTGCGTGAAGCTCGTGCACTGTAATGCAAACCCTGGTTGTTTCTACCATGTTGTAGCGTGCTGTGTAAAGGTAACCCTAAGGGTTAGGTTCACACACATACATTCCTCACACAATGCTTGCTGTCAGTGATTTCACAGATAGCATACTTCATACATTTTATGGTGCTTCCCACAAGTCAGTTTTTGTTTGATGATCAAAAATCCACAAAAAAAAAAATGGAGGTCCTATATCTAATATGAACTGTGGATCAAGGTTGAATGCCAACCAAAAAGCTGAGAAGTTTAAGAAGCCTTATCATCTCTTTCTGCATGCATGAAAAACAGAAGACACATAGATGGTACTAATGAGAATCAGTCTGCTTTTTCGAGAACATGAAAATATGTGAATTCTGATCAAAAGTCAGTGTTTTTAGTCAGTGGGTCATCAGTATTAGAAAATGAAAATAAATCTACAAACAATAAAACTATGGATTCACCCTTGTGCTGTGTTTTGGAGTCACCACTGAATTAGGTATAAAATGGAGACCAACCACATACAAAACTGCCGACAGATCACCCCTGCCGGCTACCGACAGACCACCCCTGCCGACTGCGCACCACAGGAACATGAGAAATGTCTACTTGACCAGTGTCCTTTTTGCACCCACAAAAACAAAATGCAGATTTTTCCTGCTGGAATGAAAAGTGAAAAGGCAAAATAGAAAGACTGGGAATACAGGATGCAAGAGGAGCCAGAGTCAGCGGGGAGCAACACTCCCTGCGAAAAAATCCAGTGTATACACAGCGAGAACAATCTAGATTATACCAGTGACTTAATGATCTCCACTTACAACCTCCATAAATTCGGCTTAGTTTTTTACACAGGGTTAAATTAACCTCTTCACAGTATTATATGGCTCCGCCTTGGCTTTAATTACTGAGTCTATCCAGCAAATGGATGAGAATAGGACCTGCTCTCAGTCTCAAGAACTGGAGACACGGACGCGCTTTTAACCCCTTCCCGCTGCAGCCAATTTTCTTTTTTTCCTCCCCTTTTCCAGAAACCTTATCTTTTTTACTATTCTGTCCACATAAACTTCAGTGGGCTTGTTTTTTACGGGACGAGTTGTACTTTTAAATGACACCATACATTTTACTGCACAGTGTACTAGAAAACAAGAAGAAAATTCCAAGCGCTATGAAATTGTGGGAAAATGGGGGAAAAGGGAGTGATTTGTTCATTTATGTTTTTTTAAGGGCCCTTTCACATCAGCGGTATTTTCAAATCGCGGCAGATGCGGTGAAAAAAACGCATCTGCCACGATTACCGCATAACCGCGACACTTGCGGCAAGCCCCATGCAATGTCTATGGGGCTTGCGGTAAGGATGCGGCAGGTGCGGTTTCGGCACTTGTGGCAGGTGCGGCCGCGAAAAAAAAACGCTGCTTGCAGCGGTTTTTTTTCGCGGCCGCACCTGCCGCAAGTGCCGAAACCGCACTTGCCGCACCTGCCGCACCCTTACCGCAAGCCCATAGACATTGCACGGGGCTTGCCGCAAGTGTGCCGCAAGTGTGTCGGTTATGCGGTAATCGCGGTTTTTTCACCGCATCTGCCGCGATTTGAAAATACCGCTGATGTGAAAGGGCCCTAACGTGTTAAAACCATTTTTTTTACTTTTTACTGTGTTATTATTCTTAGGGGACTGGAACCTGCAATCCAATCACTAATTGTTTGTACTATACACAGCAATACCACAATATTACTGTATATAGTAAAAATCACAGTCTGCTTTGAAGCCTGGCTATAGGCAGAGTTTTAAGCAAGCTCTGTAATGATAGGCACAAGGGCCTTCACCAGAACCCAGCTGTAATAGCAACCCACCAATGATTACATCACAAGAGCGCCAATGGGTGCACAGAATGATGCTGCCCTATGCTGGTTAATGCTGTTGTCAGAGTTCGACAATAGCATTTAACAGTTTGGTGGACTCAGAGTTGGTATAAATTGAACAGGCTCCGAATATAATGAATTAGATACAGTAGTTCAAGGCAGTATGTGCTGAATGCTATTATTATGTATTATCATTATGTTCTATCTACTGCAAATAGCTTGATTATTTTATCATAATAATGATTAAAGCCTGATGTTCACATTGTACTACAATAAATTTATCACTTAAACATGAGCCATGTAAGGCGGCCGTCACACGCACAGATATCTTTAGCGATATTGTAAGCGATCACGTGCACGCGCAATCGCTTACAATATCGCTCACATCGCTGGTGAGATGTCACACAGACAGACTCACCAGCGATGTGGAGCAGCGATCTCGCTCGTTACTATGGTACACATCGGGTAACTAGGCGCCGCGCGTCGCTTAGTTACCCGACGTGTACCATAGTTACCAATCTCCAGCATAGGCGCGGTCGCTGGGAGATGGATCATCGTGGTGTCATACACCACGATGATGCAGATCGTTGCATCGTTCATCGCTAGATCTGAGAACCGAACCTCAGATCAGCGATGTCACGATCAAGCGATTTACCATCGTAAATCGCTTGATTACATGCAACGATATCTTGCCCGATATCGCTTAAGCGATCAAAAAGGAGATCGCTTAAACGATATCGGGCAAGATATCGTTCCGTGTGACGGCCCCCTAAGGGATATTGAAAAGTCAGACGGATGTGTGAATGAGGCCTAACATCCTGGAAAAACTGCACAATTCCGTATTCTATGAAAAATTTTCTGATGCTAGTAACAGGGAATGCAAGTATTTACAGATGACTGGTAGTCTTCAAAGGGATTGTGCCAAGGTTGGATGTTACTTCCTATCCTTAGAAGAGCTTCCCAATTGTTGTCTGGTCGACCACTGGGGCATAGACGGTTGAGTACGGCGCTCTGTTATCTCCGTCAGTCTCAAAGTGAGCAAATGGAGCAGAGGTTCAAATGATTGACCTCCACTCTGTGCAGGGTCCTGTTTTTGGTAGGTGCCACAGCAGTCAGACCCCAAGTGATTGAGAAATTATCTTCTACCCTACAAGGTAGGGAATAAATTCCAAGCTTGCCACAGGCCCTTTCCAAATTGAAGAAATAGTATGGCTATATAGGAACTTGTTCCCAATAAAAAATGATACCCTGTTTGTATGCATCTAAAGTGCCAGTCATGAGATATCTAGAATCCATATGCAAATCAGACAGGTTGTGCATTGGGGCATGTCAGTGCACTTGGTAAGCCTCTTCCTACTGCACTAACACACCTTTAATGCACTTCCTTCCTTGAATATGGATTCTTCTCTAGTTTTCTCATGCCTGGCACATCGGATTTGAACAAAAAAAAGTCATAGCACTATATCCATGAGTGAAAATGAGCCGATAGGAGGTTCCCTTTAAGGTTAACTGATAATATACAGACTGCGATCTACAAGAAATCTATCTTTCTGAAAATATATTTTTTGGGAAAGTTAAAGCATCAGAAAATGCTACAACCTTTACCAACTGTCAAAGTCATTACTTTAGCTTCCATGTATACGGTGGCTAGACCTCAAATGAATAACACATAGGTATCTGAAGAAAAGTGTTATCCTATTGTTTATCATTTATAGTTTAGAATGACATAAGAAATCATATTATGTACAGCTGCATTTCAAGTTGCACCTTTCTGATGCCTATAGTAGCACTACAATAAATTACTTTGGAATTCGTATAGGTCTAATAAAAATACTTAGAAATATCTAAATGCTTTATCCCAATGTATGAAGTTATACTGTCTTCAGACTGCAGAATACCTGTAGATCTTGCATTCCACAGACAGACCTTTGACCTCCATATAATAGGAATACAGCATTACATAGGTGCTTGGATACAGAAGCTGTAGATAGTGCTGACAGGGTACATCTGGTATTGAGGTATTTAAATGTGAGTGTTTTAATAGATATAATAAAGATAGAGGCATGTAGTCAGTGCAAAAATGTCACCTAAATCTGAGCTGTGACTTTATTTGTTCATACACTGCAATAA
>JARQOC010000001.1:217648124-217793450 GCA_033576535.1 Allobates femoralis
AACAGGGAAAACAAAAATTCAGTCTCTAAGCACACACCCAAAGGTAAAGATAAGAGTTGCAGGAGGAAAAACAAAAACAAGTAGGAAGTAACAAAGCAAAAGAGGAGAACTTTCACAACCACATCAAGCAAATACAACTTTCACCAGAGTCTGGGACAACAAACCTCACAGACCAATATAGCATAAATTATAGCTGACATAGTTAGAAGAATTCCACCAGCATAAATAGGAGGTGAGCAGCTGTGATAGGCCTCTCCACAACATGTGATAAGAGGAGCAAACACACCAGCAGAGATTAATCCTTGCTACCCTGCCTATGAATCAGCACACAGCAAGTCAATGCCCGAGTCTGCCTGTGTTGATCCCAGACACCAGAAAAATCATCGAGCAGAGTGTCAGAATCTGCAATCTGAACAGAGCTGAACACCGCCATGACAGTAGTCGAAGTTTTAGCAAAACTCCATGTGACACCATGCACACAATCTGGCAGGTATCACCCGACAGACTTCACTGGTCACTTCCTCCTGATTGACAGACTACCACTTTAATCACTTGTACAAAGGATAGATCAAAAATGATTGCTATCACTAGCTGTGGTTTGGAGCATCTCTGTCAGTCCAATAGACTTTGATTGGCACAGCACTGCCCATGCATGACCATCACCCTAATGAAAGTCTTCCTTACCAGAGGGGTATGGAAGCAATACTGGTCTCAGTGGTCAAATGTTTATCACATACCCTTTGGTTATGTGATACATGTACAATATATTTAACATTCAGCATTGTAGTTTGGCACAAGGCTAAACTGTATATAAAAAAGTAATGTTAATGTGTTTTAGAGACTTTAGGATAGTGTTCCTATGCATTGGATGCAGTCATTCTTTTACATTATTTTTCTTGCAGAGTTTAATCCTATATTTATATGTACCTCTGTTTCCCTAGTCCTTTAAATGATTTAACATTCTTTACCATTTCTGATACCTGATTTTGTAAAGTTGGCACTTTCTCCTAGTGTCTCACATGGCAGATTTTCAACTCAGAAACATAAAAGAGCTGGGCGACATTGCCTGTGGGATCAATACAGTTGCCTCTGTTGGCTATCACCTAGCTTGCCCTGAAAAAATAACTAAGAAATGACTTAATTAACACCAGTAGACAAGTCAAGAACATCATTTTCACCCTTATAAGAGCTACTAGTAATTTCATGTACAGGTGCTGTCGACATAAGGCATATTCACCCTTAATCGCTGGACTGGATCCAATCAGATATAAAGTGTTTATTGAAATCCCATATAATAACGTTTCTTTATCATTATGTCTCAAAGAAAAGACAGCCGATCTTATTAATTCATCACCTTGACCTGCCTTACAACTGAAGAGCAAAGGTGTTTTTTATGTTCTGTAAGGCGGTAGCTTGGCAGATAAGAACTTCAAATGCCACATATTAAAAAAGGCTTAAATTTGGCAGCGAAAGATCCAAGGTTGCTTGTTATTCCTTCTTGAAGACATATATAGCGTAATTGGCAGTTACATGTCAAGAATCAGATCAATGTAAATTGCCTTTAAAAAGGCATCAAACAAATCATAAGCTTCCTATAAACTCCTATAGACACCGAAATGAAATATGTATGAGCCCGATGAATATCCTGCCATTACTAAAATAACTACGTCTTCTGTATGTTGGGAGATGGAAATGCATAGTCAGGGGTCGTGGAGTATATAGTTTACTCTCACAATAATCATTATTCCATGGCGTAACTTACAACATGGAAAGTTCCCAAATGCAAAGCTTTAGAAATAGAGGTTTGCTTATAATGCAGCTCTTCTGACTAATGGCTAATCACTGGGGTATCACAATAAGGGTTGGGGTATCACTATGATTTCTGAATTACGAGTACTTTACTAATTTCCCACTTCCTGTTTGTCCTGAACATGGACAGGATGGCGCTGATAAAGGCTTATTTTAAGAATGTTGAAGCGGATTAGAGCTTATTGCTGCAGCATGACGCCACTCTGGGACATCTATTTAGACATTATGGCCCCGATTCATTATTTGCTATTTTTAAGTCTCTTTCCTTATTTATCGTATATTAGTTGCCACTTTTTGGCCCAATTTTTTTCAAAATGACGCATGCGGTTCATGAATTTTGCGGCAAGTAAACAATAGTGTTTTTTTTAATGTTGGGAACGGTTTTGCAAACAGGTAGCATAAGAAGTCACACATTTCTCAAAATGGAGTAAAAATTGTGCTAAAATACTGGTGTACTTAAAAGCATACGAGGTGGGGAGGACTGGAGTAGAGCTGCAATTGATGGAATCAGACAAAAACATCTGAAACACCTTGAAGTCTGCCATCAAAATGAAGAAGAAAATAAAAACATGCATGCACATGTATAATAGACTTAAATAAAGGCACAACTAGAATAATGAATTAAATGGAATAAAGAAAAAAAAACGCAAAACGCAAAACTAGTAAAAAAATAAAAATGGTCACATACGCAATGATAAATTGTAGCCTATGGATCTTTTACATAAATTCATCATGGTTAAGCCCCCGTTACAGATAACGATGTCCAAGTGACCCGACCAGCGATGGGGCCACTGCGAAATCAATATCTGATTGCTGGTGAGCTGTCACACAGGCAGACTCACCAGTGATCAGTGAGAATGCTGGTAACCAGGGTAAACATCAGGTAACTAAGCGCAGCGCTGCACTTAGTTACCCTATGTTTACCTGGTTACCATCTCCCAGCGCGTCTGTGCGGCTTTGAGGTCGTTGATCGTTGGTCTCCCGCTGTCACACACGCCAATGCTGGCCGCCCAGCGGGAGACCAACAATCAAATAATGGTCCTGGTCATTTACCAATGATCAACGATCAACAATGAACGACCTCATCGTTGGTCGTTGGTACATGTCACACGCAACAATGTTGTTTCGACGTCGCTGCAACGTAACAAAACCGCTGACGTTGCAACAATATCATTAACGATATTGTTGCATGTAACGGGGCCTTCATGTTGATAAATTGTGCTGGAGTCAGAGGCACTCTCAACACAATTCTTACTCAAATCAGTGACTACAGCAAGTTTTCTTGCAAAAGATACACCACAGCTTCTCATGAATTGAATTAAACAACATAGTGTATGATAAGCGGTGACGTCACCACTCATCGCAGTCGCCAGGTGTAGCGGAATGCAGTGTGAGTCAGCATTGGTTTCTGTTCAAAATATGCCTCGCTTTGAGCCTCCATAGCCTTTGTTCACAGATGAGCTGACGTACTGTGCTTACTGCCCAGCCTGAAGTCGGCCTGCGGATTACTGGCACTCTGCAGACGGCTGCCAGCCAGGCAGGGAGCGCGCATTGGAAAGTTAATATCACGCCCATCGGGGCGTGATAAACAAGAAAGGAGAAGGCGAAGGGACATAGAGAGGACGCCCAGGGGGGCTAGCAACAGTCGCCCCCCCGGTTCATTATCATACTAATGAGTGAATATTAAAAACGTTTTCTAACACAGTCACAGGTCACATTTCGGAGAGATATTAAAACGATTACTACGGTCTGGTGGGCGCTCAGAAGTAGATCAAGGATCCTGTTCAGTATTAAGTCCTTTATTCCAGAAAACCTCCTTCACCACAACATGTTTCGACGGTATAGTGCCATCTTTCTCAAGTGGAATCTTTCCTGGAGGACACGGCAGGCGCTGCTCGCAATAGCTACAGGACCTGTGATCACCGAGGCAACGCTCGTATGCAGGGAATCTAGGACCTTTCCGCGTCACCGCGTTCGATCACATGGGACGCGAGGGGGCGGAGTCCGGATACTAACAGGAGGTGAGCGAGGACGCTGCGAGTGCCCACAGCCGCAGCCTCTCGCCTCCTCTCAAAACACCCGTGTTAGGAGGAGGATTGCTAAACCGTGAGGCTTAAACCATAGTTGTGCATGGACGGCGCAACTTGTATAGGTTAGTAATCTAACTTATGTCTCTGTAAATCAGTTTGTGGATACTGCACCATTGCGCCCCCTATTTTTTCTTTGTTTTCACATTTCGGAGAGAGAGAGATAGTTAGAGTAGTAATAGGAAGGTGCAGGGACAGGTAGTGATAGCCTGGGAGGCTTTAGGTAGGTGACAGGTTCCCTTTAAATGTTTCAGATCACCACCAAACAAGTTTAAATATTAGAAAAAGATAACACAAGTAAACACAAAATGCAGTTTTTAAATTAAGGTCTTTATTATTAACCCCTTAATGTCTACTGTTGTGTATTCGCATCATACCAGTTCAATTCATTTGTATGTATATGTGAGTATTTTGGAGATTTTAATACAGGCAATAAGGGTTTATGGGGAAAAAAATTCAAACCTACAGATCCCTGTGTAAAAAAGTGATTGCCCCCGCCACTTAAAACATAAATTAACTGTGGCTTAGGCTGCCTTCACACTGCGGGTGTGATCCGATCCGTGGCTGTCAGCTTAAGCCAGACAGCCCCGGACCGGATTTTGGCCCCATAGTATCCTATGGGGCCGGATGGAGCCGGTTAGCAGCTCTCTGCCATCCAGTTTCCATCTCTCTGGGACAATCCAGGAGAATTCAGATTTCTCTCACGGACACAAAAACGTTGTTTGCAATGTTTTTGTGTCTGAGTAGAAAAATCTCCCCAAATTGCCTTCGCTTGGATCCTCCTGGATTCGCCCAGATCCGGGGCAATTCGGCACTCCCTAACACGAGAGCTTATGGGGCCGGATTGCCCCGATCCGGGAGGATCCGGGAACCGAACACCTGTGGCTGCACGCCGCTGTTATTTCAGGACCGCGGCTAGCTCCCTGCGAGTCGCGGTCCTGAATCATCAGCAGCGTCAGCTGCACACCGGACCGGAGGGCATATTAGCCCTCTGGTTCTGTGTTCTGATCCGGTCCAGGGCTGTGAGGTTCACCCTGACAGTCACGGATCGGATCACACCCGCAGTGTGAAGCCGGCCTTATCACATCTTTGGTAAGCTGAGTTCAATTTTTCTATCCACCTCCAGGCCTGAATACTGCCACACCTTTTCTCAATCAAGAGATCACTTAAATAGGACCTGTCTTACAAAAGTGAAGTAGACCACTAGATCCTCAAAAGATAGACATCATATTGCGATCCAAAGAAATTCAGGTACAAATTAAAAACAAAGTACTTGAGATATATCAGTCTGGAAATGGTTATAAAGCCATTTCTAAAGCATTGGTACTCTAGCAAACAACAATGAGAGCCATTATCCTCAAATGCCAAAAACATGGAACAGTGGTGAACCTTCCCAGGAGTAGCCAACCAACCAAAATTAGCCCAAGAGCACAGCGAGAACTCAATTAAGTGGTCACATTAGACCCCATAACAACATCCAAAGATCTGCAGGCCTCACTTGCCTTAGTAAAATGGCCTGCATGGCAGAGTTCCAAATCAAAAAACACTGCTGAGCGAAAAGAACATAAAGGCTCCCCTCAATTTTGCTAGAAAATATCTTGATTCCCAAGCCTTTTGGGAGAATACTGTGGACTGATAAGACAAAAGTTAAACTTTTTGAAATGTGTATGTCGCATTGCATCTAGCGTAGACGCAACACAGCTAAAAAAGGAACATCATACCAACAATAAAATATTGTGGTGATAGTGTGATGGTCTGGGGCTGTTTTTCTAGTTCAGGACCAGGAAGACTTGCTGTGGTAAATGGAACCATGAATTCTGCTGCCTACCAAAAAATTTTGAAGGAAAATGTCTGGCCATCTGTTCATAACCTCAAGCTGACACGCACTTGGATTAGGCAGCAGGGCAATGATCCAGAACACAACAGCAAGTCCACCAATGAATAGCTTAAGAAAAAGAAAATTAAGACTTTGAAGTGGCCTAGTCAAAGTCCTGACTTTAATCCATTTGAGATGCTGTGGCTTGACCTTAAAAAGGCAGATCGACTTCCGGTTCCGGCGCCGCTCCCGATGGCCGCGTGTTGAGAACACTCCTGAGACCCGGCCGCCAATCCGTCTCAATCTACCCGACGACCGGGCCATCCGCCCCCCAAACACGCTGGCGGCGACTCCCCGTGGTACCAGGACCCTGGACCGCTACCTGCTCCGGAGCTCCGGGCAGGAGGAGGACCGTGGGATAGGACAGGCCGGACAGGTGGCAGGCACAATAAACATGGCGGAAGATGACGGGACGAGCAGAGGAGGCTCTGCGACGGAGGTCTCGCATCCCGGCGGGGACAGGCAGACCCGCAGCAATAACAGCTCCAGACATCGGAGCCAAACTCAAAGCACACAGGCAGCGGATGTCCCCGGTGAGATGGAGGTATGTGACAGTGGGGAGATAACCACAGATGGAGGTACAGGGGTGAAGACGGGGCCACAAATGGCGGGAAGCCCACCTGTGCAGGCCACTATGGATGTGAAAGCCCTGGCCAGAGAGGTTGCCCCATATATTACAGCTGATTTGAAAAGTATTATAAAGGAGGCTATTGGGGAGGCGATTCTGGGCCTACAGCATGTAACGTCCCAACAGGGTGAGAGGCTGCTGGAGGCAGAAAAGAGGCTGATGGAAGCTGAAGACAGGATTTTAGCATTAGAGAGACATGTGGCCACCTTACAGAAACAAACTGCCTATAATGATGAGAAAGTGGATGATCTGGAGAATCGTTCAAGACGTAATAACTTACGTATGGTCGGTCTCCCTGAAACTTTCACAGGGGATCAATTAGATACTGTGTGGGAAGAGATGCTCCCAAAGACACTGGGATTCCGCAATCCTTGTAGAGTGGAACGGGCACACAGAGTGGGGCCACCCAGGGAGACATCTGCCAGTCCCCGACAAGTCATTGCACGCTTTCTTGACTATAAGGACAAGGTGATGCTGCTGAGAGAATACAGGATAAAACGTCAACCGCTCACCATTCAGGGTCATAAGGTGCGCATCTATGAGGACTATTCTGCCATAGTGGCGCGAAAGCGTAAATTATTTAGCCCGGTGTGCTCCTTGCTGTTCAAGCAAAACATAAGATTCCAACTGGCCTTTCCCGCTACTTTACGGTTCCGAGACTCTAAAGGCAACATGCAATCTTTTACCAGTAGCAAGGAAGCACTTAGGTTCCTGCAACCGGGCTCCGATCCTATGGACCATGTACGAGAGACACCACCAGCTGGGGGTTCCCCGTCACCATCCCCATCCTCTTCACGACCTACTGGTACACGGCCGACTTATGCTGATAAAGTGGCGGTCTTGATGGATGGTCAAGTAGAAGAAGAACCGAGTGGAGCAGGGTCAGGCTCCGGCTGGTCACTTGCTCAGCGCAACAGGAAAAACCGGGCAGACAAGTATGGTACGACTGGGAGGCCCAATTCAACCTATACTGCTACCAGAGGGAAGAGACGCTGAGAGACTAAACTGTTTTTCTTGTTTTTACCTTTTTACTTTTTGACTTTTTATCCAGAGCCTGGATACTACCTCTACTCTTGGCAATAGATGGAGTTTTGTCTTGTTCTCTTATTCTTATTTTCCCTCTCTTCTTCTGCTATCTCTTCTCTCCCCCCACACTCCAACACTCTTCATTCTTTTTTGCCTCCCTCCCCTTTGTTTTCTCTCTCCCTTCTTTTTGCCCGCTGTAGATGGACCAGGAAGCAGACTGTGACTGAAAATACCCATACAGCTCCAATGTTCTTCATTGAAGACTTACGATTGTCGACGCTTGTTGGACTCTGTCTGAAAGGCTGAAAGGTGGCACGTCTGACTGGGACCACAGTGTGTAAAGCCCTCAGGTGGGAGGGGGAGGGGGAGGGGAGGGGGCTTCGGGGTTTTAGCCTTAATTCGACACACATGTATGATATCCTGAATATTCCAGTATTGATGGCATGTGCTAGGGGGGATGAGCTCCAGTTTTTGGCTTAAGGTACATAATTGAGCGAAGGTCACGTTGACCCGGCTCGGGGTCTACTTTGCTGTACTTGCATAGGCCGGGGTAAGGAGATTTCAATTTGGGAGCAGAAAAAAGGAAGTCCGTAATTGGTTGGGGAAGATGGAGACAGAGGAGGAGGTGACACTCACCCTCAAGAGAGGGACAGGGGGGAAGAAGTTTGTAATGTTTCTGGGGTTTGTAATGTTTTTTATTGTATTATATGTTTTCGTCGCTGCCACATTTGTCCTGCACTGCCCGCGTCTGTCTAGTCCAACTCCACTGCTAACAGGGATGGTGGTACCCTTTAAAAAAGTAATAATTCAACGAAAAGTTGATAAGGGTCAGATAGATATAAGTACCGGGGGGTGTAGGTTGTTGGAGGAGGGGACGCCCATAATGTCTTTTACACATATACTTGGGTTCCAATGGTGCGAATTGTGACATGGAATACCAAGGGTCTGCGATCACCACATAAGAGGTATATGGTCCTACGACATCTGAAGAGACTGAAAACTGATATTGCACTTTTACAGGAGACGCATTTGAGAGATGACGAGGTGGCGTGCATGCAGAAGCTGTGGGTGGGGGAGGCCTGGGCCTCGGGTTCACGAGCTGGGAAGGCAGGGGTAATGATTCTCCTCAACAAACACCTTGCTCATACCCTGGTGTCCATAACCAGAGATCGGGATGGAAGGCAACTACGGGTAGTACTCCAATTAGGTGATCGGCGAATCAGTATATATAATGTTTACGCCCCCAATACTGCGCGTACTGCCTTCTTTCGTGACCTGCGAGACGCCATCCTACAAGACAGGGAACGGCTAGTAATGGTAGGGGGAGACTTTAATGAGGTTGTTTCGGATGACATTGATAGACAGAGGATGACCGTTGAGGAAACTGCACAAGGGTCGACACACCGGAGGCAGGGACAGTTATCAGATATGTTGACTAATGCACATATGATAGATGTGTGGAGGATTTTCCATCCCCAGGACACCGGATTTACCCATTTTTCACACCCTCATTCCTCCTGGTCGCGGATTGACTTGTTTCTAGCGAACAGTAACCTATTACGCTTAATTGAGGAAGCTGAAATTGGAGATCTAGTGATTTCAGATCATAGTCCTGTCCGGATAGATATTCTAGACGCTTTCCCGCGAGGCACGGACACAATATGGAGGTTCCCCTCACATCTGTCATCTATGGGAGGATTTAAGACTCAATTAAAGGAATGGTGGCAGGGATATGCCCTTGATAACGAGATACATAAAAATGATCACTGTCTGTTCTGGGAAGCCGGGAAATCGGTCATAAGAGGACGTTTGATAGCGTACACTCGGACACAGTCGAGACAGCTCAAGGAGAATTATACAAAGGCAAGCACACTTGTTTCCGAGACTTATCAGACGTTTAAACGCTCGCGGGCATTGGTAGACAAGATAGCGTGGCTTGCAGCGAAAAGAGACTTCGACTCGTGGGCCGACCTGAGGGAAAAACTAATTCGGGGACAACTGGACGTCGACCTTCACAGACATGGCGACAAAACAGGACGACTGCTTGCTAATCTCGCTAGGGGCAGACGAAAACCCACGACAATAGCAGCACTTAACACAAGGGAGGGTCTCCGTACCACTGATCCCAAAGCTATTAATGATATACTGGGGGATTTTTATAGACAATTGTACCATTCAAATGACGTCTCGTCCCAGGAGGGAATGACATGGCTAGATGGGGTGCCTCTCACTCCTATCTCGGAGGCTGACTTAGAGCTCCTCAATGCTCCGGTCTCTGAGAGGGAGGTAGACGCGGTCATCAGGCATTTAGGGAACGGGAAATCCCCAGGACCGGATGGGTTTACAGGGGAGTTCTATAAGATTCTCCGGCCAGAGGTAACTCCGATACTGACGAGACTGTTCAATAATATCATAGACCAACAGAAGCTACCTGAAACTATGGATATGGCCTACATTAAACTGTTGCCCAAGGGAACCACGGGAGGGGAAGACCCTACAAATTATAGGCCGATCTCCCTAATTAATGTGGACCTTAAAATTCTATCAAAAGTTATGGCAGATCGGCTGGCGGAGATTCTCCCGACGCTCATAGACAACCATCAGACAGGTTTTGTCAGGGGCCGGTCAGCAGTCACCAATGTCCGCAGGGCCCTACTGGTTTTAGACGCAGTGAAAGATATGCCGACTCAAGGGGGAAGAAACCCAGCCATGGTCACCCTAGACGCAGAAAAAGCCTTTGATAATGTCAGGTGGCCATGGCTGGGCCAGGTGCTGGACAGGATAGGGCTTCAGGGTAATTTCAGAAATTGCCTACGGGCACTGTACGCCACACCTAAAGCGAGGGTACATACTCCTGGTTTTCTCTCTCCGGTGTTCCCTCTTTTGAAGGGGACTAGACAAGGGTGTCCTTTATCCCCGCTATTATTTAATCTGGCCTTGGAACCACTAGCCAGGTACATTAACAGACACAGTTCCTTTGAGGGGGTGAGCATCGGACGAGCGGAAACGAAATCAGCACTGTTTGCTGATGACATTGTATTGTTTATGGGAGACCCTACGCGAGATTTACCACCTCTGCTGAGAGATATAGAGAGATTTGGAGAATTTGCAGGATTCCGGCTTAATCGGAAGAAATGCGAGATCCTGTATCTTAAGCAGGGGAACACGCCGGGGGAGTCTTTGCTCTCATTGGGTATCCCGAGGGCGACGACACATATCAAATATCTGGGTCTGATGTTGGGACGGACATCGGGTCAAGTATATTCACTAAATTATACTCCCCTTATTGACAAAATAGAAAAGGAGCTAAAACGTTGGGCGGGATTGCCTCTATCACTTCTAGGCCGCTGTCATCTCATAAAGATGATCAGCTTTGCACGCCTCTTATATCCACTACAGACACTGCCTTTACTCCTGAAACATACAGACATCAACAGATTAAACAGGGCGTTTGCGGACTTTATTTGGAGAGGCAGGAGACCTCGGTTAAGACTGGGAACACTGATGCTCTCGAAAGACAAAGGGGGCATCAACTTGCCTGACATTAGAGGGTACAATTTAGCATGCATGATGCGACATGCGATAGAATGGGTTAAAGGGACCAATAAATTCTCTGATGAAAAATTGGAGACGGCGTTTTGCGAGCCTTGGGATCGATGTTCTCTCCTGCATACGGGGTGGGCGTCACTACCAACGCAAATTCGTTCGTCTATAATATTCAAGGATACGATAGGAGCATGGAAAGCGGTAAGGAAAAAATGTAGTCTCCCTTGGAAGGTGTCGAAACATCTGAACCCCTGGGCATACCCGGAGTTTCCGATGGGCCAAACTAATATACTATTTAGAGAATGGGCCCGAAAAGGCATTAAAACCATGGGAGACCTCATGACGGTATCTGAACGCCGATGGATGCTGGGACGGGAGATAATAGACAAGTTTGGTCTCGGGGGAGCCCAGAGCCTCCAGTACCTGCAGCTGAAACATCATGTCATGGATAATCTTTTAGATGCGTCAAAAGAAACTCTTACAAATGTGTGTGATAGACTGGTGAGCTTTGACGTCTCTCAATTAGGGATATCCAGCATCTATAGAGAACTCAGGATGTGGCTACTTCCTGGCGGCACCCCGAAGCTTTTTTCGAAGTGGTGCGCATATATAGATGAGGAGACGGTGTCTGATGATATACTGGACGGTTGGGGTAAAATAAGACGCTACATTCTGGATGAGAGATGGAGGGACACACACTTTCGGGTCATCCATGGTACCATATATGGCTTCAACATACCACCATCGGCATCCAACCCTGGTAGGTTGTTATACTGTCCGAAATGCAATCTTAACAGAACAGATATGGTGCATGGATTGTGGAGTTGCCCGAAGGTGCAGTCCTTTTGGGGCATGATATCAGACTTGGTGCGGAAACTCTGTGGTCATACGTTTGAGCTTGACCCGAGGGTATGGATTTTTCAGAATGTGACTCTATCCAAAGGAGGGATAGCTAGCATTCGTTTCCTACATGTCCTGATACTACTGGCTAAACGTCTACTGCTGACATTTTGGTTACGAACGGAACTACCCACTGAGGTGGACATACTGACGGGTCTAAGGTTGGCAATGGATCTGGACAGACGCGGAGCTTTGAGGGACAAAGATGTCCTGATTGTCTCTTTCATGAAAAAGTGGAGATGTTTTATAGAATCACAGCTGTCAGATGACGACATTGCCAGTGTAATGACACCTTTCCACGGCACTCCCTGGTACTTGTTGCAGTCTTTGAGTCATTCATTGGGACGCCTGGCACCGAATGTACCCTTACAAGGACAGGCCAGGTAATGGCTGAGGTCATAAGGTAGTGACTGGATGATTAAACAACAACACATGGGTATCTTTTTAGTGTCTTTACAGCGAAAATACTGGAACCTTCAATTCGCCTAGGGCGAGGAGAGGTACATATGATAGAAGGAGGGAGATGGTCGGGAGGGGGTGGGAAGGGATATATGTGGCGGTTGCGAGGAATTCTGCCAGGGATATGCAGCATTTTCATATCCTATTGTGTTTTGGTTTCTGTTTTTGTTTTGGTTTGTGTAAACTTATGACCTGATGGTAACAGACGTTACTGTACTGTATCTATGTACATCATATTATCATACAACTGTATGTTTTTTTTCCTTCTCTTTATGTTATTCTATAAATGGTGAATAAAAATGATTTTTTAAAAAAAAAAAAAAGGCAGATCATGCTCGGAAATCCTCCGATGTGGCTGAATTACAACAATTCTGCAAAGATGAGAGGTCCAAAACTGCTCCAGAGTGTTGTAAAAGACTCATTGCCAGTTATCACAAATGCTTGATTGCAGTTGTTGCTGCTAAGGGTACATCACACACAGCGATGTCACTAGCGATATCGCTGAAATCAGCGACCTCGCCAGCGATATCGCTGTGTGTGAAAAGCAGGAGCAACGAGGCCCCTGCTGCGAGGTCGCTGATTGTTGCACAATGATCAGGACCATTTTTTGCTTGTTGGTCTCCCGCTGTTCAGCATGCATTAGTGTGTTTGACGGCGGGAGACCAACAAGCGCTGGTCCCGAGAATGCAGGGAGCTGGCGCGGGCAGTGGCACCGCCACCAGCCACAGCGGCGTGCACCCAGCCGCACAGTAACCAGGGTACACATTGGGTAACTAAGCACAGCTCTGTCCTAGTTACCCGCAGTGTACCCTTGTTACCAGCCTGTAAGCGGGAGAAGGCTGGTAACCAAGGTACACAGTGGTTAACTAGGATAGCGCTGTACCTTAGTTACCAGCCTTCTCCCGCTTACCCAGCGATGTGGAGGTCGGCTCCCTGGTCCCTGGTCGTTGAGGAGATATGCCTGTTTGACAGCTCCCCAGCGACCACACAGCGATGTTCCAGCGATCCTGGTCATTGTCGGGATCACTGGAATATCGCTGGGTGTAACGGCACCATAAGGGCGGCCCAACCAGTTATTAGGTTTAGGGGGCAATCACTTTTTCACCAAGGGCCCTGTAGCTTTGGATTTCTTTTTCCCTTAATAATAAAGAACTTCAGTCATAAAATGCATGATGTGTTGACTTGTGTTATCTTTGTCTAATATTTAAATTTGTTTCGTGATCTGAAACATTTAAGTGTGATAAACATGCAAACAATATGAAATCAGGAAGGGGCAAACACTTTTTAACACCACTTCATCTTCTATCCTTCCATCTATCTAAGATTGCTTTATTATTTATGACAAATAGCTATACTGTATATAGAGTATTATAGTATGCAACAGAAAATGTTAAAAATGCATTGCATATGGATAGCTAGACTTGGAGAAAAAAAAATCACATACTTGCATAGCACTCGTGTGGCGCCCCTGAGGGTCCAGTCGCCACAGAGGTACTGCAACTCAGCCAGGTGTGGCACCCCACTCTTGCGTAAGGAGGAGGCACTACCTGGTACCCACACACCTGCACCCAACACCCCACACCACTCCAGGACAGGGGATCTGGGCGGACCCTATTGAGGGAGGGCCCCAACTTAGGCTGGAGGGGGAACTAGGTAGAGGGGTTGGGTGGAGGAAGTAGAAACGGGAAGGACACCCGAAAGGAGGGTGAAAGTGAGGAGAATGTAAGGAAAACGTTAGTCAGTTAGTGAGTAAGTCAGTGAGCAGACGGCAAGAGAGACGTCCTGAGGACTCGAGCAGAGAGGAGCTCGTCCCAAGACAAAAGAAGCAAGGGTAGAGACGAAGGAGGGAGCTAGTGAGGGGCTCCAGAGACAGAGAATGGGTCCTACGGGCACGAGAACTGAGGGATCCACCTGTGGCGCCCGAATCCACGTCGACCATAGTTGGGTGGAGGAACCAGGTCGCAGTGGGGACCGGCCCCAGACTAGTGGAGAGACTGCAGGACTCAACTAGCAAACCGGAGGCTGTGGTAGCTATAAGTGCAACAGCCACATCCACACACATTTGCTAAAAAGGAAGCCGCATAGGGTCAAGGGTACCAGAAAGACGTTGCCCGACAGGACCTGAGGCTGCTGGCTTCGGACACTGTGTCTGAGGCGCAAGGTAGGAGGGTGAGAGCCAGCACAGTGAGACGACCCGGAAAGGTACACCAGTGCACTGCAAAAAATGGATCACTCAAATGACATCCCAGCAAAGTCTATGGGTTTTCATTTTTGCCATTCAGATTGTGCTCTTTTAAAGTAATCCATTTTTTCACTTTAGGAGAGCTGTTTTGGAAAATGACATGTCTATTTCTGTAGCTTTTTTGTCCTGCATTTTTCCCATAGCAGCCGTTCAAAAAGGATAAAGAATGCAACAGTCAAAAACGGATCCATTGTTTTCCATCATCGCAATGACATAACCACCTGAGAGATAGGATCCGCCCATGCAGGACAGGAAACCCCTGAAATAAAAAGGGCAGCACCTCCTCTCTGCCTGAGTTTGGTTTCCTGTCCTGGAGATGGAAACCTCTGAACTGATGAACAGACCCGGGTTCCCTGGTCCTGACCCGTGGGCTGGAAGAGCAGATTACCTGGCCGTAGCCTCAGATCTCAGGTCCAGATGCGCATCCCCAGGGTACCCCCTTGCGGTGGCGGGCGCAAGGCCTGGCAAGGGACCAGAAGCGGTCATACCTCAGTCTCAGCGCCATTTGTGGCGGCACGCGTGCGCAGCTCCTGTCCTGTCACGATGTGCGCTTAGGTGAACATCAGAAGGCCCTACTGCAGTAAAATTTTGGGCTTCAGAGCTACTTCCAGTTTTGGGCTGGGAAACCGTAAGTGACGTCACCAAGCATACTCAGTCGAATCTGACGCCCATGAAATGCTGGTTCCTGGTTCCAAGAGGCTATATAGAGGGCGGGGGAGCGGCTGGTCGGTGGATGAACCCCGAGGCATGGCAGACAAACAGGACTCGCTACAGAATACGCAGGAGAAAGATTCTTGACGCAGCCATAGGATTCCAGACGGTGACCCCAGACAGCCTCTTAAATTGGTACTGCAGCTTTCCACTGTGAGTTAAAGCTGCCTATAATGGGTCCTTATCTTGCTATTTTTTCAGGATGCAAAAAAGAAGCTTTCTAAAAAAAAAGCATAAGGAATGTGGTGTTTGTAAGGTACCTCTACCACGTGAATACTCTAAAAAAAAACTCTGCTCCCTCTGTATTGATAGGCCCGTGAGAGACGCTGTTCCAAGTTTAGAAGCTAGTCTCAAAGACCTACACAACCGTTCAAAAGTTTAGTGTCACCCAGACAATTTGTTTTTCCAGGAAAACTCATACTTTTATTTATCAAATGAGTTGCAAAATGAATAGAAAATATAGTCCAGACATTGACAAGGTTAGAAATAATGATTTTTATTTGAATAATAATTTTCTACTTAAAACTTTGCTTTTGTCAAAGAATGCTCCCTTTGCAGCAATTACAGCTTTGCAGACCTTTGGTGGGTGCTATTAATGAAGCTGCCAGATGAGGAGCTGTGAGGCATCGATTTCTCAAACTAAAGACTCTAATGTACTTGTCTTGTTGCTCAGTTGTGCAGCAGGGCCTCCCACTTCTCTTTCTACTCTGGTTAGAGCCTGTTTGTGCTTTCCTCTGAAGGGAGTAGTACACGCCGATGTAGGAAATTTTCAGTTTCTTTGCAATTTCTCGCATGGAATAGCCTTCATTTCTAAGAACAAGAATAGACTGCCGAGTTTCACATGAAGGTTCTCTTTTTCTGGCCATCTTGAGAGTTTCATAGAACAAACAAATAAAATGCTCCAGATTCTCAACCTCCTTCTCAAAGGAAAGTCAATTTTATAGCTTCACTAATCAGCCAAACCGTTTTCAGCTGTGCTAACATACTTGTACAAGGGTTTTCTAAACATCCATTAGCCTTGTTACACAGTTAGCAAACACAATGTACCATTAAAACACTGGAGTGGCGATTGTTGGAAATGGGCCTCTATACACCTATGTACTGGAGATATTGCATTAAAAACCAGACGTTTACAGCTAGAATAGTCATTTACCACAATAACAATGTATAGAGTGTATGTCTGATTCATTTAATGTTAGCTTCATTGAAAAAATGTGCTTTTCTTTCAAAAATAAGGAAACTTCTAAATGACCCCAAATTTTTGAACGGTAGTGTAGTCAGGGAAGAATTCAGGTCCCTCAGGGAAGCAGAGAAAAAGCACAAGAGACATTACTCCTCCTCAGACCAGGAGGAAGCCCCAGCTAAAACTCTCAAAACTTCATTCTTCCTCCTCTGACTCTTCCTCTTCAGACAGCTCCTCAGAAGGCAGACCCTGTTTTCCTAAAGATTAGATTAACTACCTTGTTAGTCAGTTAGGTCAGCTATGTGCATGGTAGAGTCTAAGGACCTAGAGTCAGTAGAGGATCTCATGTTTGGGGGTCTCTCGCAGAAGAAGTGAACCTTCCCACTTAATGACAAGCTGCAGTCACTAATCAGGGAACAATGGAAGAAACCGGAAAAAAGGGATCCCTCACCTCCTCAATCAGGAAGAAATATCCCTTTGATCCTGAGCCCTCTTCTTCCTGGGAAAACTTGTCCTAACATAGATGTGGCCGTGGCAAAAGCTACCAAGTGGTCAAGTATTCAGGTACCCTAAAGGACCAATTAGACCGGAAGACCGATGGCTCTCTAAGAGGTGCCTGGGAAGTTACAGCAAACATATTTAGGCCTTCAGCATCAAGTACCTGTGTCGCCCGATCCATGATGATATGGCTTCAGCAGCTAGAATCCCAAATAATAAGCAACGTTCCTAGGAAGGTTCTACTATCCTCTCTCCCCCGTATCTAGGGTGCAGCTGCCTTCCTAGCAGACACCTCTGCAGATTCCTTACGATTGGCAGCCAAATGGCAGCCAAGTGCCACTGCACTTCTGAATTCAGCACGTCGGGCAGTCTGGTTGAAGACCTGGCCAGAAGACGTCCAGTCAAAATCAAAGCTTTGTGCAGTCCCCTGTGAGGAGGATTTACTTTTTGGGATGAGATTCTGGAAAAAGTGAGTGATAAAAAGAAGAATTTTCCTTCTTTTCCAACAACCATCTTTAAAGGGTGTTCCTTTCAGAGGAAAAGGTTCTCCCATAAGAAGTCACCAAAGAGATCCCGAGATTCTTGGCCCGAGAGAGATGCCAAGAAGTCGGGATTCATGGTTAAGAACATCTCTGACCATAAGAAATCCTCCAAGTGCTGGATTGCCCCAGGTGGGGGAGTGGGGGGAAAGACTTTCCTCTTTTCTCCCAGCCTGGTCCAGTATAACCACCTGCATCTGGATCCAGAAGATCATTCAAGGTGGCTTGAAGCTGGAATCTGCCTCAACCCCTATGGTCCCTCATAATAACCAATGGTCCGGACAAACACAGGGCCCTTGTGGCGGAAGTAACTTCTCTCCTTCACAAAGGTGTCTTAAGGGAAGTACCGGCGGTGGAAAGAAGCAGAGGGTTCTACTCCCCTCTCTGTCTGATCACCAAGCCGGTCAAGTCCTACAGGACCATAATCAACCTCCAGAAGCTGAACGCCTTTATCCTGCAGAAATCCTTCAAGATGAAGTCCATTGCCTCAGCTATAAAGCTTGTTTGCGGACTGTCACATGGTGGTATTAGATCTCAAGGATGCTTACTATCATGTCCCAATTCATCCCTCTCATCAAAAATACCTCCTGGTTGCACTGTACATGGAAGAGGTGCTCATGCACTTCCAGTTTCAGGTTATTCCATTCAGTCAGTCAAGTGCCCCGAGAATCTTCAACAAGATTGTGGCAGAGATGATGGCTCACCTACATCATCAGGGAGTGCTTATAATTCCATACATAGACGACTTCTTAATAGTAGGAAAGTCACCCGTAGACTGCAATATTCATATGGAGAAAGTCAGGCCTGTAGTGACGAATCTAGGGTGGTTGATCAATTGGGAGAAATCTAGATTGATACTCTCAACTCATCAGACCTTCCTGGGTCTCATATTCGATTCCAGTCCCAGCGTTTTCTCCTCCCTCCAGAGAAGCAGCAGAAAGTCATCTCATTAGTGACAGAGACTATACACAACCCTCTCTGAGGAGAGCCATGTACCTTCTAGGCACCATTAACCTTGCATCCCGGCAGTCCATTTGGCTCAGCTCCAATCAAGACAGGTTCACTTAGCAGACTCTTTAGAGGGGACTGTCCGTCTTTTTTTAGAGACTGTAGAGTCGCTAAGATGGTGGCTTCAGAGTGATCATCTAATGACAGGCATTCCCTGTGCTTTTGCAGTGTCAGACATAATTCCAACAGACGCAAGCTCATGGGGTTGGGGAGCTCACCTCTGAAAACATGTCTTACAGGGATGGTGGGATCCAGATCAGGCCCACATTTTGTCCAACCTCAGAGAACTTTGGGCAATAAGGAAGGCCTTGGAGGGGTTTCTTCCTCTCCTGATGGGGCAACATGTTCGCATACTTTCCGACAACAGAGTCTCGGTTGCGTACATAATCCACCAGGGGGGAACTAGATCTCCCTCTCTAATGACACTCACCTGGGACATCTTTCAGATAGTTCAGGCTCATCACTTGTCTCTATCTGCCCTCCACATCAGAGGGGGATCTGAATCACCGGGTAGACTTCCTGAGTCATACTCAGCTAAGACAGGGGGAATGGAGGCTGGACCCGGCAGTATTCTCTCAGATATCCGAGAGATGGGAGACCCCCGTAATAAACCTGTTTTCCACCCGACAGAACAGACAGGTAGCTCAGTTCTGCTCCCTAGATCCCAAAGACAGGCCCCATGCTGTAGATGCCTTTCAGATGCCATGGATCTCTATCCTGCTTTACGCATTCCCTCTACTAGTACTGATTCCGGATATCTTGCGGAAGATTCGGGATGATCAGTCCAGGGTCATTCTGATAGCACCCTTTTGGCCATAGAGGGCCTGGTTCTATTGGATCTTCAAGATGGCATTGGCAGATCCAAGGATCCTTCCAGACTCTCCTACACTTCTATCCTAGGGCCCAGTTTACCATCCTCGGGTCTTGAATCTTCGGCTGAAGGCCTGGCATTTGAGCGGGAACTGCTAAAGAATCGAGGGTTTTCTGACAATCTAGTGACTACCCTAATGCACAGCAGGAAGCTGGTTACGACTAGAATATATGGTAAGGTTTGGAAGAAATTTCTCTCCTCGGGTGCACTCCCTACTTATTGTTTAAATTTTGGAATTTTTACAGAAGGGATGGGATATGGGGTTGTCGGTTAATACCCTAAAGGTCCAGATTGCTGCCTTACACGATTTATTAAGTCATGTCATAGAGCTACCCGATTCGTTGCCCTACCCTACTTCCCTGGGACCTTTGTCTAGTCTTAGATGCCCTGGCTAAGCCTCCCTTTTAACCTTTATCTGACGCACCCTTGACAGTTTTGACCTTCAATGTCACCCTCTTGGTTGCCGCGACTTCCACTTGACGGATCAGCGACTTACAGGCCCTTTCTGTGTCCCTTCCTTACACTCAGATTTTGGAGGACAAGATTATTCTCTGTCCAAACCCTGCATATTTACTAGAGGTTGCTAAGATGTTTCATAGGACTCAGGAAATTGTCCTCCCATCCTTTTGTGACAAACCCACTAACCAAAAGGAGGCGACCCTACATACACTAGACATTAGATGTGCCTTGCTTTGTTATTTAGAGATCACCAAACAGTTTAGGAGACTCCAGACCTTATTTGTTTCCTTCCAGGGAGCTTCCACGGGTAGCAGTGTAAACAAGGGTACTATAGCCAGGTGGCTTACTGACTCCATAGCCTTTTCTTCCTCCAGGGTCCCTGTCCCACCAGGTCTTAGCACACACTCCACCAGAGCGGATGCCACTTCCTGGGCGGATCGAGCTGATGTACCTTTAGACCTTATTTGTAGAGCTGCTACTAGGTCTTCTCCTCATACCCTTTTCAACCATTACCGGCTTGACTTATCTTCCACTTCTGAGGTGACCTTCGGTAGACGGGCCCTTGAAGCGGTGATCCCTCCCCAAGTTTTTTCCTTTCTCTGGAATCTCTGAGGTGGTGCTGTCATGGCGATGATGGAGAAAGCTAAATTACTTACCGGTAATGTTTTTTTCCGGAGCATTGACAGCACCACCGCTCCTTCCCCTACCCCATTTCTTCTTCATGAGTGTTGTTGGCACTTGTGGGGTGTTTTGTTGACTTATTTTTTTGGTGGTCACATATATTAATGATTTTTTTGGTAGTCCTCTCCATACTTTGTAACAAACTGAGGCAGAGAGGAGGTGACACCCTTTTTATTTCAGGGGTTTCTTGTCCTGGATGGGCGGAAACTATCTCTCAGGTGGGGCTGTCATGACTCCGGAAAAAAATATTACCGGTAAGTAATTTAGGTTTTTGGGTGCTTTTTTTTGGACCGTTCCTGTATTGCAGCTAAAAACGAAGCAGAACAGAAGAGAAAAAAAAAACCGAACACAGTCAGAATGTAGCCTAATAGTTTTTATTTCCATGCAATGGGAATAATGCACACTATTTTCTAAATCAAAACATGAAGAGAAATGTACCGTATATACTCGTGTATAAGCCGAGTTTTTCAGCCCAAAATTTGGGCTGAAAAGTCTCCCCCTCGGCTTATACACGGGTCTATACGGGGGCCCATGGTGTGGTGGCTGTGGTGGGGGCTGTGGAGGCTGGAGGAGGCGGGGGGGGGCTGCTGTATGAGCGGCCCCGTCACGTGGGGCCGCTCATTAAATATGCACTGCTTCCCCCTGTCAATCAGCGGCAGGGGGAAGCAGTGCATATAGCCCCCAAATGCTGGCACTCGCCCCCCTTGTAAGGGCCCCCCCCCCGCTGGTTATATTACCATCCCGGTCTTCTGATCATCGCCGCTCCTCGCTGCTCCGTCCGTCCGTCCTGCTGCTGCATCCGGGATCTCCGGCCGTCGCAGGCATATGACGTCATCGCGCGACGGCCGGGGATCCCGGATGTAGCAGGGAGGGAGCAGAGAGGACGGAGCAGCGAGGAGCACCGAGGAGCGGCGATGATCAGAAGACCGGGATGGTAAGAGAAGCGGGGGGGAAGCCCTTGCAAGGGGGAGGTGAGTGCCAGCATTTGGGGTCTGCTGGGGACCCCAGGGGGCTGTTGGGGACCCACAGGGGGCTGCTGGGTACCCCCTGGGGGCTGCTGGGGACCCCCCATGGGGCTGCTGGGGACCCCCCAGGGGGCTGCTGTGTACCCCCTGGGGGCTGCTGGGGACCCCCAGGGGGCTGCTGGGTACCCACTGGGGGCCTGCTGTATACCACTGGGGCTGCTGTATACTACCACTGGGGCTGCTGGGGCTGCTATATACTACCACTGGGGCGCTGTATACTACCACTGGGGCTGCTATATACTACCACTGGGGCTGCTATATACTACCACTGGGGCTGCTATATACTACCACTGGGGCTGCTATATACTACCGCTGGGGCTGCTATATACTACCGCTGGGGCTGCTGTATACTACCGCTGGGGCTGCTGTATACTACCACTGGGGCTGCTGTATACTACCACTGGGGCTGCTGTATACTACCACTGGGGCTGCTGTATACTACCACTGGGGCTGCTGTATACTACCACTGGGGCTGCTGTATACTACCACTGGGGCTGCTGTATACTACCACTGGGGCTGCTGTATACTACCACTGGGGCTGCTGTATACTACCACTGGGGCTGCTATATACTACCACTGGGGCTGCTGTATACTACCACTGGGGCTGCTGTATACTACCACTGGGGCTGCTGTATACTACCACTGGGGCTGCTGTATACTACCACTGGGGCTGCTGTATACTACCACTGGGGCTGCTATATACTACCACTGGGGCTGCTGTATACTACCACTGGGGAGGCCTGTATACCACTGGGGGGGGCCTGTATACCACACTGCTGGGGGCTGTATACCTGTGCTGGGGTCCACCCTCGGCTTATACACGAGTCAATAGGTTTTTCCAGATTTTTGGGGCAAAAGTAGGGGGGTCGGCTTATACACGGGTCGGCTTATACACGAGTATATACGGTATATAATTTTAACTACTTTACAGAAAATAAAAAATGAACATTGAGCTGTTAAAACAAAAATTGCAGTGTCTGTAATTGTCTTTACAAACTCAAGAATGTACTTTTTTTTCTCTTTTAGGATTTAGTATTCCCGTGAATCACTATTTTAGTTATATAACCAGTTTTTAGAACTGCTTCACATCTATCCTGCATAGAGTCAACCAACTTCTGGCACCTGTAAACTTTTATTCCAACCCAGGTTGCTTTGACTAGATACCACAATTTATTTCCATTTGTCAGTTTTGCCTCAGAAAAGGCATTTTTGATGTCACCCCACAAGTTTTCTATTGGACTAAGGTCCAGGAATTGGGCTGGCCACTCTATAACCTCAATTTTGTTGGACTGGAACCAAGATTTTTCTGGTTTACTGGAGTGTTTAGGGTCGCTGTCTTGTTGAAACACCCATTTTAAGGGCATTTCCACTTCAGCATAAGGGTGCCTTCACATTATGTTCTCTTGCACAGTCAGTGGTCCCGTCGGGACTTATGACCGGACACAGGCTTTGGACGTTCGATGCATACGTCCGAAGCCTGTTTTCGGCCGTAAGCAATGACGGGACCACTGAACGTGCAGCAGAGCACAATATGAAATCACCCTAAGGCAACATGACCTTTTCAAATATTTTGATATATGCAAAATGATCCATGATTCCTGGTATGCAGTAAATAGGCCCACCACCATGGTAAGAGAAACATGCCCATATCATGATGCTTGCGCCACCATGCTTCACTGTCTTCAGAGTGTACTGTGGTTTGAATTCAAGGTGGTGTCTCACGTGGCGATTCTGGCCTGCGATGTCGGAAGCGATGTGCAGGTGTCACACGGCACGACTTTTCGGTGACGCGGCGGCGATGCGGGCGGAGCCGTCGCTCGCTGGGCTGAGCCCAGCCCAGCGAGCGATCCTCAGCAACGCTGCGATATAGGCTGGATCGCGCCGCCAACAGTGTCAGACGGCGCGATCCAGCCTAATCGCTGGTCACAGGTTGACAGGTTTATGAACATGTTCATAAACCTGTCAACCTGCGACCAGCGATAATTTGCAGTTGCGTCGCGCTGTCACACAGCGCGATGCACTTGTGATATCGCCCGCGACATCGCTGTTACGTCACTTTTCGGCGATGTCGCGGGCGACATCGCCACGTGTGACAGTAGTACCTTCAGAGTTTGGGGGTCTTCTGACGAACTAACTGCGGTCCTTGGAGCCTTAAAGAACAATTTTACTTTCATCAGTCCACAAAATGTTTCTCTATTTCTGTTTAGGCCAGTTGATGTGTTCTTTGGCAAACTGTATCCACTTCAGTACGTTTTCTTTTTTAACAGTGGGACTATGAGGGGACTTTTTGCTAATAGATTAGCTTCACACAGGAGTCTTGTAAGGCTACATTCAGAATCTGCATTTTTGATCCATTTTTGATCAGTTTTTGCAGTAAAAATGCAGTGAACACATCACTTATTAGAAATTCCAGCAAAGTCAATGGGTTTTCAAGTTTTATCATTCAATCTGTGTGTTTTTGGCATGATCCGTTTTTTGGGTAAAAGTGATCAGTAAAATGGCATGTCAATGCTTGCTGCATTTTTCTGATCTGGTTTTCCCATTGAAACCATTGTCTACGGGCTAAAAAACGCAGCAGTAAAAAAAAGCAGCCAAAACGGATAAAAAACAGATGATACGTTTCTGATGCGTTTTTTTTAGAAAAGCAGATTGAGTTTTCCACCTGAAAAAGTAAGAAAAACGGATCAGAATAAATGGATCAAAAATGCACAGTCTGAATGTAGCGTAACTGTCACAGTACTCACAGGAAACTTGGGATTGTTTTTCATCATCCTGGAGCAGATCATTGGCTGACCATTTGCCATTCTTGTTTTCGTCTCTGGTTTTGCATTCCATTTTAAAGCATTGGATATAATTTTAGCTGAATAGGCTATCATTGTCTGCTCTTCTGTATAAGTTTCACCCTTTCCAATCAACTTTTTATTCAAAGTACGCTGTTCTTAACAATGTCGCGAAAGTCCCATATTTCTCAGGCTTTCAAGGAAAAATGCAGGTACATGTGCTGGCTTCACCCTTTAATAAGGGTCACCTGATTCACACCTGTTTCTTCACAGAATGATTGACCTCACGAATTGAACGCCACACTGCTATTATTTTGAACACACCCGCTTTCAATTAATTATTCAAATACACAAACTCAAAAACAGCAGTTTTTTCCCTGAACAGGTTCGATCAGGTTTGTGTGTCAAAACCAGGAGTGTCTCCAAAACTCAGAACAGGTGTCAATCCTTCAATTATAGTTTTTCTCTGCAAGTTTCTCTCCTGGTTCCTCTCCTGGTTTAGGCACACAAACTGGATGGAACCTGATCAGGGAAAAAACTGCAGTGTGAAACCAGCCTGACTCTTTTGGTTTCCTAAGAATCTACTGCACCAACTGGTAAATTGTTTGACGTGGTAATATAATTTACACTAAAACCAGTAGATAATCTGGTTAGTCATATTGGACTGCTATTATTATGAACACGTTATGTGTTTTAATTACTAAAACCAGATAGGCATATTCTTTTCTTACATTTTGTTTTTATTTACTTAATTTATATTTCCTATTTTATGTTTGTCATATAATTATGCAGAGAGCCATGAAATTTAGCTTAAATCCACAAAGGACGGTGCTCTTTGATCGCACAAGCCGTAATTGGAAAAGGACCACACTGGATCAGAGGGTAAAGGTGCCTTTATTCAACGCATTTCAGTGTCCCTGCTCCTTCATCAGGAAAGCAACCATGTTCTTTCCCGATGGTTGCTTTAGTTGCTTTCCCAATGAAGGAGCAGGGGCATGCTCTGAAATGCGTTGAATAAAGGCACCATTACCCTCTGATCCATTGTGGTCCTTTTCCAATTACGGCTTGCGCGGATCAAAGAACACCGTCCTCTCTGGATTTATATTTACCGCCACAGATCTTGTGGAGTGTGGATCCAGCGGCAGCTGTTTTGTGCGCATATACTAGTTTGTGGGTCCACAACCTAACCAGGTGAGCAGTTACCTTTGCTAACCACGTTTCCAAAAAAAGGATAAGACCCTATTTTGCGCTCTTGTTTCCTCATTTTAAAGTCATGGTATTTAGCTTAAAAGCTAGAGATCTAAATGACCAGAAGATTCTTGGTGATCGGTGATTCTTGAACCCACAGTAAGCTGCCCACCCCTGCTTTCACTTTTCCAAGAACTAGGTATGTTTTCTTCTAGCTATAGAAAAAGATAAAGGAGACAAGCGAGGCGCAATAGTGCCCTATCAATATGACACTGATTCCACACCCAGATCAAAAAGAGGTGCACTCACCTGGTCTAGTTGTGTGCACCCACAACTAGTTTTTATTGCATGTAGTTTATAAGCTGCTGCAGGACTTCCACCGCCACGTAGCACGTGTAAAGATGATCAGATCCAGGGATGGTGTAAAGACAGTCCGCGCTGCTTTAAATAATCAGTCACAAGTTGAATACCCTGATGATGGTGTCCGGAGTGGCACTGAAACGCGTAGGTGGAAATAAAGAAGGGGGGTCTTTTACCTAAAGACTTGTGACTGATTATTTAAAGCAGCGCGGACTGTCTTTACACCATCCCTTCGATGTTTTTCAATGTTCCCACAGTTTGTAATGTGTATGGGCTAAAAAGACTGACATGTGCAGTATAAACAGAACGGAAATAGAAGAGAAAAAAAAAAAAGAACCCCAACAATCACTGTCAAGCAAGGGACTCAGTCTTGTACTATCCTTTGCTTGTGAACTCCACTGAAGCAGCAGCTATAGGTGAGTTTAATTGTCTTCTTTGTTGTGTGAAAATAAATTTCTGCCGGTGTATGGCTGTGTCTCAGTAACTGCTATGCAATGTATATAGGGCAGAGTCTTAGTGTCTTCTACGCGATGTATACAGTAGAGTCTTTGTGTCTTTATGCGATGAATGTACAGCAGTATTATTCTATGCTATGTGATGTATATACAGTAGTGTATCTTATTTGATTCAGTAGTCTCAGTGTATCCTTTATGATGTAAACATCAATCTTAGGGTTTCCTATATGATGATATAGAGCAGAGCCTCAATGTCTCATGCAATGTATACAGAGCAGAGTTTCAGTGTTTCCTGTACGATGTATATAGGGCAGAGTCTCAATGTATCCTTTGTGATATAAACAGAAGTCTCAGTGTCTCCTATGCAATATATACAGCAGTCTCAATGTCTCCTATGCAATGTATATAGGGCCAAATCTCAATTTCTCCTATATGATGTACACAGTATACAGAGCACAGACTCCAGGGTTTTCTCTGCAATGCATCTCAATTTGCAAGCGTGCGCTGCCTCCGCAGCAATTTTTCTGATGGCCATGATGTCCCCTGCCCAGAGATCAATGGCACCCCCTCCTCCCAGCCCGCAACATCAACCCACTTGTGTCGCCGCCGAATTCCCTCAGCGGAAACCCTGTCATCTATGCCTGAATATGAAAGGACTCTGAAGTCTCCAAATTTGATGCGTATCCATTGCCCAGTGTCGATGACCTCATTGAGAGGTTAGAGCCAGCAAGGTATATCACCAACCTAGACCTGACAAAAGGGTACTGGAAAATCCCCATGTCCCAGAGTACCAAGCAGAAGACTGCTTTCTCTACACTCGACGGTTGTTTCCAGTACACCAGGATACCATTTGGGTTGCATGGAACCATGGACACTTTCTAGAGGGCTACTGAAAGAATTCTACCTACTTATAAAAGTACACCACAGCTTATCTAGATAACACTGTGAATAACACCTCAGATTGGGTAAGTCATCTGCAGAAGATCCAGGCAATACTGGATGTGCTGAGGAAAGCAGAGTTTCCATGACTCTAAAAGACTACGCCTTTGGGAATGAGGAGGCCAAATACTTGGGCTATATCATTGGTAGGGGTGAAATCAAGTTGCAACTCAACAAGGTGGAAAAGAAGCACATTGTTAGACTGTCAGCACCCCCACACTCCACATGCCAGGGGAACCGATGCATTTACCACACTGCTTTCCCGCTTGTCCCGATTCCTGCCAGCTCTCGGGGTCCGCGCAAGTGCGTCAGGGTTCTCGGCGGCACGCTTAGGGCACAGCCACACTACACTCGCCTATCTTAAAGGGTCATTGCGCCCTAACCCAGAAGTGCACAGAGTATTTAAGGCATCCTTCCCTATTGGGAGGTTCCTGTTTAACGTGTTTTAATTGTACTTCCCCCTAGCTAGTTGTCAGGTCGCCGTATCTTGTGTCTAACCTACTGTGCATTAACTTGTACTTGTGCTCCCATTCCATTCAGTGCCTATGCGCTGTGCTTTCCAGCACTCGCCAACACCCACCTTACCTGCTGTGCCTAACAGTACTCAGTCAGTACCTGTCAGTGCGCCTGCCTGTCTGTCACAATGGTCTCTCTTACTTTGGAAACATGTGACTGGTTTGGGACCTCTGTCTCATTCCTTTATTGAGATTTCATTTTAAACATGTTTCTTTCCTTTGGCAAATCAGGAATTAATGTCAGTTCTGCTGCTAGCGGACTCCTTAGTTTCCTTACCAGATGTGGCTACTCTGTGATCACTCCCATCCACTTTGTATGATCACATGGTTCCAGCACCCTTTACTGGTGATTGAACTCATTTCTGGCCAAGCTTCCTGAGAAGGAAGTTCTCTGGAGAGCTGACTACTGCTAATCCGTCTGCTGTCCAGCAGCGTGGCAGCAGAAGTGTAGTTGCCTCATTGTTCGCTGTCTGTTTCTCTTTCCCTCTTGTCTTGTTTAATGCAGTGGTTGGGACTAGTGCTCCCGCCGACCATTTCTCTATTGGGGCTAACATCAGGGCCAGCAAGGGAGTGGTGATATCTGCATGTTGCTTATTTTTCACTTGTAGATTTGGTGCAGAAAGAAATATGCAGCATTTATCCACCCAAGAATGCATGAAAATCACATGGAAAAAGTGTACAAAAAACGCATCAGAAGCACAACGAAATGTGTCAAAAACGCACATTCTTTTTCTGCCAAGAGATGCTGATTGAGTGTAGAAATTTTACAACCAAATGCTTAATGTGCGCACATACCTCTTAGACTCCTTTCACATCAGAATTTTTCACTGATTGCAGCAGATCTGGCAGATTTACCTTGCGGAACACTTGCGGCAACCCACATGCATTGTCTATGGGGAATGGGGCTTGCGGTCGGGTGCAGCAAGTGCGGTTCTGCAGGATGCATGGGGCATGCCACAAGTGCGCAGCTGTGAGGGTCACGAGCCACATCCAGCTCCTGAGCCCCACACAGTAGTGGCACCCAGAAATCACACTGAGGCAGTATACCAAGATCCAGGGGTTGGTACATTATTCCCCCCATTTAGATCTGCTCTTCTATATAGGGCTACTCACAAATGTCACCATCTGGAGAGCTGCTCTTCATATCTATTTGCTAGAAATTTTGTGAATACATCAAGTTGGAAGACAGTTGTGAGCCACAGGTTGGTGACCCCTGCCATAGACAGTATTACTGGTAGGTTCATGTAATGCAATGCAATGTGTACTCTGGGTCGTGTCATGCAATCGGTACTGTGCTTCATGTAATGTGAGTCGGTCGACAGGGTAGGGGGTACTGGGATACCAGGACAGGTGGTTACTTCAGTGGGGATCATGGCTGGTCGGTTCCCAGTTTCGTGCCCTGGACCATCATTGGCGGGTGGGGGTGATGATGATGGGGGAAGTGTAACATGACGCCACCTGTGGTACGTGGTAATAGGGTTACCAGCGCTGCGGCCGGCCGCTGATGCAACTTTAGTAGTACAGCTCCCCACAGGTGGAGCTTTACCTCAGGGCAGCGGGGTTGAAGATGGGAGTAGTAGTCCTCACCTCTGTGATGCTGTTGAGGCCCTCTGGGCGACGGATGAAAGGAGACCAGACACCAGATCAGCTCAGTTCTTTACTTGCACCAGATGAAAATCGGTACACGGTACAGTCTGGGTTAACTAGGGGCCGTAGCCGCGGAATTTTGAGGCTTTTCCAGAGTATGTCAGAGGTGTCTTTCAAATGGCGCTACTGGTCCTTTTCCCTTTTGTGCCCTGATGGCCTTCTGTACTCCCACTCGTGAGTCTAGTCTCTAGTCCTCGGGGTCTGTTGCCTAAAGTCTCTGTATTTCTAAGGCGTCATGAACCCAGCTGTGTGACTGATGTTGGACTGCTTGATGGGTGCTGTGGCTCCCTTATGCCGGGCTCACAGTCTGCCGGTCTGTGGTTAGGGATAGACCGTTAACTAACCGGCTCGGTTCCGGTGTACCTGTGGTGATCTGGACTCTCCAGCCGGCTCCAAACAGTCCTGGAGTGTCCCCTTCTCTGTCTGGGTCACCCCTCTCCTAAGAGGTGCCCTCCTGTCACGGCCGCAGGGTCCCCTGCGTCAGTCTTCTCTGCTGTCTCACACCGTCTGACTGACTAGTTTCCTAACTGTCACTCCTCGTCTCCCGCTCATCTAGGCTCCATCCCCTGGGACCTACTGAATATACAGTCCCCTGTTCTAAGGTTGCCTACTGTATGGGTGTTGGGGTGCAGACTCTGTAGGGTCCTCCATATCCACGGCTATGGAGGCACTACACCTTCTGTTTGGGGTGCAGTACCTCCCTGTGGTGCCTTGTCATAATGGCGCCACCCCCCCCCCTTGGTGAACTACACTCGTCCGCGAGTGCTATAACCAAACCGGGTTTGAGCTAACATTTTTCTTTTATTATTACACTTAACCAGGTAATTTTTCAAACAATAATATAACAGTATGTATACCTTTCTTCCTTTGCAGGAGGCACTTATTCTTGTAACGTTGCAAACAAAACATTTATTGTAGTTCACATCGACCCAACGGGGCCGGGTATTAAGTTTCTGATTTAAAAGTTCAATCAGGCTTTTAAAACAAAAGTTCACATTTAAGTCCATGTGGGTCTTTGTAAAATTGCCAAAGAAATACACAATTAACTATTTACATTATACACGAAATAGGGGCGCCACAAATGCAATGAACCACAGTACCAATTGCTTGACACGACCCACAGTACACATTGCATGAACCACAGTACCAACTGTATGGCATGACACACAGTACATACTTAATTGCATGCATTGAGACACACTGACAGACAGACAGAGAAAAAACAAACAGCTTGTATACTTACACCCAGGGTCTTCAGGTCCTTATACAAGGACTTCCTTTTTGCACACCCCCTTTTTATACAGCTGGGATTTGGGAGGGGCTGAAATCAGCTCCCAGACATGCTCAGTGTGAAGTACGCAAGCGCACTGAATGCATCCATGTGCATGTCCTTGTGCACTAATGAGTTCCCGTAGACAATCATGCGTGATTTGTTTGCAGTCATCCGCATGCGCACGACTGTGCATACTTTAAGCAAAAAAGGCGACATGTTGCATTCGGCGGGCACCTCGGAACTACGCTAACGAACGCATCCGCATACAAACTGATGCCAACTCATGGCCCTGCGCACGCAATGTTAAATATAGGTATGCAAAACGCATGCAGATGTTAGAAAAGGAGGATGCAGACCTCCTCTGCGTTCACAAACGCTACTGTGAAACCGGCCTTATGCACCCTAGAACACTCTGAAGGCATTATTATTCAGACTGGATGCTGAACTATGAAAGTACACTACCAGTGGAACAAAGTCTTATGAACTAGTGAGTTATTAGATGAGAGGACATGGCTAATTATTCAAGCGAATAATCAGCAGTAATTATGATGAATGTGTTCTTTTTACATACACCGTTACTAACAATGTGCTTCAAGAAAACACACACCTCCAGGCTTGCAGAACGCCAAGTGCTTTCTGTATTGTCAGTTACTTCAGTGCTGCAGAGCTGAATGTGTCACCCACATAGCAGAACATAGAAATGCTCACCCACTGGCTGCTGATGAGGCGGCTACAACACAGGCCTTTGTATTCAGTCAGGCCATTACCACAATATAAATGATGACTTCAGTACAGGTGACAAATGTCCCAAGACAAGGTTCAGTGTCTTGTGAGTTACAGCCAGAAAGAACTCCAATCTTGTGGACTATATGAGCGCTATAAAATTATATTTAAAAAAGCAAACAAAGGATCGACATTTGAATGGCTATTCTCATCATTGTGACTCATTTCATATTTCTAGGATAAGTCATGTCTCAAATGGGAACTCCGGGGAGATAAATTTTTTTGTACCATCCCTGCCCTCCTACATGATGAAGGACATTACAGTTCTAGGATCTATAGATCGCTTATAAATCAATAAAATCATATCTGCTCCTCAGCACTCACCACTGCCTTTGGGGACAGAGAAATTCAGTCATGCTGCTGCTGAGAGCAGGAGGTGAGGCAGGGGCTTGGACCTTGGGGGCTCCATGCTCATCCTACATTCCTGCCCCCTCATACTTCTGTATGAACAGTGGGCATGGCCGCATGGTCACAGTACATACTGCCCCTGATATACTTCCTAAATAATGTAAGAACAGCGTCCCTTCAAATGTTCTGTCTCTGCTCCTAGCCTGATGCATGGCAGCACAAATCATGTGTGACGTCACACAGAGCAGGAGCAGAAGAGGAGGGCAAATCCAGAAGAAGAGGAGGCGGTGGTAGACACATAGAGGGCACGGAACACACAAGGAGAAGGCAGGGAGGACTGTGCCAGCAGCCAGGACCTCTTAATAAGATCCCACCCAGGCGACCTCTTAACAGTAAGGTTTCTAAAGTCTTTTTTAAATCTTACAGGGGTGTAGAGACATGGGGGACCTTCCCTGAATGCAGCAGACATGCTGTATTCAGTGCTGCATTCAGTTTGCCATGCACCAGGGGGGTGACAGGTCCTCTTTAATCACTGGCTAAGTAATTGTGAAATATACGGTAGCATCTACCTATCCTAAAATTATGTTTGCAGTTATGAAAACATATTTTGCTTTCTAAATTGTAAGTAATTACAGTTGCACACCCTGAAGTACAGTGTAAGCAACACCATGTCCACATCAACATCCCAATATTATGACTGGTATCCATGTGCTTAAACACAAAAAACATAAAAAAGTGAGTAGAAAAAGTTACTTAGCTAAGCCTCTAACTATACCTCTGAACAGTGGGTATGGAAAGTATTCAGACCCCTTTAATTTTTTCATTCTGTTTCATTGCAGCCATTTGGAAAATTTAAAAGAGTTCATTTTTTTCTCATTAATGTACACTTTGCACCCAATCTTGACAGAAAAATAACAGAAATGTAGAAAGTTTTTGCAAATTTATTAAAGGGGACCTGTCACCAACCATACATGGTGATCTAATTACAGCACTGAATGCAGCATGTCTGCTGCATTCAGGCAAGGGGTCCCTCAGCCCTTGAGTTCCCCTGTACCCTGAGATAATACATTTTGAAAACTTACATAGTGGAGCCAAATAGGAGGTGGCTTGTGGCTGGAGCCAAAGGGCAGTTTCACACCCCATGTATGTTTAATCCGCCCACCGCCACCTCCCTGATGCCAATCATTGTCTCCCTCGCCTGCTGCATAGTACACAGAGCTTATTGCAGTGCTGGCCACTTTACCCCGGCGGGGTGGCCGGCCTCCTGCTGTAACATCACCACCTTTCCTCGCCCTGGTCCATGTTAACCATGGAGCAGGGCGGGGAAAGGCGGTGATGTCACTGCAGGAGGCGGGGCAAAGCTGCCAGCACTGCAATAAGCTCTGTGTACTATGCAGCAGGCGAGGGAGACAATGACTGGCATCAGGGAGGTGGCGGTGGGCGGATTAAACATACAGGGGGTGTGAAACTGCCCTTTGGCTCCAGCCACAAGCCACCTCCTATTTGGCTCCACTATGTAAGTTTTCAAAGTGTATTATCTTGGGGTACAGGGCTGCTCAAGGGCTTGGGGACACCTTGCCTGAATGCAGCAGACATGCTGCATTCAGTGCTGTAATTAGATCACCATGTATGGTTGGTGACAGGTCATCTTTAAAAAAGAAAAACTGAAATATCACATGGTCATAAGTATTCAGTGTCATGCACTGATTTGCGCTGAATCTCTGCAGTCTATGTTGGATGCTGCTCTAATTGAATTTGTGTGAATTTCTTCAAGAACTGTATGGGTACCGTCACACCTGGACACTTAGCCGGAGATACACGCGGCGATACCTCCGGCGACGCACCGGCGATGTTACAGGAGACATCACCACTGGGGTGTCTACAAACCTCAGTGGCGATCCTGTAACATGGGAGCCTATGGCTCCAATCGCCTGTAACATCGGCGATTCCTCATGTTACATGGGGCGATGTGTACACATCACGCCAGAGTGCTCGCCTGGTTTCAGAGCCGTGCTGCGAAACCAGGCGACCACTCTAATGGCCCCTTTACACGCTGCTACAGGTAACAGGTTTTCCACAGGTAACTTACTGGCTGCAGTGAAATCATGGAGACATAGTTCCATTTGTACACAGCAACAAGATAGAACCATGTCTCCATGATTTCACTGTAGCTGCGTGTAAAGGGGCCATCAGGCAATTTTTCGCCTCATTATTGCCTCTTTACACTAGGCAACGCACCGATGCTGTTGCCTATGAAATCGCCGGCGAAGTGTCCAGGTGTGACGGTACACTATGAGTTAATGTCAGTTTTGCTGTGAACTGTGCTCAGCTGCTGTATAATATGAAGCTTAGACGTGACTCACCTGGAATCTCCTTCCCTGGCCTTTAAATAGCCTTCCTATTCCTCTATCAGATGCTGTTGATAGAGTTAAGGCCACATTACACACAGATATGTTCAGATATTGGTCACAGATCTCTGGTTGCAGTAAGATCATGGACACATTGTTCTATTTTGTGGCTGTGTACAAATGTAACAATGTGTCCATGATCTTACTGCAACCAGAGATCTGTGACCAATATCTGAACAGATATCTGTGTGTGTAACTTGGCCTTTAGACTCTTGTTGGTCACTGAGCTGTGAAGACACGTGTGCTTTCGTGCTGAAGTCTTTCCTGGAGTTTCCTTTCCTTGGGAGTAGTGGTGATTCCTGATCCGTGGGTGGAGATAGGGGCTCTCAGCCTAGGGCTTTTCAGTAAGTTAGGAGAAGGGTGGTGACTCGGACCTCCTCACCTTCAGAGGTACCTCTAAGAACAGGGCGAGCCAATGACCCCCAGTATAATGGTCAGATTAGCTCCCGTTGAATCACTTCGTCTACCTCACATCTGGTTTCCTGATTTCCTCTACCCCTGAGCATGACATTAGCAACTGCCCAAACCACTTTTTTTTTTTCTCAACCATTATGCCTCAGACATCCTCTGCTGATGCCTTTGCACAACTGATGCAGACCATCTCTGCTGACGTCACTGGGGCCTGCTAAAGCAGGTGGCGCAGCAGCTTCGGCAGGTTATGGGGTATCCTGCCTCAACTCACGCCCAGGCTGAAGTGGAACCCAAGATATCTCTTCCAGATAGATTTTCTGAGGGAAGGGATAAGTTCTTGGTGTTCAAACAGGCCTGCAAGCTTTATTTCAGGCTTCGGACCTGTTAATCTGGGAGTGAGGAACAGCGCATGGGTACTATAATCTCCCTTCTTTAAAGAGGACCTGTCACCCCCCTCCTGGATTGCAATATAAATGCAGCACTGAATGCAGCATATATGCTGCATTCAGACAAGGGGCCCCCCATATGTCTGGCTGCTCTGTACCCCGAGATACAGCGTTAGGAAAACTTACTGTTTGAAGTCAGGGGGGGGCATTCCCTGGGGCTGGAGTCACGTCTATTCACGGGGGTCATTCCCACCTCCTGCCTCTCTGTGCCACCTCCTTTCTTCGCCTCGCTGCCTTCCTCCTGTCTGTTATGCCATCCTCGGCTGTGCCTGCGCCTCCTTGTGTTCATTGACGCAGAGTGAGGTAATGTGTCTTTTCGGACCGCGTGCCTGTCCCGTATCCTGCGTCAGAGCCTTTGTACACACTGCTCCGTTTTATGCTGTATACATAGAGCAGGGCAGAAATATGGCGCTTGCACAGTAGCCCTCTTCAAGCAGGGCTTCTGGATGGCATAACAGACAGGAGGGAGGCGGCGAGAAGAAGGAGGAGGCACAGAGAGGCAGGGGGCGGGAAAGGCCCCCGTGAATAGACCTGACTCCAGCCCCAGGGAATGCCCTCCTGACTTCAAACAGTGAGTTTTCCTAACGCTATATCTTGGGGTACAGAGCAGCCAGACACATGGGGGACCCCTTGCCTAAATGCAGCAGACATGCTGCATTCAGTGCTGCATTTAGATTGCAATCCAGGAGGGGGAATGACAGGCCTCTTTAAGGGGGATCTCCAGACCTAGGCCTTTTTCCTCCCGACCGATTCTCCATCCTTGCGTTCAGTTGAAGGGTTTTCTGCCGCCTTGGCTCAGGTCTATGGTGAACCAGGTAAGGCGACTCTTGCTGAGTCAAACCTCCATAAAACTGAAGCAGGGATCACGAGCAGTGGAGGATTACTGCTCGGAGTTTCAGAGATGGGCGACTGACACCCAGTGGAACAACCTAGCCCTCAGGAGTCAGTTCTGCTTAGGTCTATCAACTAGACTGCAAGACAACCTGGTTCAGTACACCGCACCTGAGTCACTGGAGGCTGCTATGTCCCTAGCCGTCAGGGTAGACAGACGTCTGAGGGAGAGACCGAGGCCAACTTTGTCCCCTGTGGGTATCCCTGCTGAGCAGGCTCCACACGGTGTACCTATGCAGTTGGGGGCAGTAGACCTTGGTGTTAAACCCCCTGTGGTTGCGGTTCATCAAGTGGGCGGAGCTTGTTTCTAAGGTTTGTCTACATCGCTCCAGGATGAATATGCATTCTCAGGCGCAGTGTACCTCGGGTCGTACAGAAGGAGACGACCAGAGGGTTTACATTTCCTTTTTTTCTAAGTCTCCAATTACTCTGCCTGCCAAGGTGCTGGTTATTAGAAATACTGAGACTGTACCAGTGTTGACTGATAGCGGAGGGGAGCAGGATTCAATATTATGAATTCTCGCTTTGCACAGACTCATGGCCTCGTCTGTAGCGCATTAGCGAGACCCATTGCCATCTCAGCCAATGACTCAGTTCCGCTCAGCCAGAAAGCGATTTTCCAAGTTGTGCATAATGTGAACCTGAGCATAGGAGCTAGTCAACAGGAGTTCCTATCTTGTCACATCTTGGAGAATTTACCCATGCCTATTGTCTTGGGCCTTCCATGGCTGAGAAAACATAACCCAGTAATTGACTGGCGGGCCCGGGAGGTGGTTTGCAGGGGTACTGCCAGTGAAAATATTTCCTGGGGTACTTCCATCTCTGCCGTGCTGGTGACATCTACACCTATGTCTCCGCTCAAGGAGGTTAGGAGTTTTCCAGGGGGAGGGGTGGAGTACAAACCAAGCTCTGGACTAATGGTACCCTTAGGCATCATCCTAGGAAGAGGGGCCGGGGAAGGGCAGTTATTTCTACTGTGCACCCCAAGGGAGGGAGTCCTGATGTATAGGGAGATGCTTCTGTTACTCGCCTACTAAGACTGTACCCTCTGACTGTAACCACATGTGTGGAAATAAACATACAGGTCCAGATCTGAGTGTGAATGGGTATGTGTGGGTGTTGTCCAAACATGTTAAGTGGAGGCGTGCTGCTGGGGCTCCAAGTTCCGGGGTTATAGGACCGTTTCGAATATCAGCCATTTGCAACCATGTGCTGTACCAACTTGAACAACATCCAGTATTGGGGACCTGTAACATCTTTCATATCTCATCACTCAGGAGATGTGGACTTTTCCAGACATGTCCATTTTCAAGTCCGGAGGCCTCTTTTAAACAAGCGGGTACTGTCACATGCTGACTCTCTGCAGTCTATGTTGGAAGTAGCTGTAATTAAATTTGTGTGAATTTCTTTAGGAACTGCATGAGTTAATGTCAGTTTTGCTATGAGCTGTGCTCAGCTGCTGGATAATGTGAAGCTTAGGTGTGACTCAACTGGAATCTCCTTCCTTGGCCTTTAAATAGCCTTCCCATTGCCCTATTAGATGCCGTTGATATAGCTAGACTCTTCTTGGTCACTGAGCTGTGAAGACGCATGTGTTTTTGTGCTGAAGTATTTCCTGGAATTTCCTTTCCTTGGGAGTAGCAGTGATTCCTGATCTGTGGGTGGAGGTAGGGGCTCTCAGCCTAGGGCTTTTCAGGAGCTTAGGAAAAGGGTGGCGACTTGGACCTCCTCACCTTCAGAGGTACCTCTGAGAGCAGGGCGAGCCAGGGACCCCCAGTTTAAGGGTCAGATTAGCTCCCCTGAATCCCTTTGCCTAACACACCATCTGGCTCCTTTTCGCCCTAAGTGTGACATTCAGACCCTTTGCTAAGTATTGAGTAGAAGTACCCTTTTGAGCTAGTACAGCCATGAGTCTTCTTGGGAATGATGCAACAAGTTTTTCACACCTGGACTTGTGGATCCTCTGCCTTTCTTCCTTGCAGATCCTCTCCAATTCCGTCAGGTTGGATGGTGAACGTTGGTGGACAGCCATTTTCAGGTCTCTCCAGAGATACTCAACAGGGTTTAGGTCAGAGCTCTGGCTGGGCCAGTCAAGAATGATCACAGAGTTGTTCTGAAGCTACTCCTTTGTTATTTTAGCTGTGTGCTTAGGGTTATTCTCTTGTTGGAAGGTGAACCTTCGGTCAAATTTGAAGTCCAGAGCACTCTGGAAGAGCTTTTCATCCAGGATATCTCTGTAACCTGGGCATATCAAAGTAACTATATTTGTTTGTATAGCACATGCACTTTATCTCTGAAATGAAGGTGAACTATCACTAGATATGTTTCTATAATTTATGCAATGTAGGATTATGCCCTTGTGTCAAATACTGTATACCAAACAGGACCGAGAAATCCATACAAGACAAGGTATCTTTTTTGTTATTTTCCTTTATGGTTTGTATATTTTCTCTGATATGATTTTTCTGATTCTTATCATGTGTTATTTAAATATAAAACCCTTGCTTTTAACCTTTGAAATCCATGTTTGCTCTCTTGGTGCCTATGATTATCTATGGAGTGGCTAATACCGGTTAAAAAACAAATATAATGCAAGTATACTTGTGTCAAATGAGTTCTTTTTTGGTACTGAAGTTGTTGTATATGGACATAAGAACCAACAGTAGTCTGATCTCAAAAACTGCCAAACATGTAAGTGAAGGAAATGTCCAGCTTACAATACATAGGCTTGACATTCAATGATAGACCTAGTCCTCAATAGCAGTTGTGTGTTGTACTTTTTTGACTCCCAACAGCTGTAACCCACAAGAAATAAAATTCTGAGTTCACTTTTATGTGCAGCGCTGATTTGCGATGACAAATCCAGTTTGCACGGTGCATGCTCCGGCCGTAACACTGTCCACATGCAACATGTAATACAAGTCCTGAGAGTGCGATGTCATGGCTAAACAAATGATCATCGCAAATTCTATCTCCATCTGATAAAAAACAAATGACGGACGCCTCAGACACTTGATGGACCTTATCATAAGTTAACATGGGTACTCAGCGGCCTGTAATTTTTCAGTCTAGGATAGGGACTTACAGTACATTCTGTATTCTCTCTCTTTTCTGACCACAGCTACAAAGGCTTCTGTGTTTGTTTATATGCAGGTCCTATAGAGATGACGAATATGTACAGAAACCCCAATTCAGATAACACCTGCTTCTAATTATCTCAGGCGTTACACATTACACCCTGAGTATGGGCATTTTATTACACATCCAAAGTTTAGCATCAGAACTTGTTTAAGGGATTGTCTCAACTTCTCAAATAGATAAAATTACCCAGTGCTGAATAAATAAGCAACTCTGCAATAAAAAAAATCCTGTGTTCTCAAGCACAGGATTTCTAACTTCATAATTTACTGCTCATTGCCTGCACTACCAGCCACCTCTGCAGTCCAGCAGCCATCTCCTAACTCTTGTTTAGTGCTTAACTGCTCTGAACCTAGCCGGATTGCTGCATACGGACGGCTTCAGCGCCACTGCAATACCCCAATGCTGAAGAGGCTATGCTTCCTGGGCTGACATCATGGAAGAGCTAACAATTCATCCCAGCAGCGTGACAATGCCTTGGCCTAGAGACTGTCAATCTTCAGGAGGACACTACCCCTTCAAAGCAAAAAGCTCTAAAGGTACCGTCACACAGGGACATATCGCCGGCGATATTGCCGGGGATCGCGGGAGCGCGCATCCCTGACAACATCGCCGGTGAGATGTCAGACTGAGCAACTTACCGGCGATGTCGCCGGCTAGTTGCCGCGGCTATCGCTCGCTGGGTTGCCCAGCAACCCAGCAAGCGATCACTCGCAATGTAGTAGATAGGCGGAATCGCCCGTAACATTGCGGATCGCCGCGTTACACAGGGCGATCAGGCAGAATCGCCTGAGCAACATCGCCAGGTTTCCCAACATTGTTGGGAAACCTGGCGATGTGACTCAGGCGATTCATCGCCTGATTATCGCCCTGTCACACGCGGCAATTCGCCGGCGATGTCGCCGCAACCTGGCCACGCCCCTCGGTTGCCGGCAACATCGCCGGCGATATCTCCCCGTGTGACGGGCCCTTAAGGTTGGGGAGCAGATAATTCCTAAGAAAAAGGATTAAACAACCTTTTTTATAGAATTTTACAAACAGAAAAACATCTAGTAAAACACCTTATTCAAAGGAGGGTATTTCCCATTCATACCACTTCTGTATATGCATAGTTTGGGCCAAATTATGGCAATAAGCCGCCAATTTAGAGGTGGGGAAACTTTAAAAATGTGATGACTAATTGTTAAGAGAGTCATAGTTTACACTTATACAACAACAAAATCTTGAGTTGAAAAAAATAATGGGCACAAAATACAGTCACATTGGCAAATAATAAGCTTTTTTGTGGCCAATTGATCCATAATTTACACTTAAAGGAATTTTCCATGGCTTTGTGTGGATCACCTTTCCTTTAGAAAAATTATTGATATCAGATCAAAGGGGTCCACCTCTTATCACTGATCGATTAATGGCTGATTTGGACCCAAACGAGTTTAGTACTGCAGCTTTCTGCTGCCCAGAACATGATCTGTAATTTTCATTTTACAGCCCTGTTACCCCAACAATGGCAGATTCCTGAAAATGTTAAATGCTCCACCATTAGCGATTTTGTGGCATTTGGAAAAACATCCAGCCATGTGTCAGCCCTGATGTGCTTCTTGATGCCCATTTATTTATATATAGTAGAGCAAGATATCATACCAGCATCTGTCTTAAAAAAAATCACGACAGACTGGGTGGCAGCAGCATATGAACAGGTCTCCACAGCAGTCAGTTGTCTTTCTTATCTCTACTATGTGGCCATTGAGGCTGTCAGGTGTTGGGGTCCGAGATTACCACCTCTATACCCCTTAAACTGGGGCAACATAGTGACACGTGACAGCAATTATTGGTCAAATCATGGGACCAAAAACAATTGTGCAATATGTAGCCACATGACTATTTGAGTGCCATAATTATGCTTCAAAAGACCCACCAACTCATGGACAGTTCACATGCAGATTGCAGTAATATGCAATTTAGATTAAAATCTAAGGAAAGTGAGTCGCGTGTGACTTAAAACCAGGACAGAAAATCCAACACATTTGTAAATATCTGAGAATGTGTAGGATGCATGTCGCAATTTGACACCATTGGAGATTAGATTAAATGTTGCAATGCAACATTGTGACTTCATTGGTGCCATGTACCTTTCGCCCTATAGTTAGCAGGGCTGTGCAGTCGAAGTCGTGGAGTCGGAGCCCATTTTGGTGGGCTCTGTATAAAATGGAGCAACTCAGACTCCTAAAATATATATTAAATTGGGTACAGTAGTTCAATGCACAATGTGCTGAATATTATTATGAATTATTATGTTCTATCTAAATAGCTTGATTATTGTATCACAATAATGATTAAAAGCCTGATACTACCATTTTACTACAGGAGGTTTATCACCTAAACATGAGTCGTATAAACATGAAGTAGCACTAAAATGAGCCCTCTATCAGGTCAGGAAAATTATAGCCATACACTGGCTGAATCCCTTGTCTCTTAAGCCCCCGTCACACTAAGCAAGATCGCTAGTGAGATCGCTGCTGAGTTACAAGTTTTGTGACGTAACAGCGCCTGCTGTGAGATCGCTGATCGTTACAAACCATTCTGGACTATTTTTTGGACGTTGCGCTCCCGCTGGGCAGCGTGTATCGCTGTTTGACATGGAAAACGACCAACGATCTCAACATTACGCCCGAGAGTGACAGGGTCCTAACGACACTGTATCGTTGCTGTGTCGCTGGTGAGATCTGACTGTATGACATCTCACCAGCGATCCCTACCAGGTCAGACCGTTGTGGGGATCGTTGGTGCATTGCCAAGTGTGACGGGACCCTTAGACTCCAGGAGTTTTTGGATAAGATGTGTCTTCTGATTAGGTTGGAGGAGGGAGTGGATAGAAAAGCAAGGCCCTGCATAAATTCGATACACATTCCATTTTCCCAAAATTTTATCATGGATATCACATTATGGCTATCCTAAATGCTATGCATCCTTAGAGGATTACCTATATCTGACATTTGTTTGCAATATAACATTTGATTGATGAGTGTATATTTCACTAACTAGAAACATGCAACGATGGAATAACGTTAAGTATTTTGATCTGTATCTTGCCTGTGTAATACCAGAGCAGTCTGAAATATTGTACTAGTGGATGGGATATGTTTATGGTAGGGAATGGGGATGGGATAGGGTGGGGGGTGGGCAACTTTGGGGACTGTTCTGTATGCTTTTTTCTTGTTGTTCCATTGATGTATGGCATGACAAAACTCTTTAATAAGAAGATCTGATTTAAAAAAACCAAACATGAGCCGTGTATGAGGGAGTCAGAGTCAGGGAAATTGGCTTACTGACCCCACAGCCCTGATTACACCTCTGTATTTCATTCATGAACTGGAAATAGTCACTGGCAGTAATGAATACAAGAACAGTGATCACCAAAATACATCCCACATTTATCCCTTACACACAACCTCTGCGGCATTTACTTCTATAGGACCAACACAACAATTTTATCTCTATCAGTCAGATATCAGAGATAATTGGGTCGTTAATGACATATATGTTATAGCCATAGCCATACAGACGACTATGGGATTGTGGGATTGATGATAAATGTATTCAGTGGGAAAACCTGTAGTGCAGATGCCATGTTGTGCACTAATATAATATAATATCTATTATATAATCACGAATGGGATTTTTGCCCCTTTTGAGTCCGCTCACGCTGCGAGTCAATGTCGTCATGTGGATACGACCGAAGCATTGGCCGCGCAGCAGCCATTGCGAGCAGTTCTAAGGCGACTCGCTATGCCCGCTCAGCGGGCATGGCGAGTCGCCTTAGCAGCGCGAAGCATTGGCCGCGAAGCGGCCATTGCGAGTCAGAGACTCGCTCTGCTAGAATCCCGATGCATGTGCATCGGGCACCCAGCTAGTATATATATATATATACGCACACACACAGAATATATTTTGGCGTCATTTATTCCATGGCGCTTTACATGTAAAAAGGGGTATACATGAAACAGAGGAGACAAGAACAATACAAGACAGGTGTAGGATGGACCCTGCCCGCGATATATTTGGTTGAGGTGTTACACAGCGCCTGATGGGATGTATGTACTATATGTGTATGGTGTGACCAGGCAATGGCAGGACAAAGTCCTACTTCTACATGGACACCTCCTCCTGAAGAGTCACAGGCCATCCTGTATTTCCAGGTCACTAGGACCTGTACTGCACAATGGGGGGTCTCACAGAAGTGGCTTTTCACCTGATGTGCAACTATTACTCCCATCATACCCAAACATGTGAACTCAAGTTTCCTGCATAGCCTGAAACCTGTGTTTCTCCCTGCACTAGGTGCAAGGCATGCTGGGAGTTGTAGTTTTAAGAACAGCTGGAGAGGTAGCGGTTGCAGATGACTGAAGATCAGTGAAGTTGATCTGTCAGTGTGTGACAGGCTGCAGTATGGAGGCAGGAGCTGGGCTGCAATGTAACATGGTCATCAGGATATTCACTGAAAAGGAAGGTTTAAGAGGAAAACTGCAGACAGTGACAGTGACACACGGTGCCTGCGGCTCCATACAGCCCAGTGCTGGAATCTGCACTCACCAGGGTCTGCTCATATTTCAGAGCCCTCGGCTCCATCCCATTGCCGGGCATGGCTGCTCCCCTCTGGCTGATGATGCTCCCCTATGGCGGCTGCTCCCCTCCTGGCTCAGTGGTGCTCGCCTGTGGCCGCCGGCTCTGGCTCTGGCTCGTTCTCATTCAGGACAAGTCTCTGTGTCCCACGTCTCTCTGCTGCTCCCTCCCCAGGTTTCTCGTCAGCCCCAGTTCCCGCCTAATCTCCGCCTCCTGTGTGTAGCTCTGCACACTGGTACTCAGTGCCTCACTCGGGTCACACACCTCACCTAGCAATGGCCTCACTCGGGTCACACATCGTGACCTCACCTAGCAATGGCCTCACTCGGGTCACACACCTCACCTAGTAATAACCTCACTCGTGTCACACACCTCACCTAGCAATGGCCTCACTCGTGTCACACACCTCACCTAGTAATAACCTCACTCGTGTCACACATCTCACCTAGTAATGGCCTCACTCGGGTCACACATCGTGACCTCACCTAGCAATGGCCTCACTCGGGTCACACATCTCACCTAGCAATGGCTCACTCGGGTCACACACCTCACCTAGCAATGGCCTCACTCGGGTCACACACCTCACCTAGCAATGGCTCACTCGGGTCACACACCTCACCTAGTAATGACCTCACTCGCATCACACACCTCACCTAGTAATGGCCTCACTCGGGTCACACATCTCACCTAGTAATGGCCTCACTCGGGTCACACACCTCACCTAGTAATGGCCTCACTCGCGTCACACACCTCACCTAGTAATGGCCTCACTCGGGTCACACACCTCACCTAGTGATGGCCTCACTCGGGTCACACACCTCACCTAGCAATGGCCTCACTCGGATCACACATCTCACCTAGCACTGGCCTCACTCTGGTCACACATCTCACCTAGCACTGGCCTCACTCTGGTCACACACCTCAACTAGTAATGGCCTCACTCGAATCACACATCTCGCCTAGTAATGGCCTCACTCGGGTCACACACCTCATCTAGTAATGGCCTCACTCGGGTCACACACCTCACCTAGCAATGGCCTCACTCGGATCACACATCTCACCTAGCACTGGCCTCACTCTGGTCACACACCTCACCTAGCAATGGCCTCACTCGGGTCACACACCTCACCTAGCAATGGCCTCACTCGGATCACACATCTCACCTAGCACTGGCCTCACTCTGGTCACACACCTCACCTAGCAATGGCCTCACTCGGGTCACACACCTCAACTAGTGATGGCCTCACTCGAATCACACATCTCACCTAGTAATGGCCTCACTCGGGTTACACACATCACCTAGTAATGGCCTCACTCGGGTCACACACCTCACCTAGCAATGGCCTCACTCGGATCACACATCTCACCTAGCACTGGCCTCACTCTGGTCACACACCTCAACTAGTAATGGTGTAGTGAGGTGACTAATTCAGATTGTATCATAGAAATGGATATAGAAATGAACTGTGCACAGTCCGCTACTGCCCCTTGTGGACAAGTGCTAAAACAAACTGGGAAATTCCCTTTTCAGCAAATGTGTTTACTCAGGAAGTCAGTACAGACACAGAGTTGAACCAGAGAAGATCTGCCTGTGGATGTCTGTTGAAAGAGGGCTACTTTGCAACACCTTGCCGGAAAAATCACCCCGCAGAAGCCCCTGTGACTGATCCTGGGCCACTGGACTTTGGTGCTGTGACTCTGGCCGCTCTGCAAAACCTTGCCCGCCGAGCACCCAGGGTGCATGTGCAGGGGCCGTGACCGACTGAGAGAGACTTCTGTGCTGTTGTGATCTCCCTTCTGCTGCTGCTCTGTGTGCCCTGAGACTGGGAGAGACATTAAAAGAAAAATTCTGTTAACCTGCGGAAGGAGACCAAAGAAGAAGACTGAGGAGACCCCCAGGCCTGCTACGTGGGAGCGACATCTTCTGTGATAGACTGGTACGTGATTTTAGGGAAAGTTAGGGAAAGATACCTTCATTGTTGTGTTTTTTTCTTGCTGCGTACCCGGCAGAAGTGAAGATTCAGAGACTCTAATATATACCAGTGCGCATATAGTTCGGTTGACTGTGATATAAACATGTTTGCCAGTAAAGAAACGTTATTATCGGTTAAAACCTGAGTATGGGGATTCTGTTGAGAAAGATCATACACACACACCCGCGGCCTTACCACCGGTCGCTTCAATGGCCTCACTCGAATCACACATCTCACCTAGTAATAGCCTCACTCGGGTCACACACCTCACCTAGTAATGGCCTCACTCGGGTCACACACCTTACTTAATAATGGCCTCACTCGCATCACACATCTCACCTAGTAATGGCCTCACTCGGATCACACATCTCACCTAGAAATGACCTCACTCGGCTCACACATCTCACCTAGTAATGGCCTCACTCGGATCACACATCTTAACTAGTGATGGCTTCACTCGGATCACACATCTCACCTAGTAATGGCATCACTCTAATGAGGTCAATCTGGGCGGTGGCCCAGGGTCCAGCGCTGTGGGGGGGACCAGCAGCCCAGGGTAAATTGCCCCATTACAATCCTCCATTGTTATGACTTGTGACCAGTGGCGGATTGTGAAAGACTGTGCCCGCACTCTGACAGTGGCGTTACCGCCCCCTCTTCCACACCATGTCATGACGTAGAAGCACGGTGCGGAAGGACGTTACTAAAAACCGCGGGTGCTGGAGGACAGCGCAGCCTGCCTACTCACTGCCAAAGAGAAAGCAGTACAAGCAGAGCAGATCATTCTTCCGCCGGCCTGCTCAATCCTTGACAGCTGCGCCTTGTCTCCAGACTCCAGTCCTCCTGACTGAGTCTGAGGGCCACTTTACACACACCAACTTATCTGTCCAACTTCTAACCAACTTGCTGGTTGCAGTGAAATCATGGACACATTGCTCCATTTTGTGACTGTGTACAATGGAACAATGTGTCCATGATTTCACTGCAACCAGCAAGTTGGTCAGAAGTTGGACAGATAAGTTGGTGTGTGTAAAGTGGCCTTGAGTGTCACCATCGACTCACCGGCCACCATCCACCACCTCTGATTACAGAGAGAGCAGTCACCAGGCACCTAGTCCAACACAGTCCAGCACAGAGGAGGGAACGCGTCTGACATTCAGACAGTAAGTGATATGTTGAACTTGTCCTGCTGCTGTACTGTGCCTGTTGCAGTCTGCCAGCCAGATTTGACCCATGTAAACTGTGCCCCCCACTACAATCTTTATTAACATCAGCATGTGAACCCACCCACTATGCTGTTCAGGTGGAGCAGCCAGCTACCTTTCCTGGCTCCTGCATCCCCAGGGTCATTGCTGGTGAGGCACTCTTTTCCTGTTCCCTTATCCCTGATTACATTGTGCACCCACTGCCCCTCCGTGTTGGATAGACACATGTGAAATGCATCTACATGCTGTGTGTCCTGTCCCTATATGTGGATATTTTCCTTGGATCATCATGAATATATGGAGTCCAATACATACATGATTCAAGCAAAATATCCACATTCAGGGGCAGACATAGAGGCATTTCACATGTGTCTATCCAAGGTGGAGGGGCAGTGGGTGCGGTTGGTGAGGTTTTATCTCAATATGTGTAAGGCCTCATACACACGCTGAGTACCGTATTTGGTGAGTTTTTCCCTCTGTATCTGTAAGGCCTCGTGCACACACTGAGTATTTGGTGAGTTTTTACCTCAGTATTTGTAAGGCCTCATGCACACGCTGAGTATTTGGTGAGTTTTTACCTCAGTATTTGTAAGTCCTCGTGCACACGTGGAGTATTTGGGGAGTTTTAACCTCAGTATCTGTAAGGCCTCGTGTACACGTTGAGTATTTGCTGAGGTTTTACCTCAGTTTCTGCTGTGTTTTTGTGCTGCGTTTTCTGCACTAAAAACACATGACCTACAGCTTTGTAATTAAAGTCAATATGATTTTCAATAAGCTGTGCCTATATGTGCATTTTTTCAGTGGTGCCAAGAACACATCTCTATACATAATCATCAGTTTGGCGCTTCCGGCCACTGTGCCGCTATGGAGCAAGGGTGCGTGCGCTAAACTGATGAATATGCCTACCCCGGAACCGCCGCCATATTACTACACCCATCCCGCGGCCTGGCGGCGGCTCCCTCCAGGCTCCCGTCACCGCACACCCCCGCACGCTGCTGCCTCCACCGCTCGCATGCTGCCGCCCGCGCACTCGGTGTTCCAGCCTCCAGCCCCCAGCCCCACCGCCCGCCGCAGCCACGGTAAGCGCCTTACAGAAGCGCCTCCATGCCCCCCGCCGCAGCCAGGGGCACCGTTATTACTGAAAGGGCCGCTCACCCTCCATAGCCCTCCAAACTCACCCACACTGCCCCTCCTCACTCCTCTCCCCCCCCCATGCCCTCACTCACTCCTCACACTGCCCCTCATTACCCCCTACTCACCCACACTGCCCACACTCACCCACACTGCTCCAGCTTACCCCCACTCACCCATACACCCTGCTTACCCCTCTTCCCCAACCCCCAAACTGCCCACAATCACACACACTGCCCCTCATTACCCCCACTCACCCACACTGCCCCTGCTCACTCCTCTTACCCCCCCTATCTCAGCACTCCTTACCCCTCTCACCCCCCCAACTGCCCACAATCACCCACACTGCCCGTCATTACCCCACACTCACCCACACTGACCCTGCTCACTCCTCTTACCCCCCCTATCTCATCACTCCTTACCCCTCACCCCCCCCCCAACTGCCCACAATCACCCACACTGCCCCTGCTTACCCACCCCCAATCACCCACACTGCCCCTGCTCATACCCCCACTCACCCCACACTGCCGCTCTTTATCCCTTTCACCTCCCCACACTGCCACTGCTCACTTTTCTTACCCCCCCACATCACCTCACTCCCTACACTACACTCCCAATGCGACAGCATCGGGCCTTTTTACTAGTGCGTTTATAAAAGTCCCTTTCAATTAACTTATCTTTTTTGGGCTGCGGTTTCTAGTTGCCGCCATTCTAATAAGCTGAAGAATGCAGCTCTTACAAAAACGCACCAAAAGCATACATATTTTTTTGATATGTCGGGCCCACTGGGACGGGGGTACTCGGTACCGGACCGGTCTGCTGCTGGGGAAGTCACGGGTGGTCCTGGTCCGGACCGTGTCCCGGGCTCAGCAATAAAAGGGGATATTTACAGGGGTTGTCAGTCGTGACGCCACCCACTATATGCGGCCAGTAATGGGGCCGCCGCTGCTGCAGAACCTCCGGGGATGATGTAGTGGCAGCTTAGGTGGTATAGTTCCAGTGGGTAGAACTGTATTCCCCGGAGCAGTAAGGGTTAAGTCTATGGTGGAGTGTGTAGCACACTTACTTTGCAGACGCTGCAGGGATCTCTCCTCTTTGCTGGTGCTGACAGGCTGTATCCTGTATGGAGAGAATCACTTTCATGCAGAAACACAAGGGAAGCAGTTCCAGGGTTTTCCGTGTTTACTCTCAGTTCTTCAAGTCACTTTACAGCTCAGTTACAGTTCTTACAAAGTTCAAGTACAGTTCTTAATACACGGGCACATTCTCCCTCTCCGGGTTTCCTTTGCTCCCTGCAGCCAGGCCTCTCTCTCTCCGTGACCCCTCACACAGTCTCTGTGTCCTTTCCGGGCTATAACGTTCTCAGCTTTACTTCGTGTTGTGCGATACTGGACAGTATGGCGATGACTCGGGCCCCTGTGGGTCCTCCTGTTTGTCACTGAGCTGCCTGTCCTTTGGGGTAGGGACCCTAACGTGTAGCTGTGGTCCCCCATCGGTATCTGAAAATGCCGGGTAAACTACGGTTCCCTCTAGAGCCGACACTCTACTCAGCCCAGCCTCCAGCAGTCCTCAAGTGTGAGGCTCTACCAGGCTCCTTCTCTCTGCGTCTCTCGGTATCATAGGAGGGCTACTCCGCCTGCAGTTGGTAGCTTCAGCTGTGTTCCTAGGGCCCGGGTATCACCTTCCCTTCTCTCTCTCCTCACACTCCTGGTGGTATCAGCTTTGGTCGGGCTTTCTCTCTCCTCCGGCTCGCACTGGCTCGGTACAGATTCTGCGCTCCTAGGCCTTACACTCTCAGGGCATGTGAGTCTTTCTGTCTGCTCAGCTTCACTCAGCCTTCTGCTGTTCTCTGGCCTGTGCTCCTCAGCTTCTGGTCTTTGCAGCTCGGCACCCTGGGCCTACTGAACTCCTTCCTCCTCCCCCTTCCTATTTCTACTGTCAAGTCACCTGACTACGTGTGTGCCCAACCCACTCCTCCAAATCCACCACCCCTCAATCTCATAGAGTATCTAATCTCAAGGCTGGATGCTGCCACCTACTGTACGTGGGTTGTGTGGGCTGTGAGGGTGTTGTTGTGCAACAAGTGTCCTACCTGCCTGGTTGCAGTTGCCTTTGTGGCCTCCTGGACGCAGGGCGCCACAGATACAGCTTTGTTATACAGGCTGGAAAAAAAGCAGCACATACAGATATGCAGAGTGGGCACATAGCCTAACTCTTTGGCTCCTTGTGTGTCTCTCTGATTCTGTCTCACTCTTGTTTTGTGATGTCTATTTTTTTCAGTCTCTCATTCTCCCACTAATGTTATCTTTTGAGGGAGTTTTATCTACAGGAACTTCTCTCATGACTTGAATAAGGATAAGGGATCAGGAGGCAAGACAAAGAAGCTGCTGGAGAAAGACAAAGGTAAAGAGGAACAGAGACCCAGTGACTTTCTAGTAAGTGTATATCTCAGTCCATGTACACATGACACACCCACTCCAGGGTCGGGGGTACTCGGGAACCTCACTCGGACCACACACCGCACCTAGTAATGGCCTCACTCCTCAGCTTCCCTCAGAATGTCACTTATAATACTTCACCCAATAATTGCCTTGCTGCTAAATCTTCGCTTGATAAAGTGATGTCATATGAGATCGCCACTAATCTAGAGAATATAGGGGAGGCAACATTGGTTTAGTGCAGTATCTGGATGTGGAGATAACACCCTACATGTGTCGTCCCCACAGCGCCTTGGTCAGTAAATGTGCTGTGAGGTGACAAGAGCAGCCCCTTATATCTAATCGCTTACCACTGGCAAAAATTATGGAATCACCGTGCTCGGAGGATGTTCATTCAGTTGTTTAATTTTGTAGATAAAAAAGCAGATCACAGACATGGCACAAAAATAAAGTCATTTCAAATGGCAACTCTCTGCCTTGAAGAAACACTAAAAGAAATCTTGAAAAAAAAAATGTGCTAGCCAGCAATGGTTTCTTTTGTAGACCAAGCAGGGGGAAATATTATGGAATCAATCAATTCTGAGGTAAAAATTATAATCATTAGCGTGAATTTTCTAAAGGTGGATATAGAGAAAGAGAGCCAGCGCAGATCTAAGTGTAGAGATTATTTGATCTTAATCAAGAGGGTATGATCAAAAAATGCTCACCTTTTAGGTGTCTTTTGTTCAGATGTTTATAAGGTTTCTCTTAAGGTACCGTCACACAGGGACATATCGCCGGCGATGTTGCCGGCAACTGAGGGGCGTGGCCAGGTTGCGGCGACATCGCCGGCGAGTTGCCTCGTGTGACAGGGCAATAATCAGGCGATGAATCGCCTGAGTCACATCGCCAGGTTTCCCAACAATGTTGGGAAACCTGGCGATGTTGCTCAGGCGATCCTGCCTGATCGCCCTGTGTAACGCGGCAACCTGCAATGTTGCGGGCGATTCCGCCTATATCTAACATTGCGAGTGATCGCTTGCTGGGTTGCTGGGCAACCCAGCGAGCGATAGCCGCGGCAACTAGTCGGCGACATCGCCGGTAAGTTGCTCAGTCTGACATCTCACCGGCGATGTTGTCAGGGATGCGCGCTCCCGCGATCCCCGGCAATATCGCCGGCGATATGTCCCTGTGTGACGGTACCTTTAGGCTTGCAGCTTGCCTCTCTGGAAGGATCAGGTCTTCTCCAGGGAGCCTGATTCGTAGGTATATGGTTTAAATCATACTGGACTTGAAGAAAAGCGCTTCCTTGAGAGATGCAGTAATTTTATCCAAGAGTTCTTTTATTCATAAAAAGTATATGTGTGCTTTCTTATAAGGTTGTAAGCAGACATATACTGTTTATGATATTATCACTTGTACCTGAGGAAGACTTGTACCTAAGTCGAAACGCGTTGTACTGTACTGCAATATTTTAAGTCGTCGACTATTTTATGAATAAAAGAACTCTTGGATGAAATTACTGCGTCTCTCAAGGAAGCGCTTTTCCTCAAGTCCGGTATGATTTAAACGAGGTAAAAATTATGGAAACACCCTGTAAATTTTCATTCCTAAAACTAACACCCGCAGCAAATTAGATCTGCTCGTTAGGCTGCATCTAAAAAGAAGTGATCACACCTTGGAGAGCTGCTGCACCAAGTGGACTGACATGAATCATGGCTCCAACACGAGAGATGTCAATTGAAACAAAGGAGAGGATTATCAAACTCTTAAAAGGAGGTAAATCAACACGCAATGTTGCAATAGATGTTGGTTGTTCAGAGTCAGCTGTGTCTAAAATCTGGTCCAAATACAAGCAACATGGGAAGGTTGTTAAAGGGAAAAATACTGGTAGACCAAGGAAGACATCAAAGCGTCAAGACCGGAAACTTAAAGCAATATGATTCAAGATTCAAAGAAGCTTTATTGGCAGGACCAAATACACCTCAGTTTTGCCAAAGCAATTGTATAAAGGGAATAGGGATAGGGACTGTGGGGATGTTGGGTAGGAGCTGTAAGGAAGGTGGATGGGGCGGGTCCAGGATGGGGGGGCTATAGTCCATGGCATAGGAAAGTGGATGGGGCAAGTCCAGGGTGGGGGCTATAGTCCATGGCATAGGGCAATATGTCTCCAAAACAGGAAATGCACAACAAAACAAATGAATGAATGGGAGGAAACTGGAGTCAATGTCTGTGACTGAACTGTAAGGGGTACGTCACACACAGCGATATCGCTGAAATAAGCGACCTCGCCATTGATATCGCTGTGTGTGACATATAGCAGCAATCAGGCCCCTGCTGATCGCTGCACATCCTTCAGGACCATTTTTTGGTCCTTGGTCTCCTGCTGGTGAGCACGCATCACGGGTATTTAGGCAGCGTGCGCTGCCTAGATACCCGGTGTTTATCATGGCTACCAGCGTCTTCCCGCTTACCCAGCGATGTGGAGGTCGGCTTCCTGGTGCCTGGTCGCTGAGGAAATCTGCCTATTTGACACCTCCCCAGCGACCACACAGCAATATTCCAGTGATCCTGGTCGTTGTCGGGATCGCTGGAACATTGCTGTGTGTAATGGCACTCTAAGAAACTACCTAAAGGAAATAGGATTTACATACAGAAAAGCTAAAGAAAAGCCATCATTAACACCTAAACAGAAAAAAAGAAGGTTACAATGGGCTAAGGAAAAGCAAACGTGGACTGTGGATGATTGGATGAAAGTCATATTCAGTGATGAATCGTGAATCTGCATTGGGCAAGGTGATGATGCTGGAACTTTTGTTTGGTGTCGTTCCAATGAGATTCATCATAAAGATAAGTTCCTTAAGAGAACATGCAAATTTGAACAGTGATTGATGATATGGGGCTGCATGTCAGGTAAAGGCAATGGGGAGATGGCTGTCATTACATCTTCAATTGCATCAATTGAGATAAAAAGTAAGGGAATATTGACTGCGCTACCATATATGACAATCAACAATTTTTAAAAATTATTGTGATTTTATTTTCTACGTGTTTCTGGTCTCTCTGGCCCCTTCATCAGGAAAAAAAATCACAGATGTACATCCATTATTCCTGATGAAGGGGCCAGAGAGCCCAGAAACGCATAGAGAATAAAATCACAATCCTTATCCCTAGGATAGTGCCTTGTTTTCATTCCAGCTTTCCTTCAATCATTCCATCTTCAATAAATGCCCAAGTTTACATTGATATTTTGGACACTTTTGTTATCACATCAATTGAAAGGATGTTTGGGGATGATGAAATAATTTATCAAGATGATAATGCATCCTGCCATAGAGCAAAAACGGTGAAAATATTCCTTGAAAGAAGACGCACAAGGTCAATGTCATAACCTGCAAATAGTCCGGATCGCTATCCAATTGAAAATCTTTGGTGGACGTTGAAGAAAATGGTCCATGACGAGGTTCCAACCTGCAAAGCTGATCTGGCAACAGCATTCAGAGAAATTTGGAGCCAGATTGATGAAGAGTACTGTTTGTCGCTCATTAAGTCCATGCTTCAGAAACTGCAAGCTGTTATAAAAGCCAGAGGTGGTGCAACAAAATACTAGTAATCTATTTGAGTGTTGTTTGTTTCTCATGATTCCATAATTTTTACCTTAGAATTGAGTGATTCCATAATTTTCCCCCCCTGCTTGGTCTACAGAAGTAATTGTTGCTGGCTAGCATATTTTTTTTTTCAAGATTTCTTTTAGTGTTTCTTCAAGGCAGAGAGTTGCCATTTGAAATTACTTTAGTTTTGTGTCATGTCTGTGATCTGCTTTTTTTCTACAAAATTAAGCAACTGAATGAACACCCTCCAAGCCAGGTAATTCCAAAAAGTTTTGCCAGAGGTTGTAGGCGCTGTGGTGGTTGACTATTGTAGTGTCTAGAGGTTAAACAGAAATGACTATTATCTCCATGAGGTGCCCCCAGGCTGTGGGGTACTCAGGAACCTGGATTGCTGCTACTGTCGCTGGGGAGTCACAGGGGTCGTGACCCGGTCCTGTGGCCTGGGCATCAGTTGAAAAAGGGGATATCTACAGGGAAAGTTGTCAAGACGCCACCTATGGTATGTGGTCAGTGGGGACCACTGCTGTGGCAGAACCTCCGGGGATGATGGGTAGCAGCTAAGATGGGACGGCTCTCCACAGGTAAAGCCAATCCCCGGGGCTGTGTAAATAGTCTATGTGTGAGATGTAGGACGATGGGTGCAAGTAACAGGCAGACTCACTGTTTTGTAGTTTTCTCAGTCCTTTACTGGAGCAGATGGCAAACGCACAATTTGCCTGTTATTGACATGCACTAATCTGGGCTGTAAAAACTAATGTGACTGCTACATGCATAACTTGAAGCACAATGGCCCCAATGCAAAAGCTCCTACAGGGCCCCCAATTATTGCAAATCTTTAATAGCAATAGCCTTTTTTATAGGCCAAATGGACTTTTGGGGCCCCAAGGCTCCAGGGTCTGGATGCAAAAGCAACCCCTGCACCTGTTGTAATTACACCCCTGACTACATGGTGTGGACCATTGCTATTGGTCTCTCCATGTGGAGAACAAATGGAGTGCTATGACAAATGGGATCACCGAAAATTCGGATTTCTGAACCTGGCCCTAATCTCAAGATCCCACATTTATCAATGTATTTGCTACCTATTTTGGTACATTCTACTTCAAAATAATGTCTAATCTACTTCAGGACTCATACTCGTACAGCCAATCACTGAGCTTAATGGGACACTTTTATTACAAGGTACATGCAGGAAAGGTTTTCTGAAAGGGGACAATCACTTTATCTCTTTGCCGACATGGTCAATTATCAATTTTTGCACTTTTGTTTTTACCTCCTCTTCCAAGAGCCATAACTTTGAATTTTTTAATCCATATCACAGTATGATCACTTTTTTCTTTGCAGGACAAGTTGTAGTTTTTAATGACGCCATTCAAATTACTATATAATGTGCTGGAAAATGGGGGGGGGGGGGGGGGAATCCAACTGCAATGAAATTGGGAAAAAATTGCATTTCTGCAATTGTTGTTTGGAGTTTTTTTTCACAACTTTTGTTGTGCAGTAAAAAATGACCCGGTAACATACCGTATATACTCGTGTATAAGCCGACCCGTGTATAAGCCGACCCCCCTACTTTTGCCCCCAAAACCTGGGAAAACCTATTGACTCGTGTATAAGCCGAGGGTGGACCCCAGCACAAGTATACAGCCCCCAGCAGTGTGGTATACAGCAGCCTCCCCAGTGGTAGTATACAGCAGCAGCCCCAGTGGTATATACAGCAGCAGCCCCAGTGGTAGTATACACCAGCACCAGTGGTAGTATACAGCAGCCCCAGAGGTAAATACAGCAGCCCCAGTGGTAGTATACAGCAGCCCCAGTGGTAGTATACAGCAGCAGCCCCAGTGGTAGTATACAGCAGCAGCCCCAGTGGTAGTATACAGCAGCAGCCCCAGTGGTAGTATACAGCAGCAGCCCCAGTGGTATATACAGCAGCAGCCCCAATGGTAGTATACAGCAGCCCCAGAGGTAGTATACAGCAGCCCCAGAGGTACTATACAGCAGCCCCAGAGGTAGTATACAGCAGCCCCAGAGGTATATACAGCCCCAGAGGTATATACAGCAGCCCCAGTGGTAGTATACAGCAGCAGCCCCAGTGGTAGTATACAGCAGCAGCCCCAGTGGTATATACAGCAGCAGCCCCAGTGGTAGTATACAGCAGCCCCAGAGGTAGTATACAGCAGCCCCAGAGGTAGTATACAGCAGCCCCAGTGGTAGTATACAGCAGCCCTTAGGTAGTATACAGCCCCAGAGGTATATACAGCCCCAGAGGTATATACAGCCCCAGAGGTATATACAGCAGCCCCAGTGGTAGTATACAGCAGCCCCAGAGGTATACAGCAGCCCCAGAGGTATACAGCAGCCCCAGAGGTATATACAGCCCCAGAGGTATATACAGCCCCAGAGGTATATGCAGCCCCAGAGATATATGCAGCCCCAGAGGTATATACAGCAGCCCCCCCATATCAGTATACAGGCCCCCCCTTGGGTAGTAATCCTGTAAAGGAAGAGATTAGTATACTTATCCCTCCGCTGTCCCGCTGCCGCTGTCCCGCCGCCGCCGCCATCACGCTCCTCCATCTTCATCCAGCGTCTTCCGTCTTCTTCCGACTTCCTCCTCTGTTGCGCAGGCAATGACGTCATTGCCTGCGCCCACCGGAGGAAGCCGGTAGAAGACGGAAGACGCTGGATGAAGACGGAAGAGCGCGATGGCGGCGGCGGGACTGCGGCAACGGGACAGCGGAGGGATAAGTATACTAATCTCTTCCTTTACAGGATTACTACCCAAGGGGGGGCCTGTATACTGATATGGGGGGGCCACTGTATACTGTATACATTGTATACAGTATACAATGACTCGCGTATAAGCCGAGGGGGGGACTTTTCAGCCCAATTTTTGGGCTGAAAAACTCGGCTTATACGCGAGTATATACGGTAATTCTCCAGGTCAGAACATTTAACACCAATACCAAAGATGTCTGATTTTTATTAAATGGTGATCTAAAAATTGGAAATTGGAGTTTCATTTTTTTTGGGTATTTACCAATTGGGTTATCTAAATGTATATTTTGATTAGTTGAACTTTTATGGATGCAGCAATGCTCAATATGTTTATTTTTTATTAGGAGGAAAAGAAGTAAATTTACACTGTGTTTGGGCCTGTTGTACCCTCCTCCATGGTTGCTGGTCTGGCTGTGTGGGGTCAGATCTGATAATGTCCGGACCTGGTCTGCCTTTATCTGCCCTTTGGCGCCGTGGAAGTAGTTCAGAAATGCTTCAGGTACATGTGCATTTAATATAGTTCTGCTTTTAATGCATTCAGGAGGCTGGGGTTGCACAGTGTATGTAAAAAACATGGAGTAGGACTGCCCTATCTGAGAATGCTGTGACGTGGCGGGGTAGCTCAAAGAATTGATCAGTTGTTTGCTAAATGTCTCAGTATAAAGTATAGTTAGAAATTAATATGTGCTATATGAAGTTCTGGACCACTTAGTCAGAATGGATGGATTTCCAGCAAACGCATAGATACGGACGGTTGTTGGCTGGTGCAGAAGATTAAGGCCTGTATCACTGACTCCCACCTGCTCAACTTCCCTTACCCTACTCACATCCCTACTCACCTCTCTTTTCTTTTCCCTCTCTTTCATGGTTGGAAAATGGAGTTTCATTTTTTTTTTTGGTATTTACCAATTGGGTTATCTAAACTTATATTTTGTTGATTAGTTGAACTTTTATGCATGCAGCAGTGCTCAATATGTTTATTTTTTATTAAGAGGAAAAGAAGTAAATTTACACTGTGTTTGGGCCTGTTAAAACATTTAAAAAAAGAATTATTAAAAAACAAAAATAAAATTAATATGTGCATATGCACTTTTTGTATTGCATGCTAACCACAGGCAACGCTGGCTTCTTGGATTTTTTATTTATTAAATACTAGATGGTGGCACGATTCTAAAGAATCGGGTATTCTAGCCTATGGTTAGCAGGGTATACGGGGGCTCAGTGGTTAGCAGACTATACAGCGGCTCTGTGGGTAGCAGAGTATTCAGGCGGCTCTGTGGGTAGCAGAGTATAGAGGCAGCTCTGTGGGTAGCAGAGTATAGAGGCGGCTCTGTGGGTAGCAGAGTATAGAGGCGGCTCTGTGGGTAGCAGAGTATAGAGGCGGCTCTGTGGGTAACAGAGTATAGAGGCGGCTCTGTGGGTAGCAGAGTATAGAGGCGGCTCTGTGGGTAGCAGAGTATAGAGGCGGCTCTGTGGGTAGCAGAGTATGGAGGCGGCTCTGTGGGTAGCAGAGTATACAGGCGGCTCTGTGGGTAGCAGAGTATGGAGGCGGCTCTGTGGGTAGCAGAGTATAGAGGCGGCTCTGTGGGTATGTGGGTAGCCGAGTATAGAGGCGGCTCTGTGGGTAGATGAGGAGAGGTGCGGATGGAGGGGTGAGGAGAGGTGCGGATGGAGGGGTGAGGAGAGGTGCGGATGGAGGGGTGAGGAGAGGTGCGGATAGAGGGGTGAGGGAGGTGCGGATGGAGGGGTGAGGAGAGGTGCGGCTGGAGGGGTGAGGGAGGTGCGGGTGGAGGGGTAGGAGAGGTGCGGATGGAGGGGTGAGGAGAGGTGCGGTTGGAGGGGTGAGGAGAGGTGCTGCTAGAGGGGTGAGGAGAGGTGCGGCTGGAGGGGTGAGGAGAGGTGCGGCTGGAGGGGTGAGGAGAGGTGTCATATATGATACAGTCTATATAGAGTCTAATGCATGGGTATAATGAGACACATGAGACATACGCATTAAAGCATAGCACAAGTCATTCAGTCTATTACTTTCCTGTCAGATGTTGATGGCAAATAGGAAGATCTTGTGTCCACAAATGATTCCAGGCAGAGTCAATCCAGACTTCAGAGAGCAAGACACAAACTGGTTTCAGACCTGATTCAGGAGCACAGGTAAATCATCTGAAACTGATTAAAAGGGCAATTGGCAAGGAACAGGGCAGGGACATCGAAGCTGAGGACTCCATCTTGTTTGAGGGCAAAAGTCAATGCACATGACAGGAAACAAGATGGCCGACAAAATACACTAAATGCAAACATAACAACAGATATAGCAAAAAAGACTGAAAACCTTACATTACTCCCCCCTTAGGGACAGCCTCTGGATGGCCCCAGGCCAGGCTTTCCCGGGTACCTCCGATGGAACCTGCGGAGTAACCGAGGAGCATGGAGATTGGAGGCCGGCTCCCACGAGTTGTCCTCTGAAGAATAGCCCTGCCACTTTACCAGGTATTGCACCCCGTTTCTACGCAACCTGAAGTCCAGGATCCTTTCCACGACAAACTCCTCCTGGCCATCGATGAGTACCGGAGCAGGAGGGGAAGAAGAACGACCAGGGAAGGAATTGGGAGTCACAGCCTTTAGTAGAGAAACGTGAAACACGGGGTGAATCCTCATAGATCTTGGAAGTTGAAGGCGACAGGCAACGTTACTGACGAGCTTATTAATCTTATAGGGCCCAACGTACTTATGACCCAATTTGGACGATGGTACTCTCAATTTGAGGTTCTTAGTAGACAGCCAGACCAAATCTCCTACCTTGAAGGTTGGTGCAGGTTTACGAAACCTATCTGCCGCTTTTTTTATACCTGTCCTGAGCGGATTCCAGATTCTCTTTAAGCAGATCAAGATTCTGTTGTAGAGAGGTGATTCTGTCGGCCACAGCTGGGAGAGGTGTATCTATGGGAAGTCGAGGAAGGATGTTAGGATGATAAACCAAATTGGCATAAAAGGGTGACTGCTTGGTGGAAGCGCTCTGTGAGTTGTTATAAGAGAATTCAGCCAGTGGGAGCAAATCCACCCAGTCATTTTGTAGGTGGCAGATAAAACAGCGGAGATACTGTTCTAGGGTCTGATTAGTCCGCTCGGTTTGTCCATTCGTCTGTGGATGAAAGGCAGAAGACAGGTTAACTTTGATGTCCAACGCAGCACAGAAATGCTGCCAAAACTTTGAAGTGAATTGCACCCCTCGATCAGATACAACCTCATCCGGTACGCCATGCAGGCGAAACACGTTTTGAATGATTAAGTCCGATGTGTGTTTCGCAGTGGGTAGACCCACACACGGAATAAAATGGGCTGCCTTTGTTAACCGATCCACCACCACCAGAACTGTGTTCTTCCCTTGAGAGTTTGGCAACTCCACAATGAAGTCCATAGATATGGATCCCCATGGACGGGATGTAACGGGTAGGGGTTGTAATAGACCAGTAGGCGACGATCTTGGAGTCTTGCATCTGGCACAGACTTTGCAAGAAGTGACGTAACCTAGAACGTCTCTTCTGTATGTGGGCCACCAAAAGAAGCGAGACAGGAATTCTTGAGTCTTCAGAACTCCTCTATGCCCCGCTATCTTAGAATCGTGGACGAGTTGCAGTACTCTCACCCTGACTGCTTCAGGAATATACAGGCGTTGCCCCTGAATCCACACACCGTTCTTATATACAAGACTTACTTCACAAGACGGTTGTGCCAGCCAGGGATCCGTATGGTATGCTTCCTTGATGTCGTTAAGCAAGTCTTGATTATGAATCACTCCCAGGAACCTGGAATCAGAGATAACAGTCTTACGAGACGTGAGTGGAATGGTTTCAGTTGAGTGGAGTCTAGACAACGCATCGGCCTTTATGAGATAACAAAACTGAATTGGTTTAAGAAAAGACTCCAACGAGCCTGGCGAGGAGTCAAGCACTTAGCCGATCTGATAAACTCAAGATTGCGGTGGTCAGTCAACACGATTATCTGCTGTTAAAACCAAAGAAAACGAGGATTTCAATGCATATATGTATTTATTAAATATCTGGACACACAACAGGAAAACACCAAGAGGGGGACAAAACAATTGCACAGCCCCGGATATTCACATAGTTAGTTAGGCTGAAAGTAGTAATACTAGCACATAAATATTGCACATATCCCCATGGTCACCCAAGTATAGTAGCTTTCCCAAAGGAAAACAGTAAGATATATAGTCTAGAGTATATCAGAGGGCCAGAGAAAAGTGCAAAAGTATAGTGCATTAATCAATTACCTGCCTATAAGTGAGTCCGGAGCTGCTGTGGGAAGGATCCCTACAGCCGTTTCGCAGGCAAACTGCCTGCTTCTTCGGGGGGAGTGTAATGAGCCGTGCCGGCGGGTCCTTTTTATGTGTGCACGCCGTCCGGACTTCCTCACAGTGATGCGAGCGATGGGCGGAGCTTCAACCCGGCAGCCTGGGAACGTCCCCCGCGTCACATCCGGTTAGCGTGTTCTGTAAACACGCACGGATGAGCATGGCGTTACCAGGGCAACCAGGGAGCTCCAGCACTCAATCGCCGACCGCCGCTTGCTAGGGACGCGTCACCATAGCAGCGGCGGTACACAGGAAGGCAGTCTACCGTGAGGCTGTGAACCTATTATGGTCAGTTGTGGTTAGACTCAAAAATTAGAAGGGAGATAAATAAGAAAAGAAGGGAAGCAAGTATATCATACATAATATCCCATAAAGTCCAACCCCTTCCAATATATGAGTAAAGCCAGAGTTTTTTTCAAAGACGATCATAGGTTCAGGTGGTATATAAGCATCAGGTGGCAGTGTTAGTCCATGGCACAGGATCATCCATCCCAGGAGATGGGTAAGAGTGAAGATAGACAAATCTATGGGAAAATATACGAGAACAGAGGTTAAAATCAAATTAAAACATCTTTGTATAGGCACTCAGAGGAATGGTGTGTAGCTCACTGTCTCAATGAGACCTACCGGTACTAGAGAGCCAAGTGTGATGATCCATTTTGTCTCACACTGGGCCAGTCGTTTCCGTAAGTCTCCCCCCCTAAACCCCCCATGAATAGCATCAATCCCCAGGAAAGAGAGGAACCGAGGGTCACAGCCATGTTCCTCCCTAAAGTGCCGTGGTAACGTTTTTAGACCCGCCACATCCTCATCCTTAGCCTTCGCTGCGTCACAAATGTCGCGGCAGTGTTCCCTGACTCTAACGCGAAATTCGCGGGATGTGAGTCCAACATAAATGCGAGGACAGCTGCACCTGGCATAGTAGACCACAAAGGTGGTACTACAGGAGATGTAGTCCCTGATCGTATACCTTTTCGTGGTGTCAGCTGACTCAAATGTATGTCCCCGCACTATGTTGGCACAAGCCGCACAGTGACCGCAGGGGAAGCAACCCTTTCGTGGTCCTCTGGATCCAAATAGAGATGGCACCTTAGGGGCATAGTGGCTGTGTACCAATAGATCGCTTAGATTCCTACACCATCTAGGTGTCATGGGGGGGTATTCTGGTAGGCAGTGTCGAAGGACACTGTCCGACCGGAGCACCGCCCAGTGTTTAGACAAGATAGACCTCATCCTTCTCCAGTCCTAGTTATACGTGGAAATGAACCTAACCACTCCATCCATTTTATTTTTCTCTAACCTTCCAGACCCACCGTGGGCCAGCAGTTGTGTACGGGAGACACTTTTGGCCCTATTGTAGCCGTCTTTGATAGACCTATTGCTATATCCTCTCTCCTCGAATCTAGTCCTAAGTTCCCTGGCCCGCTCCTCAAAAGAGTTTTCAGTAGAGCAAATCCTCCTTGTTCTCAGGAACTGACCGACAGGGATATCTCTTATAGTTGCTCGATCATGGGAAGAGGAGGCATGCAGAAGGGAGTTGACCGCCGTCGCCTTCCTGAAAAGATCAGACTGTAATGAGCCATTGTCATCAACACTCAGTCTGATGTCCAGGAAATCAACTGTTGACTGACTGTAAGTATATGTCAGTTTGATGTTGATCTCATTGGTGTTCAACTCGCCCATGAATGCCTCCAGCTGCTCCAACGTGCCGGTCCAAAAGAAAAATAAATCGGCGATATATCTGATCCAGCACTGCACATGGGGCACGGCCCCCACCCCTTCGCCGCCAAACAAATCCCTCTCCAAAAAGCCCAGGAAGAGGTTGGCGTACGAGGGGGCGCAGGCCGCCCCCATGGCAGTGCCCTGGGTCTGCAGATAATATCGATCCTTAAAAACAAAAAAATTGTGAGTCAACACGAATTGGAGCAGCTCCATCACGAGCTCACAGAGTCCAGGGTCCCTGTCGGTCATTCCCAGGAAGAAGCGGACCGCTGACAAACCATCCTGGTGTCTAATACTGGTATACAGGGATTCTATGTCCGCTGTAACCAGAAAGGTACCCTGATCCACAAAGACCCCATCCACCCTCCTGAGAACGTCCGTAGTGTCTCGGACATAAGACGGCAGGGTCCTCACTAGAGGTTTAAGATAGAAATCTTAGCTGTGCAGCTCCCTGAAGGTGGTGTCTCCATTCCTTGAAGGCTGCGATGATGGGCAACAATTCTCTATTACCCACGTCATAGTTCCGTTCTGCAGGAGACAATTGCCGGGAAAAGAAAGCACAGGGATGTAAGACTTCCTTCGCACCTGTCCTCTGGGAGAGGATAGCTCCGATGGCACTGTCTGAGGCATCCACCTCTATTATGAAGGCAAGTTCAGGGTTAGGATGCACCAGAATAGGTGCCGTGGTGAATTTCTCTTTCAAACGGGAAAATGCTTCTTGAGCCTGGGGGGTCCAGGTAAAAGCAGAATTCTTGCGGGTAAGTTGCATAATGGGACACACTACCTCAGAAAAGTTCCTGATAAAACGCCTGTAGAAATTAGCAAACCCTATAAAGCGCTGGACCTCCTTCACATTCTTGGGGTCTGGCCAGTCTTTAACCCCTTAACGACCTAGGACGTTGTGCAACGTCCTGTGTTTCTGCCTGTTAACGACCCAGGACGTTGCACAACGTCCTGGCAGATTTGAGCTGCTGCAGCTCCTGTGAGTGGGGTCGCTCAGGTGTCACAGACGCTGCTGCTCTGTGACAACCTGTAGATGACCCCACAGGGGGTGGATTAACCCCCCCATGCCCAGGACCCCCTCGGATCGGCAGTGTAAAAGTGAAACTGCCGATCGGAGGAAATCATAGGGATTCACCCCTCCAGAGGCAAGTGCCTACCCCTCCTCAGCCCCCTCCAGCTCCAGGACTGTCCAGGGGGCCCCCCGTTCCCCCCAGCCCGCCCGCCCCCCTCTATTATAATGTATCTGCCGGCGGGCTGCACCCACGTGCGCCCGCCGGCAACACTGCCTGGTCCCCTGCTCCAGTGCTCCCCCCCAGGCTGCCCCCACCTCCGGGCCCTGTGCCTGGCCCCCCCTCACCTCCTGCGGCGGGCTGCACACTTCGGTGCACCCGCCGCTATGGCCGCCCTGCCGCCGCTGCTGCAGCTCCTCCTTCTCTGCCCGGCCCGCCGGTCTGTAGCCCCGCCTCCTCTCCCGGCCTCCTCCTGCTCATCGGTGGAACGAGGGAGGTAAGTATGTATGTATGTATGTATGTATGCATGTATGTATCTATGCATGTATGCATGTATGTATCTATGCATGTATGTATGTGTGTGTATGTATCTATGTGTGTATGTATGTATGTATGTGTATGTATGTATGTGTATGTGTCTATGTATGTATGTATATGTATGTATGTATGTATGTGTATGTATCTATGTGTATGTGTCTATGTATGTATGTATGTGTGTGTGTATGTATGTATGTGTATGCATCTATGTATGTGTATGTTTGTATGTATGTATGTGTATGTATGTATGTGTATGTATGTATGTATGTGTATGTATCTATGTATGTATGTATGAATGAATGAATGAATGAATTGATGGTGGGTGAATGGATAGGGGGTGCATGCGTGGACGTGAGCGTACATGAGCGTGCGTGGACGTGTGCGTGCGTGGACGTGTGCGTGCGTAGACGTGTGCGTGCGTGGACGTGTGCGTGCGTGGACGTGTGCGTGCGTGGACGTGTGCGTGCGTGGACGTGTGCGTGCGTAGACGTGTGCGTGCGTAGACGTGTGCGTGCGTAGACGTGTGCGTGCATAGACGTGTGCGTGCATAGATGTGTGTGTGCATAGACGTGTGCGTGCGTGGATGTGTGCATAGATGGATGTGTGCGTAGACGTGTGCGTGTGTGGACATGTGTGTGGACGTGTGCGTGCATAGATGTGTGTGTGCATAGACGCGTGCGTGGATGATGGGTGCATAGGTGGATGGATGGGTGCAACAAGGGATCAGGTGTCCTCTTGTTGTAGTCTCTGGGATCATAGTCATGGTGCACTGTATGACAGGTCATTGTCATACAGTGCACCATAACTCTGACCCCAGAGACTGTAGGAAGAGGACACTTCATCCCTTGCTGCAGTCTCTGGATTGACCAGAGGCGATCGAGCGTCGTGGGACCTTCGTTGTGGACTACGTCGGAGGCGATCGAGCGTCGTGGGACCTTCGTTGTGGACTACGTCGGATCTTTATAATAAAGATGGAGTCCGAATTTTGTTTGTGTTTTTTTTTTCAAATAAAAAGATTTTTCTCTGTGTGTATTTTCTGACTATTTACCAGAGATTCCTAATGGCGGGTCTAACATTGGCCCTATATTATGAATCTCGGGCTTAGTGCCAGCTGACAATAAAAAGCTGGCTTTAACCCCTATATTACCCAGTTTGCCACCGGCACCAGGGCAACTGGAAGAGCATGGGTACAGCGCCAGAAAATGGCGCTTCAATGAATGCGCCATTTTCTGGGGCGGCTGCGGGCTGCAATTCGCAGCATGGGGGGCCCAGAACGCTTGGGCCTCTCCATGCTGCGGATTCCAGCCCCCAGCTGCCTAGTTGTACCTGGCTGGACCAAAAATATGGCGGAGCCCCATGTCATTTTTTTTTCTAGAATTAGTTCTAGAAAAAAAAAGGGCTTTGCTGTATTTTTGGTGGCTAGCCAGGTACAACGAGGCAGCTGGGGGTTGGTGGCAGTCTGTAGCTGCCAAGTTGTACCTGGCTGGACCAAAAATATGGCGGAGCCCCACGCCATTTTTTTCTAGAATTAGTCCTAGAAAAAAAAATAAAAATGGGCTTTGCTCTATTTTTGGTTGCTAGCCAGGTACAATGAGGCAGCTGGGGGTTGCTGGCAGTCCGTAGCTGCCAAGTTGTACCTGGCTGGACCAAAAATATGGCGGAGCCCTACGCCATTTTTTTTCTGGAATTAGTCCTAGAAAAAAAATAAAAATGGGCGTCGCTGTATTTAGATGCATAGTGAACACTTTGAACCCCCAGGTGCTTCACAAATTGATCCGTAATAATGAAAAAAGAAAATTTGTGTGAAAACAAATGTACTTTTTCCTTCTTACGGATCAATTTGTGAAGCACCTGGGGGATCAAAGTGCTCACTATGCATCTAGATGCATTCCTTGGGGGGTTTAGTTTCCAAAATGGGGTCACTTGTGGGGGAGCTCCAATGTTTAGGCACACAGGGGCTCTCCAAACGCGACATGGTGTCCGCTAACAATTGAAGCTAATTTTTCAGTCAAATTGTTAGCGGACACCATGTCGCATTTGGAGAGCCCCTGTGTGCCTAAACATTGGAGCTCCCTCACAAGTGACCCCATTTTGGAAACTAGACCCCCCAGGGAACTTATCTAGATAGGTGGTGAGCATTTTGAACCCCCAGGTGCTTGACAAATTCATCCGTAAAACTGAAAAAACACTTTTTTTTCCATAAAAATTTTCTTTTTTTCATTTTTACAGATTAATTTGTGAAGCACTGGGGCATTCAAAATGCTCACCACCCATCTAGATAAGTTCCCTGGGGGTCTAGTTTCCAAAATGGGGTCACTTGTGGGGGATCTCCAATGTTTAGGCACACAGGGGCTCTCCAAACGCGACATGGTGTCCGCTAACAATTGAATCTAATTTTTCAGTCAAATTGTTAGCGGACACCATGTCGCGTTTGGAGAGCCCCTGTGTGCCTACACATTGGAGCTCCCCCATAAGTGACCCCATTTTGGAAACTAGACCCCCCAGGGAATTTATCTAGATGGGTGGTGAGCATTTTGAACCCCCAGGTGCTTCACAAATTCATCCGTAAAAATGAAAAAGTACTTTTTTTTCTACAAAAATTTTCTTTTAGCCTACATTTTTCATTTTCACATGGGGAACAGGATAAAATGAATCCTAAAAATTGTTCGGCAATTTCTCCTGAGTACATCGATATCTCTTATGTGGTCATAAACCACTCTTTGGGCGCACGGCAGGGCTCAGAAGGGAAGGAGCGCCATTTCACTTTTTGAATGGAAAATTAGCTCCAAAAGTCAAATTGCGCTCCCTCCCTTCTGAGCCCTGCCGTGCGCCCAAAGAGTGGTTTATGACCACATATGAGATATCGATGTACTCAGGAGAAATTGCCCAACAATTTTTAGGATCCATTTTATCCTGTTCCCCATGTTAAAATGAAAGAATTGAGGCTAAAAGAACATTTTTGTTGGAAAAATTAAAATGACCATTTTTTCCTTCCACTTTGCTTTAGTTCCCGTGAAGCACCTGAAGGGTTAATAATCTTCTTGAATGTAGTTTTGAGTAGCTTGAGGGGTGCAGTTTTTGGAATGGTGTCACTTTTGGGTGTTTTCTTTCATGTACACCCCTCAAAGGGACTTCAAATGTGATGTGGTCACTAAAAAAAATGGCTTTGTAAATTTTGCTGGAAAAATGAAAAATTGTTGATGAACTTTGAACCCTTATAACGTCCGAACAAAAAATTTTTTTTTTCCAAAATTGTGCTGATGTAAAGTAGACATGTGGGAAATGTTATTTATTAACTATTTTGTGTCACATACCTCTCTGGTTTAGCAGAATAAAAATTCATAATTTGAAAATTGCTAAATTTTCAAAAATGTTGCCAAATTTTTAATTTTTCACAAATAATCGCAAAATTATCAACCTAAATTTAATACTAACATGAAGCCCAATATGTCACAAAAAAACAATCTCAGAATCGCTAGGATCGGTTGAAGCGTTCCAGAGATATTACCTCATAAAGGGACACTGGTCAGAATTGACAAAAATGGCCTGGTCATTAAGGTCAAAATAGGCCGGGGGTGAAGGGGTTAATGGCTTGGATCTCACTCTCATCCATACTAATTCCTCGTGATGACATTACATACCCCAGAAATTGGATCTCCGTCCGATGGAATTCGCACTTTTCCAGTTTGATATACAGATGGTTTTGTCGAAGGCGTTCTAAGACCATCTTCACATGTCTGTGATGCTCCTTTGTGGAATTAGAAAAAATCAAAATATCATCCAATTAAATGACAATGAATGTATCCAGGAGGTCCCTAAAAACGTCATTCACCAAATGTTGGAAAGTTGCTGGAGCATTACATAAACCGAATGGCATTACTAGGTATTCAAAGTGTCCGTAGCGTGACCTGAAAGCTGTTTTCCAATCATCCCCAGGTCTAATGCGGACCAAGTTATAGGCCCCATGGAGATCCAACTTTGTAAAGAGTTTTGCATGCCGTACTCTCTCCAATAATTCAGGGATCAACGGTAGTGGGTAAAGGTTTCTGATCGTGATTTTATTGAGCTCCCGATAGTCTATACAGGGCCTAAGAGATCCATCTTTCTTCTTCACAAAGAAGATTGGTGCACCAGCAGGAGATGAAGAGGGGCGTATGAAGCCCTTGGCTAGATGTTCGTCTATATAGTCTTTTAGAGCCTTTAGCTCAGGCCCTGCCATAGAGTAAATCTTGCCAAAAGGTATTCCTGCACCTGGTAACAGGTCTATTGGACAGTCATATGGACGGTGAGGGGGTAGCAGGTCTGCGTTCCTTTTGTCACACACGTCAGCATACTCACAGTATATTGCTGGTAGCTCAGAGACTGATGTTGGTCCTTTAGGAATGGAGCAGACTGAAGCTTCTGGACTTATCTGTTTCTCCGGAAAGTGCAGTTCTTTAGTTTCCCAGTTAATCGTAGGATTCTGAGCCTGAAGCCACGGCAGTCCTAGAATAATAGGGAAATGAGGAGAAGAGATGAGCATAAATGACAGACTCTCTTGATGGTCATTACCCATGAGGACCTTTAAAGGCTCCGTCTCCTGATCCACTGGTCCAGAGTTTAACAGTGAGCCATCCACGGTCTCCATCTGTACAGGAGTAGCCTTCTTTACTGAACGTACACCAAGTTTCTCAGCGAAGGAGATGTCCATAAAATTGCCGCTTGCCCCTGAATCAATTATAGCGGAGGTAGATACCCAGATAGAGTGAACCCTGAGCTTGAGGGGAATAAAGCAATGAGAATTGTTGTGCTTACAACTCAGCTGGGAAACCGCAGAAAAAACCTGAAAGACTGCTGCAGTGATGCGTGCATCGGGCTCAGAGATAACAGAGTTCAAGTCTGAGTAATCAATGTCTGTATCCTCTACTCTCTCTGGGGTCTGTGGTTCGGACCTGACAGAACCCCTCTCACAGCACTCGCAGTGTATGATGGCTGCAGTTGTCTTACGAGAACGACTGGGGCAGTTTATAATGAAATGTCCTGACTTACCGCAATAGAAACACAGATTTTCCTTTACTCGATGTTCCTTACGTGCATCACTGACCCGTCTCTGTAAAGAGTCCACCTGCATAGGCTCAGGTTCAGGTTCTCGTATAATCCTGCTCAAGGACTCCTTAGCTGGAGAGGGAGGAAATAAATGATTAGTGCGCTTTATCTCCGACCATCTCTCCTGTCTGCGTTCAGTAAGCCGAGCATCGATCCGAATACAGTAGTTGATAAAATCTCCTAATGCTGTAGGTGGGTCGGCACGAGCGAGTTCGTCCTTAATCACAGAGGATAATCCTTTCCGGAAAACCGACTTTTTAGCGGAGCTATCCCAAGTGGTGTCGAGGGCCCATCTCCGGAACTCCAAAGCATACTCCGCTACCGAGTGCTTACCTTGGCTTAAAGTTAACATGGCTGATTCCGCTGTAGCACCGCGGTTTGGATCATCGAATACCTACCCCATAGCTGAAATGAAAGCATCAAGATTATTTAGACAGTCATCGTCAGTCTCAATTAGGGGGTTTGCCCATGTGAGAGCTTTGTTGGAGAGCAGCATAATTATTGTCAATACTTTAGATCGCTCAGTAAGGAACTGTGGCGCATGAGCCGCAAAGAACAGTTTGCATTGATTAATGAATCCCCTGAATTTTTCCCGTTCACCGCCAAAGCGGAATGGTGGTAGCTTGGGGATTCCAATAACCGGGGTTGAAGTTGGGGTGTGGACTCGTCCCTCCAGAACCTCAATTCGGGTTCGTAAGTCTTGTGTGGTTTGTCCGAACACCTGCAGATTATGATCACCGCGATCCCGCAGGCTTGCAAAGCTGGCCTTCAATGCCTGTAGGTCAGCAAGGATTGAATCTGTCACTTCGCACAGATGTTTAACGGGGTCCTCCATATTCCCAGAAGCTGTACGGCAGAGAGGCTGGAAAGGAAGAAAAGGAGCACAATAGTGTTTACCTGTGGTAACACTCCTGACTTAAAAGAAGGGAATGTGCTCACCTGGAAAGGTTGTGAGAAGCCACAACCACTATCATCACATATATCGATATCTCGGATCCACGGTCTGCAGCGGCTCCCCAATGACAAAGATCCAGAAATCTGTATGCAGGTGGCAGCAGATGCAGCACTGTCCCAGACCCAGCAGACTCTATTATGGCTCCTGAATCTGTCATATATGATACAGTCTATATAGAGTCTAATGCATGGGTATAATGAGACACATGAGACATACGCTTCTTAAGCAGCTCTTGTATTGCTTCATACAAGTTAGTGCATCAGCAGGATAAAGTAAATGCAAGTTGCAGAAGGCAAACAACCAAGGACATCAGAGCATTAAAGCATAGCACAAGTCATTCAGTCTATTACTTTCCTGTCAGATGTTGCTGGCAAATAGGAAGATCTTGTGTCCACAAATGATTCCGGGCAGAGTCAATCCAGGCTTCAGAGAGCAAGACACAAACTGGTTTCAGACCTGATTCAGGAGCACAGGTAAATCATCTGAAACTGATTAAAAGGGCAATTGGCAAGGAGCAGGGCAAGGACATCAAAGCTGAGGACTCCATCTTGTTTGAGGGCAAAAGTCAATGCACATGACAGGAAACAAGATGGCCGACAAAATACACTAAATGCAAACATAACAACAGATATAGCAAAAAAGACTGAAAACCTTACAAGAGGTGTGGCTGGAGGGGTGAGGAGAGGTGGCGCTGGAGGCGTGAGAAGAGGTCCGGCTGGAGGGGTGAGGAGAGGTGGCGCTGGAGGGGTGAGGAGAGGTGCGGATGGAGGGGTGAGGAGAGGTGGCGCTGGAGGGGTGAGGAGAGGTGCGGCTGGAGGGGTGAGGAGAGGTGGCGCTGGAGGGGTGAGGAGAGGTGGCGCTGGAGGGGTGAGGAGAGGTGGCGCTGGAGGGGTGAGGAGAGATCCTGCTGGAGGGGTGAGGAGAGGTAGCGCTGGAGGAGTGAGGAGAGGTGGCGCTGGAGGGGTGAGGAGAGGTCCTGCTGGAGGGGTGAGGAGAGGTGGCGCTGGAGGGGTGAGGAGAGGTGGCGCTGGAGGGGTGAGGAGAGGTGGCGCTGGAGGAGTGAGGAGAGGTGGTGCTGCAGGGGTGAGGAGATGTCCTGCTGGAGGGGTGAGGAGAGGTGGCGCTGGAGGGGTGAGGAAAGGTGCAGATGGAGGGGTGAGGAGAGGTGGCACTGGAGGGGTGAGGAGAGGTGGCGCTGAAGGGGTGAGGAGAGGTCCTGCTGGAGGGGTGAGGAGAGGTGGCGCTGGAGGGGTGAGGAGAGGTGGTGCTGGAGGGGTGAGGAGAGGTGGCGCTGGAGGAGTGAGGAGAGGTGGCACTGGAGGGGTGAGGAGAGGTGGCGCTGGAGGGCGAGGAGATGTGGCGCTGGAGGGGTGAGGAAAGGTGAGGCTGGATGGGCGAGGAGAGGTGGCGCTGGAGGGGTGAGGGGAGGTGGCGCTGGACGGGTGAGGAGAGGTGGCGCTGGACGGGTGAGGAGAGGTGGCGCTGGAGGGTGAGAGAGGTGGCGCTGGAGGGGTGAGGAGAGGTCCTGCTGGAGGGGTGAGGAGAGGTGGCGCTGGAGGGGTGGGGTGAGAGGAGGCTGGAGCGGCAACATCACCGCTCGGCACACCTCTCCTCTTCCAGGCTGCACACCCCTCTCCCTCCAGGCTGCACACCAGCTGGCTCCGTATCCCCGGGGCCACTTGGCCTCCTGCTCGGCGTCCGGCACAGGGCTGACCCCCGGAGGCTCGGCCCAGTCCAGTAGCGGAGGCCGGTCCGTGTGGCCGCCATTCCGCTGAGAGGCGTCAGCAGCCCCGGGTGCCGGAAGTTAGGGGAGGAGCCTGCACCTTTGAAAGCGGCCGGAGCGAGTGCGAGACACCCGGGAGACGACCGGCATTAGCCGGTCATCTCCCGAAGTGGTGTGTGGCGGGCGGGAGACGACCAGCTAACGACAGTCGTCTCCCGCCCGTGATGTGTGTGTGTTTTGGGCAGTGTAGGGGTGGCCGTAAGCGTGGCGGGGCTGCCTGAGTCCCGCTCCGCTTACGGCCACCATGTTGGTCCACCCTGGACAGGTGTAGCACTGTGGTGACGTCACTTTGGCCATGACTAAGTGACGGAAGTCCTGGCCAAAGTGACGGAAGTGAGCCTTCGGGTTTTTATATATTAGATACACTGCTCCTGAAAATAAAGGTAATTCTTTAATAACACAACGTAACTCCAAGTCAATCACACTTTTTCTAAATCAACCTGTCCAGTTATGAAGCAACACCGATTGTGAATCAATTTCTCCTGCTGTTGTGCAAATGGAACAGACAACACGTAGAAATGATGATAATTAGCAAGCAGGGCCGGGACGACAGCTAGGCGAACCTAGGCGGTCGCCTAGGCGCCATCTTCTACAGGGCGCATTCTCGCCTGACCGGAGTCCGGTCACCGCCGCCCGGCCCTGGAGTTGCGGGGAGAAGCTGCGGCAGGGAGCGGTGGGCGCCGCCATGTTCTTTGTGGCTGGCGCCCACTAACTGTACAGCCGGTCAATAGAGGTTGAGACCTCTACACAATGGCCGCGGTCTCCAATTAGCCGCGGCCATTTTGTTGAAGTCTCAGATTCCACCGACCGGCTGTACTGTTAGTGGGCGCCGGCCTCAAAGAAAATGGCGGCGCCCACCGCTAGCTGCCGCAGGCCCGCAGCTACTCCTCGCAGGCAGCGTCCTGCAGATGTGCCCTCCGGGCTCCGGCACCCCTGCTCCGCATCCACAGCTCCCCACAATGGTAAGTTATGCTGGAGGCTGTGGGGGAGACAGGGGGGCTGTGGGGGAGACAGGGAGACTGTGGGGGAGACAGGGAGGCTGAGGGGGAGACTGTGGGGAGACAGGGAGGCTGTGGGGGAGACAGTGAGGCTGAGGGGGAGACTGTGGGGAGACAGGAGGCTGTGGGGGAGACAGGGAAGCTGTGGGGGAGACAGGGAGGCTGTGGGGGAGACAGGGAGGCTGTGGGGGAGACAGGGAGGCTGAGGGGGAGACAGGGTGGCTGAGGGGGAGACTGTGGGGAGACAGGGAGGATGTGGGGGAGACAGGGAGGCTGAGGGGGAGACAGGGAGGCTGAAGGGGAGGCTGTGGGGGAGACAGGGAGGCTGTGGGGGAGACAGGGAGGCTGAAGGGGAGGCTGTGGGGGAGACAGGGAGACTGTGGGGGAGACAGGGAGGCTGTGGGGGAGACAGGGAGGCTGAGGGGGAGACGGGGGGGCTGTGGGGGAGACAGGGGGGCTGTGGGGGGGACAGGGGGGCTGTGGGGGAGACAGGCGGGCTGTGGGGGAGACAGGGAGACTGTGGGGGAGACAGGGAGACTGAGGGGGAGACTGTGGGGAGACAGGGAGGCTGTGGGGGAGACAGGGAAGCTGTGGGGGAGACAGGGAGGCTGTGGGGGAGACAGGGAGGCTGTGGGGGAGACAGGGAGGCTGAGGGGGAGACAGGGTGGCTGAGGGGGAGACTGTGGGGAGACAGGGAGGATGTGGGGGAGACAGGGAGGCTGAGGGGGAGACAGGGAGGCTGAAGGGGAGGCTGTGGGGGAGACAGGGAGGCTGTGGGGGAGACAGGGAGGCTGAAGGGGAGGCTGTGGGGGAGACAGGGAGACTGTGGGGGAGACAGGGAGGCTGTGGGGGAGACAGGGTGGCTGAGGGGGAGACGGGGGGGCTGTGGGGGAGACAGGGGGGCTGTGGGGGGGACAGGGGGGCTGTGGGGGAGACAGGCGGGCTGTGGGGGAGACAGGGAGACTGTGGGGGAGACAGGGAGGCTGAGGGGGAGACTGTGGGGAGACAGGGAGGCTGAGGGGGAGACTGTGGGGAGACAGGGAGGCTGTGGGGGAGACAGGGATGCTGTGGGGAGACAGGGAGGCTGTGGGGGAGACAGGGAGGCTGAGGGGGAGACTGGTGGGGAGACAGGGAGGCTGTGGGGGAGACAGTGAGGCTGAGGGGAGACTGTGGGGGAGACAAGGAGGCTGAGGGGGAGACTGTGGGGGAGACAGGGAGGCTGTGGGGGAGACAGGGAGGCTGTGGGGGAACAGGGAGGCTGTGGGGGAGACAGGGAGGCTGAGGGGGAGACAGGGAAGCTGAAGGGGAGACAGGGAGACTGTGGGGAGACAGGGAGGGTGTGGGGGAGACAGGGAGGCTGTGGGGGAACAGGGAGACTGTGGGGGAGACAGGGAGGCTGTGGGGGAGACAGGGAGGCTGTGGGGGAGACAGGGAGGCTGAGGGGGAGACAGGGTGGCTGAGGGGGAGACAGGGAGGCTGAGGGGGAGACAGGTAGGCTGAGGGGGAGACAGGGAGGCTGTCAGGATGGAGGGATGCAGTCAGGATGGAGGGAGGCTGTTGGTATTGAGGAAGGATGGAGAGAGGCTGTCAGGATGGAATAGGCTATTGGGATAGAGGGAGGCTGTCAGGATGGAGGATCGCTGTTGGGATGGCAGCAGTATGGAGGGAGGCTGTCGGGATGGAGGGATGCAGTCAGGATGGAGGGAGGCTGTTGGTATTGAGGAAGGATGGAGAGAGGCTGTCAGGATGGAATAGGCTATTGGGATAGAGGGAGGCTGTCAGGATGGAGGATCGCTGTTGGGATGGCAGCAGTATGGAGGGAGGCTGTCGGGATGGAAGGAGGCTGTCAGGATGGAGGAAAGAAGGAGGGAGGCCGTCAGGATGGAGGGAGGCTGTCGGAATGGAGGGAAGCTGTTGGGATGTTGTCTATATGGCTGGCAGCCATCTCTATTGCGTACGGCCAGCAGTAGTCTCTATTGTGTATTCTCTATTGCGTACGGCCAGCAGTAGTCTCTATTGTGTATTCTCTATTGTGTATGGCCAGCAGCAGTTTCTATTGTGTATTCTCTATTGTATGTATAGCCAGCAGCAGTCTCCATTGTGTATACGGTCCGCAGCCATCTCTATTGTGTATACAGGTAGCAGCTGTCTCTATTCTGTATTCTCTATTGTATATACAGCTATTGTGTTTAGCGTTATAGAAAAGAAGTTGCAACACACAATCAGCGGTGTTTATTCACTCTTTGTGGGGTGGCGCTTCAACAGGCATATAGTCAACAGGCATATGGTGGACTATATGCCTGTTGAAGCGCCACTTGCGGTGTGAAACGGCCATCGCCTTTGAGAACCCCCCCGTCCTCCCACCCGCACCATGTAAGACCACACAAAGAGGGAATAAACACCGTTGATCCTACGATGTTGCAACTTCATTTCTATAACACTAACCGGAAGTGATGAACCGCTAACTGGAAGTGTGGACTGGGTTGTTTGAGTGCTCAGCAGGCTGAATGCCGGAGCACTGGTGATCAGGAAGGGTGCACCCTGAAGCAATCTGCAAGTTGCAGCTCTCCAGAAACACCGTGGACAGATTGGTGCTGGCACCAAGAATCGTTAGAACCGTGACTGATACAGCTATTGTGTATTCAGCCCACAGCAGTCTCAAGTGTGTGTGTAATATATAATAGAGAGAGTGTAAAAAAAGGAAAAACAGCACAAAAAATAGAAAAAAGTGGACTTTATTGCCCAATGCGTGGCCACGGGGGGGGCGCCGTTTGCCTTACCTGCCTAGGGCACCAAAATGCCTTGTCCCGGCACTGTTAGCAAGACACCCCCTATAATGGAGCAGTTCTGCAGATGGTGACCACAGACCATTTCTCTGTCCTCATTCTTTTTGACAGTTCGTTTGGTCACTTTTACATTTTGTCATTGTTCTCACCCCTAGCGGTAGCATTAGGCAGTGCCTACAACCTATAGACGTTGCTCATGTAGTGCAGCTCATCCAAGATGGCACATAAATGCGAGCTGTGGCAAGAAAATTAGCACAGTGTCCAGAACAGAGTAGCTACCAGGAGACAGGCCAGTACACCAGGGAACGTGGAGGGGGCCGTAGGAGGGCAACAACCCAGCAACAGGACCACTACCTTCTCCTTTGGGCAAGGAAAAGCATTGCCAGAGTCCTGCAAAATGACCTCTAACAGGCCACTAATATACATGTGTCTGCTCAAACTGTCTGAAACAGGCTCCATGAGGCTGGTATGAGGGCCTGACATCCAGAAGTAGGTATTGAGCTTACAGCCCAACATCGTGCAGGGCAATTCACATTTGCCAGAGAACACCAAGAATAGCAGATTCCACATTGGCATCCTGTGCTCTTCACGAATGAGAGCAGGTTCACACAGAGCACGTGACGGAATCTGGAGATGCCGCGGAGAACATTCTGATGCCTGCAACATCCTCCAGCATAACCGATATCTCAACATGTCATTGATGGTTGGGAGGCATTCCTTTGGAGGGTCACACAGCCATCCATATGCTAGCCAGAGGTACCCTTACTGCCATTACGTCCTGGGATGAGATCCTCAGACCCATTGTGAGATCATATGCAAGTACAGTGGACCCTGGGTTCGTTCAAATGAATGACAGTGGTAGTCCTCGTAGCTGAAGTGTGTCAGAAGTTTCTGCATTATGAAGGCATTGGTGCTGTGGACTGGCCTGCCTGTTTCCCAGGCCTGAATCCAGTTGAGCACACGTGGGACATCATGTCTCGCTCCATCCACCAACGCCATGTTGCACCACAGACTGTCCATGAGTAGAGTGATGCTGTAATCCAGGTCTGGAAGGTGATCCCTCCGGAGAACATCCGCCAACTCATCAGAAACATGCCTAGTTGTTGTAGTGAGGTCATACAGGCACATGGAGGCCACACACACTACTGGGCCTTATTTCCTTGTTCTGAGGCATTTCCACTGAAGTTGGATCAGCCTGTAATTTGATTTTCCACTTTGTTTTTGAGTATGATTACAAATCCTGAACTCCATGGAATATTAAGTTTGATTTACATTGATTATTTTTAAGTTTTAATGTTCTCAACATATTCCACTATGTAATGAATAAAGATTTGCAACTGGAATATTTCATTCACTGATATCTAGTATGTGGTACTTTATTGTTCCCTTTATTTTTTGAGTAGAGTATGGCTAAAAGTGTCAGCACACTTGAAATTGTATCAGAAAATAAAGCATTTCCTCCAGAAAATTATTGCAATTACACATGTTTTGTCATACAAATGTTTATTTCCTTTGTGTGTATTGGAACAACAAACAAAAAAACTGAGCAAGGAAAAGACAAATTGGAAATAATTTAACACAAAACCCCCAAAATGGTCAGCACAAAATTATTGACATCTATCCAAAATTTTGGGTAAACAGCTTTTGACTACTAATAACCAATATCTAGTACTTTAACTTATACCTTAAAGAGGACCTGTCACCCCCCCTGCTGCATGGCAATCTAAATGCAGCACTGAATGCAGCATGTCTGCTTTATTCAAGGAAGGGGTCCCCCATGTGTCTGTGTGCTGTGTACCCCAAGATATAGCCTTAGGAAAACTCACTGTTAGGAGCCATGAGGGCTGTCCCTGTGGCTGGAGTTAGCTCTGTTCACGGGGGCCATTCCCACCCCCTCTGCCTCTCTTTGCCGCCTCCTGCTGTGCTGTTTATGCTTCATTCAGACAGCAGGGCAGGAATCTGGCACTGATGTCAGAACAAATGATTTGCATGCTGTGTGCGGCAGGATGAGTGACAGAGAGGAGGAGAGGAGGAAGGCAGAGCTAGCACAGCAGGAGGCAGCACAGAGAGGCAGGAGGAGGGAATGGCCCCCGTGAATAGAGCTAACTTCCGCCACTGGAATTACCCTCATGACTTCTAACAGTGAGTTTTCCTAAGGCTATATCTTGGGGTACACAGCACACAGACACATGGGGGACCCCTTCCCTGAATAAAGCAGACATGCTGCATTCAGTGCTGCATTTAGATTGCCATGCAGCAGGGGGGTGACAGGTCCTCTTTAAAGCTAGCTGTTGATATGCTACATATAAATTTACATATACTATATAAATATGTTACCGGCGACTAACTGAGACAAACCTGTGTACTAATAAAAGAATATTTATTTTCTGCTCCCAAGTCTACCATGTCAATGCAAAAACTCAGTAATAGCACAATATAACGAAATAACGCACTATACTAATACACAATCAACCCACAATTTCCTAGCAATACTATCCACCTATTAACTAAACCCATACACACACAATATGAAATCCACTTAACATTAACACTCTCCCTATAAAGAGTTTGGTATCAAGGGGGTAAATTTCAATGAGATGCCGTGGTTTACAGTAATAAGGAGAGTACAGGATAATGGAGAGGTATTAGAATTATATGGAATGTACATAGATCAGGGTTAAAGGGTCACAGGGAAGAAACATAGGTGTTGATACTCAGCCAATAAGTAGGTAATGCCTAGCCTTGTGTCGCATTGGGTATTATACGCACAGAACCGGTGCATGTGCTTACATCCATTCCCCCTACTACAGTTAGGGCCAGAAATATTTGGACAGTGACACAATTTTCGCGAGTTGGGCTCTGCATGCCACCACATTGGATTTGAAATGAAACCTCTACAACAGAATTCAAGTGCAGATTGTAACGTTTAATTTGAAGGGTTGAACAAAAATATCTGATAGAAAATGTAGGAATTGTACACATTTCTTTACAAACACTCCACATTTTAGGAGGTCAAAAGTAATTGGACAAATAAACATAACCCAAACAAAATATTTTTATTTTCAATATTTTGTTGCGAATCCTTTGGAGGCAATCACTGCCTTAAGTCTGGAACCCATGGACATCACCAAACGCTGGGTTTCCTCCTTCTTAATGCTTTGCCAGGCCTTTACAGCCGCAGCCTTCAGGTCTTGCTTGTTTGTGGGTCTTTCCGTCTTAAGTCTGGATTTGAGCAAGTGAAATGCATGCTCAATTGGGTTAAGATCTGGTGATTGACTTGGCCATTGCAGAATGTTCCACTTTTTTGCACTCATGAACTCCTGGGTAGCTTTGGCTGTTTGCTTGGGGTCATTGTCCATCTGTACTATGAAGCGCCGTCCAATCAACTTTGCAGCATTTGGCTGAATCTGGCTGAAAGTATATCCCGGTACACTTCAGAATTCATCCGGCTACTCTTGTCTGCTGTTATGTCATCAATAAACACAAGTGACCCAGTGCCATTGAAAGCCATGCATGCCCATGCCATCACGTTGCCTCCACCATGTTTTACAGAGGATGTGGTGTGCCTTGGATCATGTGCCGTTCCCTTTCTTCTCCAAACTTTTTTCTTCTCATCATTCTGGTACAGGTTGATCTTTGTCTCATCTGTCCATAGAATACTTTTCCAGAACTGTGCTGGCTTCTTGAGGTGTTTTTCAGCAAATTTAACTCTGGCCTGTCTATTTTTGGAATTGATGAATGGTTTGCATCTAGATGTGAACCCTTTGTATTTACTGTCATGGAGTCTTCTCTTTACTGTTGACTTAGAGACAGATACACCTACTTCACTGAGAGTGTTCTGGACTTCAGTTGATGTTGTGAACGGGTTCTTCTTCACCAAATAAAGTATGCGGCGATCATCCACCACTGTTGTCATCCGTGGACGCCCAGGCCTTTTAGAGTTCCCAAGCTCACCAGTCAATTCCTTTTTTCTCAGAATGTACCCAACTGTTGATTTTGCTACTCCAAGCATGTCTGCTATCTCTCTGATGGATTTTTTCTTTTTTTTCAGCCTCAGGATGTTCTGCTTCACCTCAATTGAGAGTTCCTTTGACCGCATGTTGTCTGGTCACAGCAACAGCTTCCAAATGCAAAACCACACACCTGGAATCCACCCCTGACCTTTTAACTACTTCATTGATTACAGGTTAACGAGGGAGACGCCTTCAGAGTTAATTGCAGCCCTTAGAGTCCATTGTCCAATTACTTTTGGTCCCTTGAAAAAGAGGAGGCTATGCATTACAGAGCTATGATTCCTAAAACCTTTCTCCGATTTGGATGTGGAAACTCTCATATTGCAGCTGGGAGTGTGCACTTTCAGCCCATATTATATATATAATTGTATTTCTGAACATGTTTTTGTAAACAGCTAAAATAACAAAACTTGTGTCACTGTCCAAATATTTCTGGCCCTAACTGTATAGGCTGACTTTCTTAACTTAGACTTCTTCCCATTCTGATTGATACTATATTTTGAAAACTGGGTTTCCAGGAAATGCCATAGTCTTTTTATCTAAAAGTGGGAAAACTGATTATAGCTCAAGTGTTGGAAGGGGAATCCTCTGTTATACATACGTGGTCAAAATTGTTGGTACCCCTCGTTTAATGAAAGAAAAACCCAAAATGGTCATAGAAATAACTTGAATCTGACAAAAGTAATAATAAATAAAAATAATTTATGAAAATGAGCAAATGAAATTCAGACATTGTTTTTCAACCCTGCTTCCACAGAATTAAAAAAAATAAAAATAAACTCCTGGAACAGGCCTGGACAGAAATGATAGTACCCTTAACTTAATATTCTGCTGCACAACCTTTAGTGGCAATCACTATAATTTATCGACGCCTGTAACTGTCAATGAGACTTCTGCATCTCTCGACAGGTATGTTGGCACAGTCCTCAAGAGCAAATTGCTCAAGTTGTCTGGTGTTTGAAGGTTGCCTTTTCCAGATGGCATGTTTTATCTTTTTCCAAAGATGCTAAATAGGACTTTGGTCAGGGCTCATAGAAGACCACTTCAGAATAGTCCAATATTTTCCTCTTAGCCATTCTTGGGTGATTTTAGCTGTGTGTTTTGGTTCATTATTCTATTGCAAGACCCACTATCACACTGGGGGGGCCGGGGGGCCCGGACGTAGAAGGGAGCTGGGTGTAAGGCGTCAGGGGAGCCTGCTCTGGCCCTGATACTGGGGTCCCTGACTCGCCCTGATCTCGAAGGTACCTCTGAGGGTGAGGAGGTTCGAGCTGCCAGCCTAAGTCCCTAAAGCTCCTGAGAAGCCCTAGGCCTAAGCCCCTACCTCCACCCACAGACCACGGAGCCCAGCAACTTCCAAGGGAAAGAAAACACAGCAACTTCAGATTAGCGTCTGCTCCCATTAGGTCACAGTCCAGAAGTGAACTGAAATCAGCAACAACAGGTGGATGTAAGCTGATCCATTTAAGGCCGAGGGGTGGGGAGCAACCATCCCAGAAACACCCCTCAGCATACCTAAGCATTCTCACACACACACCTGCTACTACACGCTCCGCTCATTAGACTCATCTACTCACAGTGAGCAGGGAAAAAAAGGCTTCATTTAAATCTATAGCAGCAGTACTTCCATACAACAAGGCAGTCAACACGTAACACCTGCATTGCATGACTTGCGACTGAGACCAAGCTTTCTGACACTGGGCAGCATATTTCTCTCTAGAATCTATTGATAGTCTTGAGATTTCATTGTACCCTGCACAGATTCAAGACACCCTGTGCCAGATGAAGCAAGGCAGCCCCAGAACATAATAGAGCCTCCTCCATGTTTCACAGTAGGGACAGTGTTGTTTTCTTGATATGCTTAATTTTTCTGTCTGTGAATATAGAGCTGATGTGCCTTGCAAAAAAGTGGCTTGTCAACATGCAGTTTGGCAAATTCCAGTCTAGCTTTTTGATGATTTTTTTTTTTCAACAATGGTGTCCTCCCTGGTCATCTCCCATGAAGTTCACTTTGACTCAAACAACGATGGATGGTGAGATTTGACACTGATGTTCCTTGAGCTTGAAGTTCATCTTTAATCTCTTTAACCCCTTAAGGACAGAGTCACTTTACAGCTTAATGATCAGACCGTTTTTTGTAATTCTGACCAGTTTCCCTTTATGAGGTAATAACTCTAGAACGCTTCAACGAATCCTAGCGATTCTGAAATTGTTTTTTCGTGACATTTCAAGCTTAATATTAGTGGTAAATTTAGGTCAATAATTTTTGCGTTTAATTGTGAAAAAAAAAAAAAATTTGGCAAAAAATTTGAAAATTTTACAATTTCAAATTTTTATTCTGTTAAACCAGGGCGTTATGTGACACAAAATAGTTCATAAATAACATTTCCCATATGTCTACTTCACATCAGCACAATTTTGGGAAAAACATTTTTTGGTTAGGAAGTTATAAGGGTTCAAAGTTTATCAGCAATATGTCATTATTCCAGCAAAATTTACAAAACTATATTTTTAGTGACCACATCACATTTGAAGTCCTTTTGAGGAGCTTACATGGCAGAAAACACCCAAAATTGACATCATTTCAAAAACTGCACCCCTAAGGCTACTCAAAACTACATTCAAAAAGATTATTAACCCTTCAGGTGCTTCACAGGAACTAAAGTAAAGTGGAAGGAAAAAATGGACATTTAAATTTTTCCAACAAAAATGTTCTTTTAGCCTTATTTTTTTCATTTTCACATGGGCAACAGAATAAAATGTATCCTAAAATTTGTTGGGCAATTTCTCCTGAGTACACTGATACCTCATATGTGGTCATAAACCACTGTTTGGGCGCATGGCAGGGCTCAGAAAGGAAGGAGCGCAATTTGACTTTTGGAGCTAATTTTCCATTCAAAAAGTCAAATGGCGCTCCTTCCCTTTCGAGCCCTGCCATGCACCCAAACAAAGGTTTATGATCACATATGAGCTATTGGTGTATTCAGGAGAAATTGCCCAACAAATTTTAGGATGCATTTTATCCTGTTGCTCATGTGAAAATGATAAATTTGAAGCCAAAAAAAAATGTTTGTGAAAAAAAAGTACTTTTTCCTTTTTACAGATCAATTTGTGAAGAATCTGAGGGTTCAAAGAGCTCACTATGCATCTAGATAAGTTCCTTGGGGGGTCTAGTTTCCAACATGGGGTCACTTGTGGGTAGCTCCAATGTTTAGGCACACAGAGGTTCTCCATACGCGACATGGTGTCCGCTAGCAATTCGAGCTAATTTTCCATTCAAATTGTTAGCGGACACCAGAACCAGTTGAAGTGGTACAGACCGCTAAACGGCAGGCCGCCGTCCGCCGTCCTTGCACTCCTCCTCCCCCAGCTGAATTGTCCATGGATTTTGCTGGACTCTGAATAAAATCACAAAGATCTTCTATGGTGAATGCTGCTGACTAGTCTCTTGAATGCATGTGATTATTGAGGGATCAGTGTACACCTGTAAATGGCACTGAAAAGGTCATAAATATAGTGGCTACAACTAGTTACACCATATAGTGCCCAGTAACCTCTAACATTGGACTGATTGCACCATATTTTTGGTCCAACCAGGTCAGGTACAGCAGGCAGCTACAGGCTGTCACCAACCCCTTCTAGCCCCCTTTTTTTTTTTTTTTTTTAAAATAATTTCATGAAATAATAAAAAAAAAACGGCGTGGGCCTCGCCATGTTTTCGGGCCAGTCAGGTACAACTAGGCTGCTGGGGGCTCGAATCCTCAGCGTAGGGAGGCCCAAGCTTTCTGTTCCCCCCCCCCCCCCTTGCTGCTGCGAATTGCAGTCTGCAGCCGCCCCAGAAAATGGCGCATTCATAGGAGCGCCATTTTCTGGCGCTGTATCCAGCTCTTCCAGCTGCTGTATAGCGGTGGCAGACTGGGCAATAAAGAGTTAATGCCAGCTTTTTCGCAGCTGGCACTAAGCTCGAGATTCATAATGTCTGGCCAATATTAGACCGGGCCATTAGGAATCTCTAGAAAATTGTAAAGAAGACACAACACAAAGAAAGATATTTTTATTAGAAAAAAAAATCACAACTTAGACCCCATCTTTATTATTCTTTGACGTCAGACGTACCCCAGTGGGTGGTGATGTCCGACGTAGTCCAGTGGGCGGTCCCATGATGATTCTCAGTGTTATAGCATATGGGGACATCCCCCTTGTGCTATAAGAGAAGGCACTCTCCCAGGGGAATTATAGGTCATGAACTCTGTAAAGGTACCGTCACACGCAGCAATTTTGCTAGCAATTTCACTGGCAATTTGCTGGTTGCAGTAAAACCATGGACACATTGTTCTATTTTGTTGCCGTGTACAAATGGAACAATGTGTCCATGATTTCACTGCAACCAGCAAATTGCCAGTGAAATTGCTAGCAAAATTGCCGCTTGTGATGGTACCTTAAGTTCATGACCCATCACAATCCTGGGGTTACACAGGGGTTAACGGATCTTCATGATGATCTCTAAAGCAGATCACCATGAAGAACACAATTAACCCCTGTGTGACCCCTGGATTGTGATGGGTCATGAACTTACAGAGTCCATGACCTGTCATTCCCCTGAGGTCACACAGGGGTTAACTGATCTTCATGGTGATCTGCTTTAGAGATCATTAAGATCAGTTACCCCTGTGTGACCCCAGGGGAATGATTGGTCATGAACTTACAGAGTTCATGACCTATTATTCCCCTGAGAGTGCGCACACACAGCGCCGCACACAGAAGAGGAGAGAGAGACTGCCAGTGCCAGGATCGCGGGACCCCAGGATCGAGGAGCGGGACCAGAGGCGGGTAAGAGAGAGGGGCTTGAGGAGTGGGGCTAGAGGACCTGGAGATAGGGAACTGTGGGGAGCAGAGGGGGGGGGCTGTAGGGAGCAGAGGAGCAGGGCTGGAGGAGCGGAGGAGGGAGGCTGGAGGAGTGGAGGAGGGGGCTGGATGAGCAGGGCTGAAGTTGCGGAGGAGGGAAGCTGGAGAAGTAAAGGAGGGGGCTGGGGGGGCTGGAAGAGCTGGAGATAGGGGCCTGGAGGAGCAGAGGGGGTTGGAGGCTGCAGAAAGTGTGGAGGGGCACCGGGGGATGTGTTACCCATGCGATCTGACTTGTGACATGTCAGATCGCATGGAGCTGCAGGGAAGGTGGCGCGTTTTCACACTCAGCACCGCCATTTTGAGATGGTCCAGGGGAGGGATGGGGGTGGGGGAGATGATCTCCAGTACTGGGGGTCTTGGATGGCTAGGGGGTTAATGTTTCACGGTGATTCGACATGTGTTTTCATGTCGGATTAAAGTGAAAGCATTTTTTACCAGCAGTGACATTTTTTTTAATGTCATGACCGGTAAACTGTGTTTTCCGGTCATCACATTACCGGTAAAAAAGCCCCCGATCCATAATCTGCAGGGTGTCAGCTACCCCCGGTAGCTGAAACCCCAGAGATTTTCGGTCACCGGGGGGCGCTACAGGCTTATTCCTGGCGGACGTCTACAGACGTCAGCCAGGCATAAGTGCCCTTTTTTCCGACGTCTCTAGATGTTAGGTAGTGATGGGCGAATCCTAAACTACTCGGAATCGCTAGACTCCGACGAGTCTGAGTCCAGGACTCGCTACTCGTTGCGAGTCTAGCGATTCCAATGTTAATTAATGAGGAGGCGAGTATTGCAGCGATTCCTCTGCTGCCGGACCCTATTAGGGGTCTGGCAGCAAAGGAAAAACCTGCAAATCCCCATGTTATTCTTTTAAAGCCAGCGGCAAAAAGCCGCTGGCTTTTAAAGAATAGTAAAAAAAAAAAATAAAGGATTGAACTGGGGGAGGGGTGGGGAGAGGGGGGTTGGGGAGGAGGGTGGAGAGGGGGGGTGCACCGGACCGGCCGGCTACTTACCGCTGCCTCCGCCGGCCCCGGCTGCAGACTCGTTCCCGAGTCTCTGCTGCTTTTTCCGGAGATTCCCGAATGCTGATAGAAGCAGTGAATAAATTAACTTCCGTCACTGCTCGGGAATCTCCGGAGCACAGCGAGTCTGGCTGACAGCAGAGTTCAGCTCAGCTCATAATGACCTGAGCTGAACCCTGACTGTTTAGTCAGTTCTCAGCTCTGCTACATCCCTGTCTGTCTAAGCACAAACAGGGATGTAGTAGAGCTGAGATTGCGTTTTGGACTACGTCGGACGGAAGAGGATTTTTTTAATTAAAGATGGAGTCCCTAATGGCTTTTTTTTTTTTATTTCTAATAAAAAAAAATTTCTCTGTGTTGTGTTTTTTTTAAAACAATTTAATAGAAATTCATGGCGGTCATGTCTAATATTGGCGTGACCGCCATAAATTTTGGGCTTAGGGCCAGCTGATAATACAAAGCTGGCCCTAACCTCTTTATTACCCAGTGAGCCACCGCACCAGGGCCACTGGAAGAGCGGGGTTCAGCGCCAGAGGATGGCTCTTCAATGAATGCGCCATCTTCTGGGGCGGCTGCGGGCTGAAATTTGCAGCGGGGGGGTGCCCAGAAAGCTTGGGCCTCCTTGCGCTGCGGATTCCAGCCCCCAGCTGCCTAGCTATACCTGGCTAGACATAGAAATTGCGCGGAGCCCCACACATTTTTTTTTATTACTTCATGAAATTCATAAAATAATAAAAAAAAAGGGCTCCCCTATATTCTTGTGTCTGGCGAGGTATAAATAGGCACCTGGGGTTGGGGGCAGCCTGTCACTGCCTGATGAATCCGGAAATACGGCGAAGCCCACGTCTTTTCATGAAATAATTAAAAAAAAATGTGTGGGGCTCCGCGCCATTTCTATGTCTAGCCAGGTACAGCTAGGCAGCTGGGGGCTGGAATCCGCAGCGCAGGGAGGCAAATAATAACACAGATTCTGAAGACACATACATACAGTCATATGAAAAAGTTTGGGCACCCCTCTTAATCTTACTCTTTTTTTTTTGTTTAAAATTTTTTTTTGCAACATCTGTTTCAGTGAAATATATGTAATAACTGATGGACACAGTAATATTTCAGGTTTGAAATGAGGTTTATTGTACTAACCAAAAATATGAAATATGCATTATTTCAAAATTTGACAGGTGCCAAAGTATGGGCACCTTTCTGATTTTAATGATTTGAATACTCCTAACTACTTTGTACTGACTTACTGAAGCACTAAATTGGTTTGGTAACCTCATTGGGCTTTGTACTTCATAGCCCGGTGTATCTGTGGCGCCCCGCAACGAGTGCGTCACAGAGAGGTATTGCAGCCAAGTCCTCAGCAGCAATATTCTCTAACTAAGCAATGACACAGTTAAAACTCAGAGCTCTATACCATACATGCACATCAGTATAGAGGGCCAATAAGGTCCTGGTGGGCGGAGTGTAGTGGTAGTGTGTGTAGTAGAAGTTAGAAGAAGAGAAGAGAGGGTGGAAGCTCAAGCTTCTGCAATGTAGGAGAAGGAGAAAGGAGCAGACGTGGCCAGGAGGAACGTAGGAGAGGGGGCCTGCACAGTCCCGTGCAGCCCCCGGGCCACCACCATCGGTTGGGCACCATTGCTCCGGTGTCTTAACAACCGGTCTACGGGCATCTACATGCGGGTTCAAAAACATCCCGTGCCCATCTACCACCGGTCTACTGGTACCGAAGCTAGTAGTTGTTCAGCACTACTATGCGAACCAGGAGTGGAGGGACCGCTTTACAGGAGCACCCCACCACCGCCGCACACCCAAAGTCGTCTAGCCAGCGGAGTACCCACCAAAAGGACCCAAGGCTCCCCACAAGTTCGGCCAGAATTCCCCGGTAGGCAAATTGAAGCGGCCTCCTTGTACCCGATCTGGCACCTCAGGGCGACAACGGCAACACAAGCTAGTTAGAATGGAGGAACACCGCGGAGCTCTGAGAAACACTGGTCATTGCTGAGTCCACCCGGTCCGTTACCCGAGAGCTGTATGCCATGTATCACCTGCTGGTTACAGTAAAGTACCCGTTGCAGAGACTATCAGTGTCCGTGCTTTCTTTAGAACTGTCCATCTCTGCAAGTGGAAGGTAACTGCAGCTGCCTCACAACATCTTGTGCAGCTCCTGGCTCCGGGGACTACCACTCAGCCTGTGGGGAGCGTTCCATCTTGCTGCATTCCATCCCCCGGAGGCCCAAGCAGCGCCGGTGGACATCACCGGAACACTCACAGGTGGCGTCACGAATTAAAAACAACCTTTTAAATCTGTTCAGCCAATTTCCCTTTGAACCTGCACCACCGGGCCCACTTCAGCAGGCACGGTTCCGTGACAGAAGGAAGAAGCAGATGTCTGCCCCGTGAAGTCCCGGCTCTTGGTTTGGTGTCAGACATATCCAATCATGAGAAAAGCTATTTCAGGTGTCCACTTGAAAGTTGTTCTACTAGTTGCATCTTGTCTGAGGAGTGGCATCATGGGCTCCTCAAAACAGCTCTCAAATGATCTTAAAAAAAAAGATTGTTCAACATAGTTGTTCAGGGGAAGGATACAAAACGTTATCTCAGAGATTTAACCTGTCAGTTTCCACTGTGAGGAACATAGTAAGGAAATGAAAGACCACAAGGACAGTTCTTGTAAAGGCCAGAAGTGGCAGGCCAACAAAAATATCAAAAAGGCAGAGAAGAGGAATGGTGAGAACAGTCAAGAACAATCCACAGACCACCTCCAAAGACCTGCAGCATCATCTTGCTGCAGATGGCGTCACTGTGCATCGGTCAACAATACAGCGCACACTGCACAAGGAGAAGCTGTATGGGAGAGTGATGCGAAAGAAGCCGTTTCTGCATGCACGCCACAAACAGAGGTATGCAAAAGCACATTTGGACAAGCCAGTTTCATTTTGGAAGAAGGTCCTGTGGACTGATGAAATAAAGATTGAGTTGTTTGGTCATACAACTAGGCGTTATGCATGGCACCACAAAAACACAGCATTCAAAGAAAAACACTTGCTACCCAGTGTCAAATTTGGGGAGGGTCCATCATGCTTTGGGGCTGTGTGGCCAATGACGGCATCGGGAATCTATTAAAGTTGAGGGTCGCATGGATTCTAATCAGTATCAGCAGATTCTTGAGAATAATGTTCAAGAATCAGGATGGATCTTTCAGCAAGACAATGATCCAAAACACCGCTCCAAATCTACTCAGGCATTCATGCAGAGGAACAATTACAATGTTCTGGAATGGCCATCCCAGTCCCCAGACCTGAATATCATTGAACATCTGTGGGATGTTTAGAAGCGAGCTGTCCATGCTCGGCGACCATCAAACTTAACTGAACTGGAATTGTTTTGTAAAGAGGAATGGTCAGAAATACCTTCATCCAGGATCCAGGAACAGGGCCGCCATTAGGGCCTTACAGCCCTTACCTGAGTAAGGGGCCCGGTATTTACTGGAGGGGGCATGGCCATTTAAACAATGACAGGGGGCCCGGGCATGCTGGCGAGGGGAGTGGCCATTTGGAGCAAGGAAGCCCACCCCCCCAGCCAGCACGCGTCGCAGGCGACAGACTGAGGCTGCCTGTGTGTCCTAAGCTTGGCTGGCTGCTGCTGTGACAACCTCTGAGTGTGTCTTGTGCTGCGCCGGCTCCACTCACTGTGCAGAATCAGAGGGAGAGCTGCGGCGCCAGGTGGCCACCGCCGTAGAAGCAGCCAGACATCACACTCTGGCTGCAGCTGCCTGCTGCAGCACAGCCTGTGTAAGCCGCCGTTGCCAAGCGCTGACGCTCTCTGACCGGCTGGTGCCGCCCGCCACCGCCGGCACCCAGCCGTCACTGTTGTGCGGTGCAGACTGAGGCCCTGTCGCAATTTGTGAGCGGTGACGCCACCGCGCCAAAGCCGCCGCCGCCACCCGCCGAATCCTCAGTCCTCAGACAGTGCAGGGGAGCAGGCTAGGCCCGCCCACCCTCTGCTCCGTGTCTGTGCATAGAGAATATTAATGTGGAGTGGAGTGGAGGGTAGGGCCCGGACCGCCCATCCCCGCCCACCACAGGCCTCACTGCACAGGTGGCTGCCCCTGACCACACCCACTAGCCTACTAAGTGTGTAACTTACAGGGCCCTGTCGAACCCTGCCCGTCCCTGCCCTGCTCTGCCCATCCTTGCCCTTCCCATTCCTGCCCTGCCCATCCACCAGGACAAAGAAAGGCTGGGAGAGATGGACCAGACGCCATTACCCACTCACCCACCACCAGAAGTTCTTGAAAAAGTCCAAGAACAGAATCAAGGCTGGACCACCTGGTGCCAGGTGCTGGTGGCTGCCACCTGATGCCAGCTGCTGGTGGCTGCCACCTGCTGCAGGGTGCTGGTGGCTTGTGCTGGGTGCTGGTGGCTGCCGCCTGGTGCTGGCTACCAGGTGCTGGCAGCTGGTGCCGGCTAGAAGGTGCTGGAAGCTGCCACCTGGTGCCTGGTGCTTGCGGCTGCTGCCTGGTGCTGGTGGCTGCGACCTGGTGCCAGGTGCTGGCGGCTGCTGCCAGGTGCCAGCTGCTAGTGGCTGCCACCTGGTGCAGGGTGCTGGTGGCTTGCGCTGGTGGCTGTTGCCTGGTGCTGGCTACCAGGTGCTGGCGGTCGCTGCCTGGTGCCGGCTAGAAGGTGCTGATGGCTGCCGCCTGGTGCCAGGTGCTGGCAGCTGCCACCTGGCGCTGGCGGCTGCTGCCTGGTGCTGGTGGCTGCCACCTGGTGCCAGGTGCTATCGGCTGCCCGGGTGCTGCCTGGTGCCAGCAGCTGGTATTGGCAGCTGCTGCTTGGTGCCAGCTCCCGGGTTCTGGTGGCTGCTAGGTACCGCCGAGTGCTGGCAGCTGGTGGCAGCTGCAGCCTGGTGTTGGTGGCTGCCGCCTTGTGCCGGGTGCTTGTGGCTGCCGCCTGGTGCTGGCGGCTACCGCTTGGTGCCAGCTCCCGGGTGCTGACGGCTGCTGGGTGCCTCCAGGTGCTGGTGGCGAGTGGTAGACCAGGAGTGGCAGAGGAAGAAGCTGCCGGGATCTGGGATCTGGAGCGTGCTGTCAGGTAAGGCGCTATTACAGCCGAAGATAGCAACCTGGGGGGGGGGACAATAGGATGGATGGCAGCAGCAGTCTCTATTGTGTATTCTCTATTACCGTATATACTCATGTATAAGACGAGTTTTTCAGCCCAAAAATTGAGCTGAAAAGTCTCCCCCTCGGCATATACACGGGTCAATACGGTAGGCTGCTGTGGTGGGGGCTGTGTCCGGGGCTGGGGAGGCTGGAGGAGGCGGGGGGAGGCTGCTGTATGAGCGGCCCCGTCACGTGGGGCCGCTCATTATATATGCACTGCTTCCCCCTGTCAATCAGCGGCAGGGGGAAGCAGTGCATATCTGGCCCCCAATGCTGGCACTCGCCCCCCTCTGTGTAATGGCCCCCCCGCTGTGTAAGGGCTCCACCGCTGCTTATCTTACCATCCCCGGTCTTCTGCACAGCTCCGGTCCTCGGTGCTCCGTCCGGCTACATCCTGGATCCCCGGCCGTCACAGGCATATGACGTCATCGTGCGACGGCCGGGGATCCCGGATGCAGCGAGGACGGGAGCATGGAGGACGGAGCACAAAAGACCGGCGCTGTGCAGAAGACCAGGGATGGTAAGTTAAGCAGCAGGGGGGGCGAGTGCCAGCATTTGGGGGCTGCTGTGTACCCCTTGGGGCTGCTGTGTACCCATGGGGGCTGCTGTGTACCCATGGGGGGTTGCTGTATACCCCCCTGGGGGCTGCTGTGTACCCCTGGGGGCTGCTGTATACCCCTGGGGGCTGCTGTAAACCCCTGGGCGCTGCTGTATACCCCTGAGGGCTGCTGTATACCCCTGGGGTCTGCTGTGTACCCCTGGGGTCTGCTGTGTACTCCTGGGGGCTGCTGTGTACCCCTGGGGGCTGCTGTATACCCCCTGGGGGCTGCTGTGTACCCCTGGGGGCTGCTGTATACCCCTGGGGGCTGCTGTGTACCCCTGGGGGCTGCTGTGTACCCCTGAGGGCTGCTGTGTACCCCTGGGGGCTGCTGTGTACCCCCTGGGGGCTGCTGTGTACCCCTGGGGGCTGCTGTATACCCCTGGGGGCTGCTGTATACCCCTGGGGCTGCTGTATACCCCCGGGGCTGCTGAATATACTGGTGGGGTCTGTATATACCACTGGGGCTGCTGTATATACTGGTGGGGTCTGTATATACCACTGGGGCTGCTGTATATACTGGTGGGGTCTTTATATACCACTGGGGCTGCTGTATATACTGGTGGGGTCTGTATATACCACTGGGGCTGCTGTATATACTGGTAGGGTCTGTATATACCACTGGGGCTGCTGTATATACTGGTGGGGTCTGTATATACCACTGAGGCTGCTGTATATACTGGTGGGGTCTGTATATACCACTGGGGAGGCTGCTGTATACCACTGGGGCTGCTGTATATACTGCTGGGGCCTGTATATGCCACTGGGGAGGCTGCTGTATACTACCACTGGGGGAGCCTGTATACCACACTGCTGGGGGCTGTATACCTGTACTGGGGTCCACCCTCGGCTTATACACGAGTCAATAGGTTTTCCCAGGTTTTGGGGGCAAAAGTAGGGGGGTCGCCTTATACACGGGTCGACTTATACACAAGTATATACGGTATGTACGGCAGCAGTCTCTATTGTGTATATAGCCAGCAGCAGTGTCTATTGTGTATACGGCCCGCAGCCATCTCTATTGTGTATACAGCAGCCGTCTCTATTGTGTATTCTCTATTATGTATTCAGCTATTGTGTATTCAGCCCACAAGAGTCTCAATTGTGTATGTGTGTAATATGTAATAGAGAGAGTGTAAAGAAAAAGGAAAAACAGCACAAAAATATAGAAATAAAGTGGACTTTTTTTGCCCAATGGCGTGACCACGCATTGGGCAATAAAGTCCACTTTTTTCTATTTTTTTTGTACTGTTTTTCCTTTTTTTACTCTATTGTAAGGAACCATCTGGATTGCTGGTTGGGAAAACTTTGCACATAAATTAAGGTAATTTTTGGTGCTGTTCCAATTTTCCACTATAAATATAATGTATGTTTGGGGTGGAGGCGCAGCATGGGTGGAGGCGGAGCAGGGGTGGGGTTTGGGCGGAGTCTCAGGGGGGCCCCAAAATTTTGGCAGTAAGGGGCCCCGAAATTCCTAGTGGCAGCCCTGTCCAGGAACTCATTAACAGCTACAGGAAGCGACTAGAGGCTGTTATTTTTGCAAAAGGTGGATCTACTAAATATTAATGTCACTTTTCTGTTGAGGTGCCTATACTTTTGCACCTGTCAATTTTAGAAATAATGCATATTTCACATTTTCGGTTAGTACAATAAACCTCATTTCAATCCTGAAATATTACTGTGTCCATCAGTTATTACATATATCACACTGAAATAGCTGTTGCAAAAAACAAATTTTAAACAAAAAAAAAAAAAGAGTAAGATTAAGAGGGGTGCCCAAACTTTTTCATATTACTGTATATACATAAGCAAATTAAACAAAAAAAAAGCAGTTTTAGATGTTATAGTAAATACGACAGGTGACGTAAACCAGAGTCAGGCTAGGGAGGAAGAGATGGGCCTGGGGAACTGAAACTAAAAGTTTCATGCGTTTTCTATATAAATTGAAAAGACATTTGGGGATAATGTGGCACCCCAGGGGTTAATGTGCTACAGTAACATCACACGGGTTCCCTCCCCACAACACACTGACTTACACTAGCACCTCTGGGCAAGGAGGGGAGCTCAACCAGCTCCCTTTTATACTCCAGGTCAAGAGGAAGTAGTTGGTTAGTCTCTAGAGGAGAGTGCTAGAGAGAGACCAGTTCCTGGGAGAACTGAGGGAGATTGTGGTGTAAAGGAGCTGCGCCAGGCTTCTCCACAATCAGCTCATCGATTCCAGGCCTAGCCAGGGTCTGAGGAGAGGAGAACTAAAGAACAGAGAAACACATCTGGGAGCTTGAGTGCCATCATCACTCGCCCCAGAGGAGCGCACAGAACGGACACAGGATCCGACACTGTGACTGACACACACAGCACAGTGAATCCAGGAGTAGTGGAGTCTCTAGACCATTACAGTACCAAAGCAAAGCAACACGGCGGGGTCAGCATTACACAGAAGACTCAAGTTTCCTAGTCAAGGTATAGCAGCAGAGAGAGAGAGACAGTGGCAGCAGCTAAGCTAGAAGCAGAAGCGGGGACACACACACAGTGCAGCATGAGGAAGCTGAGGACCCGGACAGGGTGGGAGCAACCCGGCCCCAGTACAGACTCCGTGGACTATAACCTGCAACAACATCGCAGTAAAGCTTTGGAAACTACAGAAACGTGAGTGTGTGTTCCTTAACCCGTCTCCACTATCATCCCTTACTATTACATCCACCATAGACTATAACAACCACTGCCCCGGGGACCTTGCTTCTACCTACAGAGAGCAGTACCATCATCCCTGGAGATTCTGCAGCAGCGGTGGTCCCCCTCACTGACCACACACCGTGGGTGGCGTCACGACAAACTCTAATCCCCTGTAAATATCACCCTTTTACTTGCCAGGGCCCGGGACATGGTCCGGACCAGAGCCTCCGTGACATTCCCCAGTAGCAACCTGGTCCGGTTCCGAGTACCCCCGTCAGTGCCGGGACAAGGCATTTTGGTGCCCTAGGCAGGTAAGGCAAACGGCGCCCTCCCCCCCCCCCCCCCCCCCGAAATATGTCTGGGAATAAAAATGTCAGCATACTTTGAAAGTAAATTTAATTTAACGGGGACCTATAAAAGGTTCGTCCAACCACACTACAGAGACATACTGATAGGTTGTTTACATTGTGAGCCCCAATGGGGACAGTGTTCATGATGTATGTAAAGTGCTGTGGAGTTCATAGTGTAATATAAATGCAAAAAGTATTATTCTTAATATTATGTCACAATACCAGGATCTGAGGATCTTCTATTTCGAGGTCAGGGACTCTCTGATGCCATGTTGCTGCTTGTCTCGCTGTTGTCCTCTTTTGAAACTGCAGTGCGGTGGACAAGAGAGCATTAACTGGTTAATAACAAGAAGTATGGAGTGTGTACTGAGCCATAAACCCTCCCCTTACCATGAAGTATGGAGTGTGTACTGACTGAGCCATAAACCTCCTCATACCATGTCCAGCAGACATTGTAGGATTACTACCCATATATACTCATGTATAACCCGACCTGTGTATAAGCCGACCCCCCTACTTTTTGCCCCTGGGAAAACCTATTGACTTGTGTATAAGCCGAGGGTGGACCCCAGCACAGGTATACAGCCCCCAGCAAAGTGGTATACAGCAGCCTCTCCAGTGGTATATGCAGACCCCAGTGGTAATACAGCAGCCCCAGTGGTAATACAGCAGCCCCAGGGGTAATACAGCAGCCCCAGGGGTAATACAGCAGCCCCAGGGGTTATACAGCAGCCCCAGGGGTTATACAGCAGCCCCAGGGGTTATACAGCAGCCCCAGGGGTTATACAGCATCCCCAGGGGTAATACAGCAGCCCCAGGGGTTATACAGCAGCCCCAGGGGTAATACAGCAGCCCTAGGGGTTATACAGCAGCCCCAGGGGTTATACAGCAGCCCCAGTGGTATATACAGGCCTCAGCAGTATATACAGCAGCCCCAGTGGTATATAGAGGCCCCAGCAGTATATGCAGCAGGCCCAGTGGTGGTGTATACAGGGCCCAGTGGTGGTGTATACAGGGCCTAGTGGTGTATACAAGACCCAGTGGTGTATGCAGGGCCCAGTGGTGTATACAGGGCCCAGTATGCGGGGGCCGGGGGGGGAAGCGTGCCTTTGCACACTCACCGCGGCCGCCGTCACCGTGCGTCTGCTGTAAGGCTGCTTTCACACTGCGGTTTTCTGTGATCCGTGGCTGTCCGTTGTAAAACGGACAGCCACGGATCAGATTTTGGCCCCATGTTATCCTATGGGCACGGTTCACATCGGATTTGGCCTTATTGGCATCCGATTTTTGTCGGATCCGATTCTGGCCGATTTTTTGCTGTGCCCAAAATCGCAGCCTGCTTCGATTTTTGGCACAGCGGGTCAAATCGGACCGAATTGGATCCGACCTGATCCGTGCCAAATAAGGCTGCTTTCACACAGCATTTTTGTGCTGTCCGAGGGGATCAGACTTTTTGCAGCACCCCTCGGACAGCAACTGATCCAAACTGATGACTGCAATCGGATGCCAAATAGGCATCCGATCCCGATGTTTTGCAGCATCAGTTTGGATCCTCTCCCTGCTCCTCCTGTCACCTTGTCCCCCTCCTGTCACCCTCCTGTCACCCTTCTCCCCTCTGTCTGCCCTCTGTCTCCCCTCTTTGCAGCCCCTCTTTGCCCCCCTCTTTGCAGCCCCTCTTTGCCCCCCTCTTTGCAGCCCCTCTTTGCAGCCCTCTTTGCCCCCCTCTTTGCAGCCCCTCTTTGGACCCCCTCTTTGCAGACCCTCTTTGCCCCCCTCTTTGCAGCCCCTCTTTGCCCCCCTCTTTGCAGCCCCTCTTTGCCCCCTCTTTGCAGCCCCTTTGCAGCCCTCTTTGCCCCCCTCTTTGCAGCCCCTCTTTGCAGCCCCTCTTTGGACCCCCTCTTTGCAGACCCTCTTTGCCCCCCTCTTTGCAGACCCTCTTTGGACCCCCTCTTTGCTCCCCTCTTTGCAGACCCTCTTTTCTCCCCTCTCTGCAGACCCTCTTTGCCCCCCTCTTTGCAGCCCCTCTTTGGACCCCCTCTTTGCAGACCCTCTTTGCCCCCCTCTTTGCAGCCCCTCTTTGCCCCCCTCTTTGCAGCCCCTCTTTGCAGCCCCTCTTTGGACCCCCTCTTTGCAGACCCTCTTTGCCCCCCTCTTTGCAGCCCCTCTTTGCTCCCCTCTTTGCCCCCCTCTTTGCAGACCCTCTTTGCCCCCCTATTTGCAGACCCTCTTTGCCCCCCTCTTTGTCCTCCTTCTGCAGAGCTTAAAAAATAAAAAAAATCATCATTCTCACCTCTCCACGACACCCGCGCTGCTTCCAGCTTCTCTTCTTCTGATGCACAGGACCTGGCGTGATGTCACAGTCACATGACCGGTTACCGCGGTAACCGGTCATGTGACTGCACTGTGACGTCAGGCCAGGTCCTGGAAGCACAGAGCCGAGCGCAGGAGGCATCGCTGGATCGTGGAGAGGTGAGGATAATGATTTTTTTATTTTTAACCCTTTCATTTCACAGGATATCACTTCTGCAATGTATGAATATACATTGCAGAAGTGATATTATGGCACAGAGCGATTTTAGATCGGGTCCGAGGAACTCAGCTGTTTCCTCGGATCCGCGCTCCATAGGCGCCATGTTGGAGGAGAGGAGGGGCGGGCACCGGGCAGAGCTGCAGGACAGGAAGTCCCCTCCTCCCTCCTCTCTGGCCGGCGCGGCCGCCGGCGGTCAGCACGGGGCCCTCTAGGGGGCGGGCAATGCGCCCTCCACAAGATGGCGCCCTAGGCGGTCGCCTAGGGTCGCCTACCTATCGTCCCGGCCCTGACCCCCGTCCCAGTGGGCTCAACAACCTGGCGTCACAAACAGGATCTACGGTGCCCGGTAAAACGGGCATTGTGTGCCGTGATTAACGTAAAAACTGTTTTTGGACTGCGCCATCTGAATTGTATTTTTGAGAATCCACCATTTTACTGTGCACGGCGCGCAGGAAAGAAAGGGGGCGGTACCCTGTAGTGGCACGAATTCAGCCTCCTCCTTGGTGCTGACGACATCTGGCGGGGAAGAAGATCCCTGGTGCACCGCGGAACCTCCAAGAGACATCCGGACGGAAGCGGAAGACGGAGGGCGAACGTTAACTAAGGGGGCACAAGATGTCGCAGCCTGATGCACAAGACGGCGACGGAGCAGCCGGTGGAGCTGCAGCGCCGGATCCAGCAATAGCACCCGGCGGTGCAGCGGCGCAAGGAACAGCACCTATCATGCCGTTACTGATGCCGTATACTCCAGGGGCAATGTGGCTGCCCCAATACTCTGGTGAGCCTAATACACTTACTGACTTTCTGCAAAAGATAAAGGCATATTATGTGATGTACCCCCTTACTGAAGCCCAGCGTGTAGGAATGATTATGGGACAATTAACGGGCAATGCATGGCAGGAGGTTGCGTCCTGGCTGGACACAGATAAGGACACTGTAGAGCATCTAGTAGCTGGACTGAAAGCAACATTTTAATCTACTGGTGATACCCGGACCAAGATGAGGTTCTTTGCATGCCACCGGAAACCAAAAGAGAGTGCCAGAGACTTTGCCTTGAATGTGCAGGAAGCACTCAAAGCCCTTAAACTGGCAGAACCTGGTTTAGCCCCGGGAGCTGATAAAATGCTACTTGACCAATTTATAGAGGGCCTCCTATCCCCTTCCCACAGAGGACAGCTGAGTATGATACTGCTGCAGAACCCTGACATGACATTTGCTGAGTTGAAAGACAGCCATTCTTCTGCAGAAGCTAGAAGAGCCCCGGGAATTAACATCTGTACCGGACCCTACAGCAGCACCTCAGCAACTGGCAGCGCCAGCGACATCTGCTATGTCAGCAACTGCTGCTGAAATTGGGGAGTCAATCTCCAATGCGGCCCTCAATCAAAAGCTAGATGCCCTGACAGACACCGTCATCTCAATGGCCAAAGTCATCAAGGAGCTGCGAGAGTCCAAGCCTGCACCCAAGATCAAGTTGGCGACCAGCAGAGAGGATGTCCCGTGGAAGAGGCCCAGAAGATATCAAGGAACAAGAGGACGACCCAGCGATCGCTACCAATCGGATGGACAGCCCATTTGCCGCCGTTGCCAGAAACCAGGTCACCTTGCCCGAGAGTGTCCATTAAATGACGATTCCCTGGGCAGGTGGGCCCCTCCTCAGGAATGAACGCTACAGGTCCTTCAGCCTGGTATGACAGATTCATGTTATTCCCTATTGTGTTGGATGGCATTACCTTTAGTGCCTTGCTGGATACCGGGTCCCAGGTAACATCAATTCCACATGTTCTATATAAAAGGTACTGGGCTGATTCAGACATTACTAGTGCTCCAACTGACTTTACAATGGACATATGGGCTAGTAATGGACAATTAATACCACAGGTTGGGTTCAGAGAAATGAGCATTCAGATTGGGAAGGTAGAATTGCAGAACCAGGGTATTATAATTGTAGATGTTAACCGGCGAGAATGTGAGCCAGTGATGCTGCTAGGAATGAATGTAATTGAGAAATGTTTTTCCGAAGTGATAAGTGTTTTGCAGCAAATCGCTGAGACTGCCGGAACCGGACAACAGAGGCTTCTGCATAAAGAGATCAAAGCCCTGATGTTGAAGCAACAGGTAGAAATATCCGGAGGTGAGATCGGCAGTGTACGAGTAAGTGATCCAATACCCATTGTAATACCTCCCAAAACTGAAATGTTGGTCTGGTGTAGAGCCGCAATAGGCATTAAAGGGCGAGACTATCAGGCCCTGGTAGAACCTGTGTACTCAGACAGTAGACCCACTATACTCACAGCTAGAGGAGTGGTTGAGGTACACCGGGGAAGAGTGCCATTACGCCTATTAAACTGCGAAGAGGATGAGATCACATTACCAAAGTATGCTACATTGGCTAACCTGTACACGGTTGATAACAATAACATCACAGCCATCGAGCCCTTGGACCCGTCAAGTCAGGCGGATGACAATGGCTCAGGGGAAAAGCTGGAGGATTGGTGCCGAAAGCTACATGTAGGTACCAGTTCTATACTTCCCCATCACAAGCATGGAGTATACCGGGTAGTGAAAGAATATGAGCAAATATTCAGTAAACACCCATTAGACTTTGGGCAAATCAAAGAGGTAAAGCACACTATACCCGCAGGTAACCATCAGTCTATAAAAAAGGTATAGACCATTACCACCTGCTCTCTACCAAACCACCAAAGACATGCTCAAAGAAATGAAATCTGCAGGGGTAATAAGAGACAGTTGTAGCCCCTGGGCAGCACCTCTAGTGTTAGTTAAAAAGGACGGGACCATGAGAATGTGCGTAGATTACCGGCAGATCAATCGCATCACCCATAAGGACGCATACCCATTACCTAGGATTGAGGAGTCATTAGCTGCATTAAAATCTGCTAACTACTTTTCCACCCTTGATCTGACTAGTGGGTACTGGCAGGTTCCTGTAGCCGAGGCCGACAAGGAGAAGACAGCGTTTACCATGCCGATGGGCCTCTGTGAGTTCAATTGTATGCCGTTTGGACTCTGCAACACACCCGGGACCTTCCAACGCCTGATGGAGAGCTGCCTAGGACACAAGAACTTTGAAACTGTCCTCTTATACCTAGATGACGTCATAGTCTACTCCAAGACGTATGAGCAACATCTACAAGACCTGGCAGAAGTGTTTGAAGCCTTGTCCAGATACGGCATGAAAATTAAGCCATCCAAATTCCACCTTCTGAAACCAAAGGTACAGTACCTGGGACATGTCGTGAGTTCAGAGGGAGTAGCACCGGATCCTGATAAAGTCACAGTGATAAGGGATTGGCCAAGACCTACAAACGTGAAAGAAGTGAGGCAATTCCTGGGCCTGGTAGGCTATTATAGAAGATTTATCAGTGGATTCACGAAGTTAGCAGCTCCCCTGCAAGACACCCTGGTAGGACAGTCAAGAAAGTCTGCAACACATAATCCTCCTTTCCAGTGGAGTGAAGAGAAGGAAGACTCCTTCAACAAGCTGAAATGTGCACTGACGGGAGAAGAGATTCTGGTATACCCTGATTACCATCAACCGTTCATTCTATACACGGATGTCAGCAACGTGGGACTGGGAGCAGTATTGTCACAGGAGCAAGGAGGCAAAGAGAGAGTTATTGCCTTTGCAAACAGGAAGCTCCGGCCTACAGAGACAAATCCCGAGAACTACAGCTTCTTCAAGCTAGAACTACTGGCAGTAGTTTGGGCTGTAACGGAACGTTTCAAGCACTACTTGGCAGCTGCAGAATTCACCATCTACACGGATAACAACCCGTTGACTCACCTGGATACAGCAAAATTAGGTGCTTTGGAACAGCGATGGATAGCCCGGCTGTCTAACTACAATTTTGTCATCAAGTATAGGGCAGGCCGCAAGAACGGGAACGCAGATGCCTTATCCCGGATGCCACGCCTGAGAGACATGGAAGAGGAACCGGAAGAGTTGGAAGAGATTGAACTACCGGCCTTTCACCGTTCAACGGAAGAAAAGTATGAACCCGACATCTACCAAAGAGAACAAAAGGCAAACCTCAACCCGTTAAGACACCATGGATGGGCTGACACCCAAGACTCTGATCCAGCTGTGAAGCTAGTGAAAGAACTGCTTACACAACCAGGTGGGTACCCTAGCCAGAATGCCCCAGCTGAGACTATACAGCTCTGGAAAGAAAGAGGCAAGTTGTTCCTATATCAAGGGAAGCTCTGCAGAAGGTTCCCTAGTCCCAAAACACATGAACTGGTCTGGCAGATAATCGTACCCAAGTGAGACATCAGAATGGTCTTAGAAGCCTACCATGACGGTGCAGGTCATTTCGGATGGAAGAAGTTAGAAGCAATCCTGAGAGAGAGATTCTATTGGGTTGGCATGAGAAGATCCATTGAACTTTGGTGTAGAAGATGTGCCGCATGCAACTTCAGAAGGAAAGATGCACAGAAAGCTCCACTTCACCCCATAATAACCAAGCAACCACTTGAGCTAGTCGCGTTAGACCATGTCAAGTTGTCACCAAGCCGGTCAGGCTACGTCTATGCCTTTACCCATCGTGGACCATTACTCACGCTTCTTAGTTGTGGTACCCGTCAAAGACTTAACAGCGAAGACGGCAGCAAAAGCATTCCAGACGCATTTCTGTAGACCGCATGGTTACCCAGAACAAGTCCTTGCAGACCAAGGTCCAGCTTTTGAATCTGAGTTATTCAAGGAATTCTGCAATATGTACGGTTGTAAGAAAATCCACACAACAACGTACAATCCCCAAACAAATGGCTTATGCGAGAAGATGAACCATATTGTAATTGAACTGTTAAAGACATTACCAGAGTCTGAAAGAAATCAATGGCCAGAAAAATTACCCGATTTGGTAGACTTATACAACCATGTTCCAGTAAGTTCTACAAACTGCACTCCAGCCTACCTTATGCGTGCAAGACCCGGTAAGCTACCAATTGATTTAGAAATGGGAATTGTAAAACCAGATACAGAAGTGGAAGAATCAGATTGGGATACCCTACGTCAGCAACAGTATCATCAAGTACAATAATGTGTAGAGAAAAACCTTCAGCAAGCTAGAGCAAGACAAGAGAAAACCTTCAACAAACATGCTCGAGCAACGCCATTACAACCTGGTGACCAAGTTCTCAAGAGAAAGAGACGCTCTAACAAATTGGATAACCAGTGGGAAGCCATCCCACACACTGTCTTACCATCTAACTTGGACAATGTTAAAACCTGTCTAATTAGTAAGGATGAAGGAAGAACTTCAGCAATTGTATCCCGAGATCAGCTTAAATTGTGTCCTGAAACCCTGAAGACACCTGAAGTAACAGAACCCATACAGGTCCAACCTATTAAAGAGCAAGGAAAGGAAGATAAAGTATTCCATACGGTACTAGGAGATTTCCCCAAAACATGGCCAAATTACAATTAGTACCAATGATTGCATTCCCTTCAATGGTGGAACCAACACCAGAACCCGTGTTACCAGAAGAAGTCCCAAGACTTGAAGAACTGGAAGTAGACCCCGTAGAGGAAGAACAAATTCCTGGTCCTAGTGAACCTGCCAGACCTGCAGTCAGATCTTCTCTCCTGCCTCAGTACCAAACACTACAAGTAGGTACATACGCACTAACACCAGTAGTCCACAAGCAAGTAGAATACACGTTTTACGCAGATCAGCGCGTAGTACCCAAGGTCAGTTACCAGCTAGGTACAAAGAGTAAAAAGGTGAAATTTAATGTGTAATGTAAATATGTTTGTTTGAATATAAATTGAACCCAGTAGACTGTGTCCAAGAGGGTGGAGGAACTGGATTGACCCTCATGCACATTAAGTTAGGGAAAGCAAGTGCTTGGGGGGTGGTGTAGCGAATCCAGGCCTCCTAAGCAGAAACGCCCGTGGACAAATGTACATAGTGCAACGTTAAAAAGCCCAGTACCTACAGAGACTATCCTGTATGAACTTTGAACTTTTCTTCTTCATTTATGGACCATATATACCACGGACTGGTTGTGGTAAGAACTCTCTTGTATATAGTTATCAGCTCGGAGACGATTGACTAAGCCCCGGAAAGACTGCTTTTTGAATTTTTGGACTCTCCTCAAATTTTAGTGATTTTTGTACTTTTTACTTTTAAGTCTCTGTAAATATTAATTGTGTTAATTGTTTGTTTACTTGTTTTTCCACAGTCAAGGAGTACTGTATTTAACTAAGGGGGAATGTGGCACCCCAGAGGGTTAATGTGCCACAGTAACATCACACGGGTTCCCTCCCCACAACACACTGACTTACATTAGCAACTCTGGGCCAGGAGGGGGAGCTCAACCAGCTCCCTTATATACTCCAGGTCAAGAGAAAGTAGTTGGTTAGTCTCTAGAGGAGAGTGCTAGAGAGAAACCAGTTCCTGGGAGAACTGAGGGAGATTGTGGTGTAAAGGAGCTGCGCCAGGCTTCTCCACAATCAGCTCATCGATTCCAGGCCTAGCCAGGGTCTGAGGAGAGGAGAACTAAAGGACAGAGAAACACATCTGGGAGCTTGAGTGCCATCATCACTCGCCCCAGAGGAGCGCACAGAACAGACACCGGATCCGACACTGTGACTGACACACACAGCACAGTGAATCCAGGAGTAGTGGAGTCTCTAGACCACCACAGTACCAGAGCAAAGCAACACGGCGGGGTCAGCATTACACAGAAGGCTCAAGTTGCCTAGCCAAGGGGTACCAGCAGAGAGAGTGAGACAGTGACAGCAGCTAAGCTAGAAGCAGAAGCGGGGACACACACACAGCGCAGCACGAGGAAGCTGAGGTCCCGGACAGGGTGGGAGCAACCCGGCCCCAGTACAGACCCCATTGACTATAACCTGCAACAACATCGCAGTAAAGCTTTGGAAACTACAGAAACGTGAGTGTGTGTTCCTTAACCCGTCTCCACTATTATCCCTTACTATTACATCCACCATAGACTATAACAACCACTGTCCCAGGGAGAGCAGTACCATCTAAGTTGCCTAACATCATCCCCGAAGGTTCTGCAGCAGCAGTGGTCCCCCTTACTGACCACACACCGTGGGTGGCGTCACGACAAACTCTAATCCCCTGTAAATATCACCCTTTTACTTGCCAGGGCCCGGGACACGGTCCGGACCAGGGCCTCCGTGACACTCCCCAGTAGCAACCCGGTCCGGTTCCGAGTACCCCCATCCCAGTGGGCTCGACAATAACACATCTCCAACAAACTCCAGTTTTAGGACAATGAACGTTTGACACTTCTTATATGAACACCCTTGCCTCCTTTTATTGCTTTCCTCAACTCATTTAAGTAATTTAGTTCTCCACAGACCTCTACCATTATACAATTTGTTCCGCTTATCTTATACTTTTAGTTTCAATTCCCCAGGCCCATCTCTTCCTCCCTAGCCTGACTCTGGTTTACGTCACCTGTCGTATTTACTATAACATCTAAAACTGTTTTTTTTTTTTGTTTAATTTGCTTATGTATATATGTATGTGTCTTCAGAATCTGTGTCATTATTTGCCTGACGAAGGGACCACAGTGTCCCGAAACTTTGTTATGTTTACCATATTTTCAGTTACTCATTAAACGGTATCAACCACTGAGGACTCTCAGATTCCAATATATTTTTCTATCTACCTGCCAACACGGTACATCAACCACTGAGGACTCTCACTTTCTAATCTCCTGAGGCAACTCTTTCCTTCACTTCCTGTAGTTCATGTTGAGTGTGGTACACACCATGACACCAAAAAGCACAGTGAGTATCTGTAACCCTATATACAGACCCACTGACTGATTATAAGATGGTAGACACCTGTGATGCTAATTAGTGGACACACCTTGATTTAACATGTCCCTTTTGTCACATTATTTTCAGGGGTACCATCATTTCTGTCCAGGCCTATTTCATTAGGTTAATTTTTTTTTTAATTCTGTGGGAGCAGGGTTGAATAGCAATGTCTAACTTTCTAGAAGAAAAGACGGCACTCACCATTGATAGAAGGTTTCTTTTAATCCATTTCTTTCTTAGAAAGTGTAGGTTACATACGTTTAAGCGGTGAGGAGGGAGGTGTGGGGAGGACGACGGGCGCACGTTTCGCCTGGTTTGGCTTCCACGGGACTTGTGCAACACCTAACTGCAGGGAGCTGAGACCAGCCTAAAATTAAATCCAGCCCTCTAGTGACCAGATTCTTCCCTTTTCGATTAATGTCTAACTTTCATTTGTTCATTTCATAGATTTTTTATTTATTATTACTTTTGTCAGATTCAAATTATTTCTGTGACCATTGTGGGATTTTCTTTCATTAAACAAGGGGTACCAACAATTTTGAGCACGTGTGTACAGATATATATATGTAATATATATTTCTCCATATACAGTAATGTGTAATCATATATAGAGAACTATTTTCACTTACACTTCCCTTCTATATTTGCAGTCATATACTGTATATGGAGGACTGCTGAGGACTTTGCCACACACTTCAAAAATAAGACCTACCAAACAAGGCAAGCATTTATTGTTCCACCACCCCAACCCATTGTACACCAGACCACTGCCCGTCCCTCATAACCTCCCTCTCCAACATCACTGAAGGCGAGCTTACTGAGTACAGGAATACAGTACAGTAGGAACTGTAGAATGGAGGCCACAGCACATCTTGTCATGACCTTGTGAGGAGAACCATGAATTGTAGATCTTCCATAATCTAAGTACCCCTCAATGTCGTTGGTCTTTGAGCAGCAGCAACCGTAGTGATAACGCTATCTGGGAGCCCGTGGGAAATGAAATTCTCCTTGACAATCTCCATCCTGTTAGATGCAACCTCGCTGAGTCCGGGTGGAAAAGGTCCCCTTGTGACAGAAGATCTGGTCTGATTGGAAGCTTCCAGAATCTACCTCTCGAAAGCTGCCACATGAGCTGAAACCAATTTCCTTGAAGCCATAATAGAATGACTGCAATCACCTCCACCTGTTCGTCCCGAATCTTGCAGAGTACTGTGAGGATCATCAGAATCGGGGCAAAGTCATACACCAGCAATCTCTTCTGTGAGAGGGCTAGACCGTCCAGGGCCCAAGGCTGATTGTGACTCCAAAGGGAGGTGAAACAGGGACCCTTCGCGTTAGGACTGGTAGTCATCATGTCCAAATCGGGTCTTCCTATAGTCTCAATAATTTGATAAAACACTTTGATGTTGAGGCTTCAGTCTGCTGGCAACACTTGATTGCAGCTGAGCCAATAGGCCATGTTGTTGAAGAGTTCTGGTATGTGGGCTGCTGTCAGACTGCGAAGACTGCTCTCTCCTCAAACAAATATCTTGTGGCACCCTGAAGGAAGACAATGATTCCTTGTCCCACTTTATTGAGGCAGAACATTGAAGCCAGATTGTTTGATCGGACTATTATTCGTTGCCAGAACAACAGCTTCTGGAAGTGATGTAGAGTGAGACCTATTACCCTCAGTTCTCTGAGATTGGACAACTAGGCTTCCAACTTCGCCAGGGTCTCTGGACTCAGAATTCTCCTACATGATGACCCCATGCGTGTTCTGAGGCACCCATCGTCAGAGTGACTGTTTGATGTTGCGCAAGCAACCTGCCTAAACTCAGATGAACTGGAATCAGCCACCACCGTAGGTCCTGCTTGGTGACCCGAGGTATAGAGATTAGAGATGTTAGTGGCTGATGGATTTGACACGATATTAGAATGATGTTTGGCCCATGGAACTGCTTCTATGGTTGCAGTGAGTTTCACTAAGACACTCAATGCCGTTCTGATTGATATGCGAGGAGCTCTGATAAGATGAGATATGCTAGACAAAATAGAAGGAGGGGAGTTCCTGGAATAATACCCAGTGGTCTAATGGAGTAAAGCGTGGGTGAAAAAGCACTAACCTGATGTGGTTATGCCACCAGCATAACCACGTAGGGGAAGCCTACGTGTACCAGTCACCGTTTCCGGTTCGGGGGATAGGCCGGTCACGTGGGTCGTCACAGGGAGCTGACATCACCGCAGGTCCTCCGTCTTCTATTGGGTTGCAGGTCCAGCCGGTTAGATTGTCTTGCCTGCTAGACATCTGCTGTTCCACACTGCTTGCCCAGAGGGCGTATAGGGACAAAAATGAAATAGAATACAGTGGCTAGAACGGGCGCTTAGGACTTAGCAGACAACTAATACGGGTAGAAATGTTACTTTACTTGGGGTTAGTCTCTTCACAATGCTTTTTGGCGGCGTACTCCGCCTTCAGCAGATGAGATACGCTGTCTTGAAGACTTGGGATTCTCTCACTGCTCAATGTCACCGTCATGTCTTGGGAGGTGCTGAAGAGAATTGATAATCGCACACTCTCTATATCATATGGTGCAAAATGATTTTATTTTGAAGAGCAACCTGCAGCAACGCGTTTCGGCCCAACTTGGACCTTGGTCACATCTGTTGCCTTTGTTGTGATGTTTTCTCAACGAAACGGATTTGTTCCACTAAGGTATAGTTCTTTAACCGATCTTTGGGTATGCTCAAAATGGGGGATCCTCAGATCCTTGGAAATCCATAAGGTACCTTATTTCAATGTGTTTCATGAAAGATCCCAGGTTTGGGAGTTGCTGTGAAGTGGCCACTTCACAGCAACTCCCAAACCTGGGATCTTTCATGAAACACATTGAAATAAGGCACCTTATGTATTTCCAAAGAGCTCTTCAAATAAAATAATTTTGCATCATATGATATAGAGCAGGGCTCTCAAACTCCAGGCCTCGAGGGCCGCACACAGTCCAGGTTTTCAGGATTTCCTTAGAATTTGACAGTTGGTCATTTGAATACCAACTGTCAAATGCCATGGAAAACATGAAAACCTGCACTGTGTGCGGCCCTCGAGGCCTGGAGTTTGAGACCCCTGATATAGAGAGTGTGCGATTATCAATTCTCTTCAGTACCAGACGTGGGTCCCCCCAGACCTCTCAATCAGCACCTCTGCCTATGAAATATATCTCTGTGTGCACGCCATCTTCTTTTTTATTCTAATGTCTTGGGAGGTGATTAGGCATCCAAGAAATTTCTTCTCCCTGGAAAGTGATAGCCATGATTTCCCTCTGTTATTCATGAACCGTGGGAGATCAGCAGAGTCAGGGTCGCCTGTAGATGATTCAGTAACTGAGCCTTAGAGGAGGCTCTCAGTAACCCAACGTCTAGATAGGGCATGATGTAAATGCCCTGACGTCTCAGGGCAGCTACCAGGACTACTGCTGTCTTGGCAAAGGCACTTAGGCCACCGAGATCCCGAACAGCAGACAAGTGAATTGAAGATGACCACCTTGCTGTACTGCGACTCTTGGAACCTGTGATGGGACGTAAGAATTGGAATATGCAGATAGGTATCTTGCAAATCCATGGTTCTCAACCAGCTGCCTCGCACAGAATCAACAGGACAGATCGTAGTCTCTGCTTTTGAATTTCTTCTTCTTCTGGAGGAAGGTGTTCAAGGAAGTGAGATCTATTACTAGACATCATTTCCCTCCAGACTTGGGGATTACAGATAGAGGGAGCACACTCCTAGCCCTCTTTGATGAGATGGCACCTCTTCTAGTGCCCCTTCCTGTAGGAATTCTTGTACTAGATTCCAACTGTCATATTCCCGTCCTGATTCGTAACCAGAGTTTACAGATATCTTACAGTTGGGAACCGAACAAACTTGAAGGCTGAAATGGTGGACTGCAGAAATGCATAATCACTTACTCATTAATCGATCCATAGCGCCGCTGGAGGCGCTTTTAGTGACCAGAGAGTTAGCCCCTTTTCAGTGTACTAAGCAAGGCATTGCATAAATAATCATTATGTCTTATCGTTAGTGATGAGCGAGCACTAAAATACTCGAGTGCTCGATCCTCGGGTCGAGCATCTCGAGATGCTCCGAGCCCAATGTAAGTCAATTAGTGACAGGCTCCACCCATAGACTTCCGGCTATAAAACGAGTGTTTCTGGGAAAGGGTGGGAGGGGGGCTTTTTCAAATCGTCGCAGCATACAACACCTTGCTGTGCCCCGCAGAGGGACCCTAACAATCAATCTGCTCTCGGTGAGGTGCCAGCTCACTGTGTGCACTGAAGGGAGCTGTGTATTTGTGTCAGAGCGATAATTATTAGTGAAGAATCTGAGCATCGCGGTGGTACTCGGTGCTCGCCGAGCATCCCGAGTACCGGGATACTTGTGTGAGCAACGAGTAGCGCCAAGCATGCTCGCTCATCACTACTTATTGTGCAAGCTGTTGTATTAGGTGATAGGACCACAGATTCAGCCATATTCTCATGGTCCTGGCTAATGGCACTGATATTGTTTTTTTTGGAATAGCCTAGCTACATCCAGATCCACCTGGGGAGGGTGTTCCGGGGTCTGGATTTGTGAAGGATCAACCCAATAAAAAGTTCTGAGTCTAGATCCCAGATCCAGGATCTTCTCAGATCCACACCACTTTTCTGCAGACATTTATTCAGCAGCAGGTGCGCTGAGAGTGCCTTCTCCTTTAAGGCACAGAATAAGCGCTGCTTTTTTCTATCTAGCTTTACTGCACAAAGTCTTGCGAGACTTCCCAAATCTTGTGAGACTTTGGTCACTGCGGCTCAATACAGCGCAGTGTCCTGCACCACTGCGCAGGTGCAATGCTGTCAATGAGACCAGGAGCGATGGCATATTACAGGTGGATGGACTGAAGGGAGCCACATCCCACCAGACCAGCTAAAACACAGCAGGGGACACTATCAAACGTATTTTCTGAAGTAATCAGGGGCCAGTCTGGGTGTATAAAGGAGTCATCAGAACCCCAATTACATGATGTTTAAGGTGCTGGGAAGTGTTTAGAATGCCCAAAAGGTGTGACAGATTTCCTTTAATCATATGATATTTCCAGTCCTGGCAGGAACCGTGCTTACCATAGGCAGCATGGCCACATGATTTCCTGGGAATGACCGCAAGACCAGATTGGGATTTATATCCAGGTTATTGTCACGCTTCCGGGGGAAGGCGCCCTAGAGTGGACCCACTGGGCCGTGGAACCGAACTCCCCTGTGTGAGCTGGTCCTAGTTTAACCAACCCCTATACAGGGATTGTCAGGGGTAAGCCCAGGAGGTCTAAATACCACAGTTGCTAGTACCAGGAGGGCAGCTCGTAGGGTTAGCCTATACTACGGTATAGCTAAGGAGGATTCGAGGTAACAGGGCCCGGGTACAGGAAAGCAGGAACGGTTCTACCAGAGGAGAGCACGAAGGGGACCTGATGAACAGCCAGCAAAGCAGAAGCTTAACTAACTCAATAATCAGGCACCTCCCAGCAGTGGAGGTGGCCTGATATACCGGTGGACGGACAGCTATTGGTCAAGGGGAGTGTCTGGTTGAGCTCTTAGATTCATTGGGAAGGAGCGCGGCCGCGCGTAGTGCACTGCTGATTAGATTCATGACTGTGCGGATGTGTGAGCCCCGTGGTCAGCAGACAGGAAGGGGACCCGGCGATGGCTCCGAGACAAAGCAGGGGGCAGAGGCCCAAAAAGGGGTGGGGCATGCACGGTCCAAAGGGGCGGGGGAGGTGGTGCCCACGGTCCATACGGGTGAGATCATTTGCTGGAGGTGCCATGGCTCAGCCAGGCCGCTCGTTGTTCCCTGACCCCTGAACAGATGGACTGCAGCGTGGGTCGCCGCTGCTCCTATTACGCGTACCCTTCCTGCAGTGTGAACAGTCTACCCAGTGAGGGGCCACCAGCGTGTCCCGTGAAGGTGAATGGGAGAAAGGTAATCAGTCTGCTAGACTCTGGAAGTCTAGTGACCCTGGTGAGGGCCACCCTTCCTCTTCAACTGATCCCGGGGAAACAGGTCGGCATGCGGTGCATACATGGGGACGCCAAGGACTACTCTATGGCCAGAGTGGACATTGAAATGGCCCACGGTATCAGGACTCATGAGGTTGGCATCGTTCAGGACTTGTTGCACCCAATCATTATAGGCCGTGACTTTTGCTTGTTTTCGGATCTGTGGGGGCAGGATTCAGGATTTGGAGGTTTGGATAAGGGACCAGTCAACCCGGAAAAGGTGACACCCCACCCAAAAACAGTGGAGTCCCCGTTCTGTGTTCTTGCAGGGGTGGGGGAGGTAGTGTCCCCTGAGTCGAACATACCAGAAATAGGGGTGACCAGTGCGAATTTTGGGTCTGCCCAACATAAGGACCTGACTCTGAGGTAAGCTTTCAACAATGTAATGGTTATAAATGGGATAGCCCAGGAGCCTGGGTTGACACCTGTTTTCCCCATTTTGTGCTGAGTGGGGGACTTCTTGTACCGGGTTACGAAAGTGAGAGAGGAGCGGGCGGAGCAGTTGTTCGTGCCAGGGCCCTATAGACAGAAGGTACTGGACATGGCCCATTCACATATCTTGGGTGGACATGTAGGGGCGGACAAAACGCAGGAACGGATAACGCAGAGATTCGACTGGCCTGGGTGTTATCGGGAGATATTAAGATATTGCAGATCCTGCCCTACATGTCAGGTAACCGCTCCCACCGTTCACTTTCGTAGTCCCCTCGTACCCTTGCCCATCATTGAAGTGCCCTTCGAGAGAATCGCCATGACTTGGTTGGTCCCTTCGGGAAATCTGCTCAGGGCCATCAGTATATATTGGTCATCCTGGACTACGCCAGCCGTTATCCTGAAGCGATCCCTTTGGGAATTCCTCAGCGAAGACTATAGCCCGTGAGTTAGTTCACGTGTTTTCCGGGATGGGTTTGCCAAAAGAAATCCTGACTGACCTGGGTACACTTCTTTATGAGTAAAGTGATGAGGGAGTTGTGCAGAGTTCTGCAGATCACCCAGCTGAGGACTTCAGTGTACCATCTTCAGACGGATGGCCTTGTTGAGAGATTTAATAAAACCCTCAAAATCATGTTGAGGAAAGTTATAGAGAAGGATGGAAGGGATTGGGACTGTCTCCTACCGTATCTGTTGTTTTCTATTCGGGAGGTTCCACAGGCATCTACGGGGTTCTCACCATTCGAGCTCCTGTATGGACGACATCTGCGCGGTCTCCCAGATGTGCCAAAGAAACCTGGGAAGCAGAAGTTACACCTCAACGGAGTGTTATTGATGCAGGAAAGGATTGACAAAGTGATGCCGATCGTGAAGGAACATCTCCTCCAGGCACAGGAGGCACAGGCCCGAGTCTATAACCGCTCAGCCAGAGTCCGGCAGTTCCATCCAGGAGACAGAGTCCTCGTCCTGATACCCACTGTTTAAAGTAAGTTTCTCGCCAAGTGGAAAGGACCGTATGAGGTGGTAGAGAGAGTTGGGGAAGTGAACTACAAGGTTCATCAGCCGGGACAAGGGAAGCCATACCAAGTGTACCATGTCAACCTCCTCAAGCCGTGGCAAGACAGAGAGGCTGGGGAAGCACCGTGCTTGGTGGGCACGCCAGAGAATGACGTTGGAATGGTCGTAATAGCAGAAACCCTCACCGAAAGCCAGAAGCAGCAATGTCGGGAGTTGCTGCAGAAGAACAGAGATTTGTTCTCAGAGCTGCCAGGCTGTGCCAGGGTTGTAGAACACGAGATCCTGACAGAGCCCCATGTACGGGTGAACCTGAAGCTCTATCGGATTCCTGAGGCCCGATGGGAGGTGCTCTCCAACGAGGTGACTTGTATGCTGAAACTTGGTGTCATAGAGGAATCCAAGAGCGGTTGGTGGAGCCAGATTGTGTTGGTCCCAAAACCCGATGGAGAATGGAGATTCTGTAACGACTATCGGAAACTGAGGTCTCGAAGTTCGACGCATATCCCATGCCGCAAGTCGATGACCTGATTGAGCGATTGGGACCAGCCAGGTACTTCACTACCTTGGATTTGACAAAAGGGTATTGGCAGATCCCCTGGCGCCGGGAGCCAAGGAGAAGACCGCATTCTCCACTCCGGAGGGGTGCTTCCAGTATGATCGGATGCCGTTTGGATTGCATGGGGCCCCTGCCACCTTCCAGAGAGCCATGGATTGCATCCTTCTGCCTCATAAGGAATACGCCGCAACATATCTGGACGACATTGTGGTCTTCAGCCCCGACTGGCAGTCATCTGGTGAAGGTCCAGGCGGTGTTGGATGCTCTGAGGAAGGCAGGGTTTTCTATAAATCCAAAGAAATGTGCCTTGGGGAAGGCAGAGGCTAAATATCTAGGTTATGTTGTCAGCAGAGGCGAGATTAAACCCCAAGTTACAAAGGTGGAAGCAATGCAAAACTGGCGAAGACCGCTGTCCAAAAGACAAGTCCGAGCCTTCCTGGGAATCGTGGGTTATTACAGGAGGTTTATCCCCGATTTTGCCATGATGGCTGCACCCCTAACTGACCTCATGAATGGAACAAAATCAGCCATGGCCAAGTGGACTGTGGAGGCGGAATTAGCCTTTCTAGATCTGAAAGGGGCCCTGTGTAGGCAACCAGTCCTGGTGGCCCCCGACTTCAAGAGAGAATTCGCCCTCCAAACGGATGCCTCAGATATCGGTTTGGGGGCAGTCCTGTCCCAAGAGATACAAGGGGAGGAGCACCCAGTCCTCTACCTGAGTAGTAAGCTGTCCCCCGTGAGAAAAATTATTCCGTGATTGAAAAGGAATGCTTGGCCATAAAGTGGACAGTTGACACTCCACGCTACTATTTATTGAGACGAAAGTTTAAATTAGTGTCTGACCATCCCCCGCTCAGATGGTTGAGGGACCTCTCAGATGGTTGAGGGGAAAAATGCGAGGGTCACCCGCTGGTTCCTAGCCCTGCAGGACTTTAATTTCCATGTAGAGTACAGAGCAGGGAAGCTGCATAGCAATGCCGATGCACTTTCTAGAGTCCCCTGTCTAGTTGTGAACAGTGCCACACCCACGGCTTTAGACAGAGGGGGAGGTGTGTGAGATGGCGAGGGGTTGCATAATTGATGGGAGGTATGTATCGCAGAGATGCATGTTATCTGTGACATAAGCCGGAGTATTTTTCTCTAGTGCACGTCTGCACTGGATGTTTCACTTAGTGCACATGGGTCTGGCTTATGGGTTCTGTGAGAGACGGGCAGGTCCAAGACCCACATACCTCACTGCTGGGTGTGGTTACAGGCCATAAACTGGAGCCTGGTGTTCAGCATGGTGTTCTTTTTGTGTGTGTTTGCAGTCTCCAGACCAAATAGGATGCTGGTGACTTACCAACCTGTGTGAACGCAGGTAGGCGACACCTGAGACGGTATGCTATAAAAGACTGTTCCTTTCCGTTTGTTTTGGCCTGCACTTAAGGCTGCTAGTTTCGCATTTGTTTTGTGATTTGTTGATGGAGTGAATAAACCGTTTTGGCCTATAATTTGTGAAGATGCTGCATCTTGCTGCTTCCGGATGCCCGCAAGCGAGTCGCCCTATCACAATATATATATATATATATATATATATGTATACACCCAGCAGGGAACCGAGGGACACACGTGAAATGTTTATATATGACCGCAATCTAGACAAGATTTCCTCCAACTGCGGGAACAACGTCGCTGGGCATATGGAGGCCATGGGGAACATGTGGAGTCTCTGCAAAGCGCAGCACCAGACACAGAAAGTGCAGGGAAAGGCTCACCTGGTGGATGGATGGCACAGCCACCTCTTACGTCTCTGCAGAGATGATCTCCCAGCAGCTGTACAATGACTACACCACCACCGAGTCTTCCACCTCCAGGGACCAGGACCAAACCGGTATGTAAGGGGAATGTATACATATGAGGCTAGGAACCGAGTGACCCATAGGGATGGATATACAGGACCTGCCAACCACGTCAGCTTGTACATACACAGTGGGCCTAGGGACATACAGAATGTACTTGCAGATCCCGCCATCTACACTTCCCATCCTGATGCAGAAACTGAGTGATGTATAGGGATACATATACAGGACCTGCTGTCTAGATGTATCTCGGGATATATGGCTGGGAGCCAAGTGATACATAGGGATATATATACAGAACCTAACCAACCCATAAGAGAAGGTCTTCTGATCCGTGAGAAAGAAAAATACGTGTCAGTACAGACTTCCCTCCAATTAAAATCCATTATTGCTTGGAAATTATACGTATTGTGTGGTGTTTCCCCAAAATTTATTGGTGGGGAAACACAGGAGGTGTCAATTGGTTAAGTATTTGGTATTGCTAATTAACATGTCTTCTGTTCTGACTAGGAATTAAAGGTTTAACTCATACTGTGCTGCCATAGGACGACCAGGAAAGCATAGATTAGGCCCATAGTATGACAGGATATAAACTGGGGGTTATTTCTCCCCCATTTGGTTTCTCCAGTGTGGTGTATTTACTTGGAGCACCGCAAGTCACCCTTCAATTATTACATACTCCACACCTACAGAAACCTTTTGGCTTGTTCAACATTGGGCAATAATAGTGTGTGCATACAGATTCTGATTCTTCCTTTTTAAGATTTTTTTGTAGAAGGGGCAATTAAGAGGTCCAAATTAGGTGCTCTTCTGAACACAAATGAGACTTACTTCCTATCTGATCCCCTAAAATGGGGTATTGTTTTCAAACTGGCAAAATCTCTGTACAAGTGATTTGAAGGGGACTGTTTTAGCATTCCAATCTCCAAATGGCCGTCATATACCGACCACCAAGCTCAGCCACTGCCTTCATTGACTAATTATCCTCCTGGCTTGTTCTCTTTCTCTCTGCTGACATCCCCACCATCATCATGGGCAACTTTAATATCTCTACTGACACCCGCCAACCAGCAGCCTCCAAACTCCTTTTAGTTACCTCATCCTTTGGACTTACTTGGTGGTCCTCCACAGGCACCTAAACAGACGGACATTCAGTAGACCTCATCTTCACCCGCCTCTCTTCCCTTTCTAATCTCAAAACCTCTCCGTTACCCCTATCTGACCACCATCTACTCACCTTCTCATCCCTGTCCTCACCTGCCCCCCATGTCCAGCCAATAGCCCATCCTTGCAGAAACCTTGCACATTTAGACATTCACAGACTCTCTTCTACCTCTGTCCTTCATTTCTTCACTCCACTACATGGACAGTGCCACCGCTTTCCATAACGCCACCCTCATATAAGCCATAGACTCGGTTACCCCTCTCATGCATGGCAAAGTGCAACGAATTATTAGGTAGCCCTGGCACACCAATCTCACCTAAAAAAAAACTTCGACAAGCATCCAGGGTCGCAGAGCGGCGCTGGAAGAAAACACACCTGCTAGACGACTTCACTGCATTCAGACAAGCTACACTTGCCTTCAAATCAGCCCTCACCTCTGCTAAACAGTTCTATTTCACAAACCTTGTATCTTCCTTATCCTACAACCCAAAACAATCTCTGCTGAGGACTTTGCCACCTAGTCGAAAATAAGATCGACCAAACAAGGCAAACCTTTATTGTTCCACCACCCCAACCACTCCACATACCAGACTTCTGCCCTTCCCTAATAACCTCCCTCTTCAACATTACTGAGGGAGAGCTTACTTATCTCCTTTCCAAATCACACCTCACCACTTGTGCACTTGACCCCATCCCTTCCCACCTCCTCCCCTACCTCACTAACATGCTTATCCCAGCCCTAACCCACCTCTTCAATCTATCACTAACTTCTGGTATGTTCCCTTCTGCCTTCAAACATGCCACTAACTCACCGTTGCCGGATGCTCACGTCTCAGGCGATGCAGCACTTGTCACGGTTCCCCGCCTGAGGCTGTGGGGTCCGGTGGTCAGATCAAAGGGATAATAGGGATGAGGATGATTCTTTTTTGTCGTGACGCCACCTGTGGGAGTCTGGTGATGGGACCGGCGATGCGAGGGCCTCCGGGGGATGTGCGGCAGCTAGATGGGATGCTCCCCACAGGATGAGCAGGAGTCCCCGGGGCCAGGAGCTGCACTGGGCGGAATACGGCAGCTCGGGTAGTTCTGGGTGTTAATCCAGGAATGATGCACCGACACAAAAAGTCTTTTCTGTAACTTTTACTGGTAACAACAGGTACACTCGACCGGGTGATGAAGTAGACACTCCTGGAGGTTCCACAGCAAGCAGTGGTGTAGGCTTCCTTGTATACACAGTTCTGACAGGGTCTAGTGGATGTAAAATCCTGCCGGACCGGGGTTGCATGTTCTGGTGGGACGTGTTTCACCTGAGTTTGCTGCATTGAGGGCACTATAAAGGGTTGTGGGGTTGTACTTGCCTCCCCCGGGCTCTCATCTGGTGGTGCTTCAGGTGTCCAGAGAGCTAAACTCCCTTGGTGGGGTTGCTGGTTTCTCTGCAGCCTGCGCTATGGCTCCTGCAGCTCGGACCCAGTGACTGGATTGTTAGGGTGAGTCATGGTAACTCCTCTGTCCCTGTAGGTATTTGCCTCCTGTTCCTATGACTCTTGTTTCGAGAGTCCCTCACTTTCCGGGTGTGCTGGTATGGGCCTAGTGTGGCTCCAGTACCAGGTCAGCTCTCCTAGCTGTTCACAGTTCTAATATGCCCTGAGGAAGGTGCTGGGACAGCACCGAAACGCGTTGGTGTGATGAAATAAAGAACTTTTGATGGTAATAACCTCTTGTGGATTCCTTGGATAAACAGCAGCAGCGCGGACCGTGGATACCATTCCAGTTTTATCACAGTTCTAAAGTGACTGAACACTCCGCTCTTTCTCCCTCCAGGACCCGTATTGATAGGAGGAACTGGCTTAAGGTAGCCTAGAGGCCTGGGGTGGAAAGGGGGTGTAAAAGGTGTGTTGGTTAGTGAGATCTGCTTGCTGTGTACATTCCATTTGCGTACTAAGAGTTCTGTGGTGCCCCAACCAGGGTGCCAGGGTGCCACACCACCATCACACCCAACCTCAAAAAAACAAACCCTGACCTGACTGCTATGCCCACCTATCGCACCATGTCACTGCTCCTGTTTGCTTCCAAAATCCTTGAGCAGCATGCCCATGCTCAACTTTCCTCCCACCTCTCATCTAACTCTCTCCTTGACAACCTCCAATCTGGCTTCCGCCCCCACGACTCCACCGAAATTGCCCTGACCAAAATTACTAATGACTTACTCCCAGCCAAAGCTAACAGACAATTCTCTATCCTCCTCCTTCTAGACCTGTCTTCCGCCATCGACACAGCCGACCACTGTCTACTGCTACAGATACTCTCTTCCCTTGGTATCAAAGACCTTGCCCTGTCCTGGATCGCCTCATACCTTTCTGACTGCACATTTAGCATTTCCCACTCCCACACAACCTCCTCATCCCACTCTCTCTATGTTGGAGTCCCTCAAGGCTTTGTCCTGGGGTCCTTACTTTTCCCTATCTATACCCTTAGCCTAGGAACCTCATAAAGTCCCATGGCTTCCAGTACCAAATGTACGCTGACGACACTCAGATCTACCTCTCTGGCCCAAATGTCAACTCTCTGCTGTCCAGAATTCTGGAGTGTCTGTCTGCTGTACCCTCCTTCTTCAGCTCTTGTTTCCTAAAACTCAATGCAGACAAAACCGAATTCATCATCTTTCCTCCATCCCATCTTTCATCTTCACTACCTGATCTATCTATTATAGTAAATGGCTTCATGCTCTCTCCTACACATGAAATATGCAGCCTCAGGGTAACTGTCGACTCTGCCCTGTACTTCAAACCACACATCCAAACTCTTGCCACTTCCTGTCACCTCCAGCTCAAAAATATTCCAGAATTCATCATTTCCTCAGCTCTCAATGCACTAAAATTCTTGTACATGCCCTCATCATCTCTCGCCTAGACTACTACAACATCCTTCTCTGTGGCCTCCCTGCTAACTCTTGCACCTCTCCAGTCTGTCCTCAACTCTGCTGCCTGACTAATCCACCTCATTCTTCACAACTCCCCTGTTTCTCCCATCTGCAAATCTCTTGACTGGCTCCCAATCCCTCAACGAATCCAGTTCAAGCTGCTAACACTGACCTACAAAGCCATCCATAACCTGTCCCCTCCCTATATCTCTGAACTTATCTCCCACTATCTTCCCTCACGTAATCTTTGATCCTCCCAACACCTCCTCCTTTCCTCCCCACTTATTTATTCCTCACAAAACCGCCTCCAAGATTTCTCCCAAGTATCCCCCATCCTCTGGAATTCTGTGCCCCAACACGTCCGATTATCCACCATACTTGGATCCTTCAGACGAAACCTGAAAACCCATCTCTTTAGGAAAGCTTACAGCCTGCAATGACTGAGCTGCCACCCCACTGCCACGGAGCTGCCGCCCCACCGCCACTGGAGCTGTTGCCCCAACGCCAGAGGAGCTGCCGCACCCCTGACCTACTGTCTCCTCCCCAATATCCTGTAGAATTTAAGCCTGCAAGGGCAGGGTCCTCTCATGTCTGTACCAGTCTGTCATTGTTAACTTGTTTACTGTAAGCTATATTTGACTTTTTATGTAACCCCTTCTCATGTACAGCACCATGGAATTAATGGTGCTATATAAATAAATAATAATAATAATAATAATAATAATGATAGGGATCTTATTGATCTCCCCCTCCCAACTTCCCTCTTTTGGTTTCTTTTGAGCGTTGTGAATTAGCTCCTATCTTGGGATCAAAGCTTTAGTTAGGATCTCATCCTTGTACCCCTTACATGAGAATTGTTCTTTCAAGAGATTGGCCTGTTCCAAGAAATCTTTTATATTTGTGCAGTTGCGATGAGATCTGATGAATTGGCTCTTTGGCGATTGAAATCAACCATGTCGGTAAATGGCAATTATTAAGTCCAATGAACTTAATCTCAACCCATTCCAACCCAACCTACCCCCTCCCCATCCTCACCACCATGCTTATCCCAGCTTTAACCCTTAACTGCTTTCAAACATGCCACTATATCCAGCTATCGCCTCATATCGCTGCTCCCATTCACTTCAAAACTTCTTGACCAGCATGTTCATGCTCAACTTACCTCCCACCTCTCATCTGACTCTCTCTTTGACAAGCTACAATCTGGCTTCCAGTCCCACCATTCCACTGAAACTGCCCTAAACTAAATTACTAATTACTTATTTACAGCCAAAGATAACAGACAATTCTCTATACTACTCCTTCTAGACCTATCATCTGCCTTCAAAACAGTTGACCACTCCCTCCTACTACAGATCTTCTCTTCCTTTGCCTTCAAAGATCTTGCCCTATTCAGGATCTTCTAATACCTTTCTGACTGCACATTTTGCATCTCCCACTCCCATACTACCGGATCATCCCACTCTCTGTAACCATTGACTTTGACCTGTCCGTCAAGCCACACATCCAAACTCTCACCACAGCGTGTCATTTCCAACTCAAAAATATCTCCCCAATCCGTTTTTGCCTCAACGTTCAATCTACTAAAAAGCTTGTACATGACCTCATCATCTCCTGCCTAGACTACTGCAACATCCTCCTCTGTGGCCTGCCCGTTAACCCTCTCGCAGCTCTCCAGTCTGTCCTTAACTTTGCAGTCCAACTAATCCACCTCTCTCCTCACTACCCCCTAACTCCTCCCCTCTTCAGATCCCTCCATTGGTTCCCAATTCCCCAACAAATCCATTTCAAACTGCTGACACTGACATACAAAGCCATCCATAACCTTTCCCCTCGCTATGTATCTGAACTAATCTTCCAATATCTTCCCTCACATAATGGGTTTGGAGGCCATTGATTTCTATCTTCTGACCCCTCCATCTCGTTGGAACAGAAGGTTTATATTGGATAGCCTTCTCTTTATTCTGAAGAACAACATTTTCACTTTCAAAGGGGCCACATATAGGTAGACAAGTGACTGTGCGATGGGGACGCGTTTTGCCCCAAGCTACGCAAATCTGTTCATGCGGAAATTTGAATCTGTGTTCACTGCATAGTCCCCTCTATCCATTGAACATATTCGTATTTGAACATTTATAGACAAGCTCTTCTTTGTGTGGTCTGGCACTCAGGAGGAAGAGTCTGTTTATAGCTGAACCTAATTCTAATTCTTGGGGCCTCACTTTTACATCCACTAGCTCTAGTGTAAGTATCACATTTCTTGATCTTAGTTAGCCAAGGATCCAATGTTGGATGTTTTAGGTGCAGGGCACCAAAGTATCTATGCTGTGATGCTATGAACAATGGAATTACAACATTCAGTTCACGAACCATGGGAGAAATTTGTCAGATTAAATGTAGGACAGACTGTTACTCCCCTTATGTAATATATTTATCGGAGTGCACATGTGGCCTACTATATGTTGGTCGTACTATACAAACAATACATGCAGGGTTAACCAAACATTGACAAAATATTAAAACGCTTCTTATAGCATAGCGTGTTGAATCATTTCTCTTTAACACCTTAGTGACGGCCCACTGTGTTTATACGTCCTAAAAACAGGGTCCTTACTGTGTTAGGACGTGAAACCCGTTTACCGGTGTATAACCGTGATCACATGAATATACAGCGAACTGCCGGTAAATAAATGATTTCTCTGTCATGCCACATGATCAAACCTGTGGCATGACAGAGAAATGTCTTTCCTTGTCCTCTGGTACCGGTACACAGCCCCTGGTACCGGTACTTGGCCCCCACCCCCTCCTTTCCTCCTAAAATGCAGCCGCAGTGCTTCACAAGCAGCGCTGCCGGCCGCCTGCAGCCCCCTGCTGTGGATTCCTCACTGATGTGACATGTCACACATGGCACATCAGAGAGGAATAAGCCCCCTGCCTCCGGGTCCCCTCAGTCCCCCCCCCAGGTCCGGTCCCCCCTATGCTGTGGATTCCAGCACCCAGCTGCCTAGTTGTACCTGGCTGGCCCAAAAATATGGCGAAGCCCACGCCATTTTTTTTAAAATTATTTCATTAAATAGTTTTAAAAAAAAAGGGCTTCCCTATATCTTTGGTTTCCAGCCAGGTAAAACTAGGCAGAAGGGGTTGGTGGCAGCCCGTAGCTGTCTGCTGTACCTGGCTGGACCAAAAGTATGGCGAAGCCCCACGTTTATTTTTTTTTTAAATTTAATAAAGAAATACTAAAAAAAAAATGCAGGAGAGGAGACGACCAGGACACGGTGTCTCCGGATCTTGTGCACATGCTCTAAAAGTGAGAAATTGTGTGAAAAAAAGAAAATGTTCAATATGGCGTTATCAAACTCTGTGAAGTAGCTGTAGGTTCTAAATGCTCACTATACCCCTAGATATAATCCTTGAGGCGTCTAGTTTCCAAAATGGGGTCACTTGTGCGGGAGCTCCAATGTTTAGGCACACAGTGGCTCTCCATATGCGACATGGTGTCCGCTAACTATTGGAGCAAATTTTCCATTCAAATTGTTAGCGGACACCATGTCGCATGTGGAGAGCCCCTGTGTCCCTAAGCATTGGAGCTCCCCCACAAGTGACCCCATTTTGGAAACTAGACCCCCCAAGGAACATATCTAGATGCATAATGAGTACTTTCAACCCTCAGGTGCTTCACAAATGAATCCATAAAAATGAAAAAAGAAAATTTTTGTGGAAAAGAAAGTACTTTTTCATTTTTACGGATCAATTTATGAAGCACCTGGGGGTTCAAAGTGCTCACTGTGCATCTAGATAAGTTCCTTGTGGTGGGAGCTCCAATGTTTAGACACATAGGGGCTCTCCATACGTGACAAGGTGTCCACTAACAATTAGAATTGTAAGTTGATACTATGTCGTGTATGGCGATCCCCTGTGTGCCTAAACATTGGAGCTCCCCCACAAGTGACCCCATTTTGGAAACTAGACACCCCAAGGAATTTATTTAGATGCATAGGGAGCACTTTGAACCCCCAGGTGTTTCACAAATTGATCCATAAAAATGAAAAAGTACTTTTTTTTCACAAAAATCTTCTTTTTTTTTCCTTTTACGGACTAATTTGTGAAGCACTTGGGGTATTAAAGTGCTCACTATGCATCTAGATATGTTCCTTGGGGGGTCTAGTTTCCAAAATGGGGTCACTTGTGGGGGAGCTCCAATGTTTAGGCACACAGGGGCTCCCCATATGCGACATGGTGTCCGCTAACAATTTGAATGGAAAATTAGCTCCAATAGTTAGTGGACACCATGTCGCGTATGGAGAGCCCCTGTGTGCCTAAACATTGGAGCTCCCCCACAAGTGACCCCATTTTGGAAACAAGACGCCCCAAGGAATTTATTTAGATGCATAGTGAGCTCTTTGAACCCCCAGGTGCTTCACAAATTGATCCGTAAAAATCAAAAAGTACTTTCTTTTCCACAAAAATTTTCTTTTTTCATTTTTATGGTTTCATTTGTGAAGCACCTGGGGGTTCAAAGTGCTCATCACCCATCTAGATAATTTCTTTGGGTGGTCTAGTTTCCAAAATGGGGTCACTTGTGAGGGAGCTCCAATGTTTAGGCACACAGGGGCTCTCCATACGCAGCATGGTCTCCGCTAACAATTAGAGTTAATTTTTCATTCAAATTGTTAGCGGACACCATGTCGCGTATGGAGAGCCCCTGTGTGCCTAAACATTGGAGCTCCCCCACAAGTGACCCCATTTTGGAAACTAGACCCCCCAAGGAACTTATCTAGATGCATAGTGAGCACTTTGAACCCTCTGGTGCTTCACAAATTGATCCGTACTTTTTTTTTCACAAAAACTTTCTTTTGTCCTCAATTTTTTCATTTTCACATGAGCAACAGGATAAAATGCATCCTAAAATTTGTTGGGCAATTTCTCCTGAGCACACCGATACATTATATGTGGTCATAAGCCACTGTTTGGGTGCACGGCAGGACTCAAAAGGGAAAGAGTGCCATTTCACTTTTTGAATGGAAAATTAGCTCCAAAAATCAAATTGCGCTCCCTCCCTTCTGAGCCATGCCGTGCGCCCAAACAGTAGTTTATGACCACATATCAGGTATCTGTGTACTCAGGAGAAATTGCCCAACAAATTTTTGCATTTTATCCTGTTGCCCATATGAAAATTAAAAAATTGAGGCTAAAAGAACATTTTTGTTGGAAAAATTAAAATGTCCATTTTTTGTTTCCACTTTGCTTTAGTTCATGTAAAGCACCTGAAGGGTTAATAATCTTCTTGAATGTAGTTTTGAGTAGCTTGAGGGGTGCAGTTTTTGGAATGGTGTCACTTTTGGGTGTTTTCTGTCAACTATGCCCTCAAAGGGACTTCAAATGTGATGTGGTCACTAAAAAAATGGTTTTGTAAATTTTGCTGGAAAAATGAGAAATTGCTGATGAACTTTGAACCCTTATAGCTTCCTAACCAAAAATTTTTTTTTCCCAAAATTGCGCTGATGTAAAGTAGACATGTGGGAAATGTTATTTATTAACTATTTTGTGTCACATAACTCTCTGGTTTAACAGAATAAAAATTAAAAATTTGAAAATTGTGAAATTTTCGCCAATTTTTTTAATATTCTCACAAATAAACGCAAAAATTATCGACCTAAATTTACCACTAACATGAAGCCCAATATGTCACGAAAAAACAATCTCAAAATCGCTAGGATCCGTTGAAGCGTTCCAGAGATATTACCTCATAAAGGGACACTGGTCAGAATTGCACAAAGCGGTCTGGTCATTAAGGTGGAAATTGGCTCCGTCACTAAGGGGTTAAAGCACCACAAAGATCCGAGGCAATTCCACCTTACGATCATTGACCATCTAATGGATACAGAACAGGATAAATACAAAAGCTTAGTAAACCGAGAAAGTTATTGGATTTACAAGCTAGGGACTTTGTCTCTGGAGGGACTGAATCTGAGCCTTGAGAATGTCATGAGTTAATCAGTATAATGAAATACATTTCTGTTCATTTTTGGACATAGAATGGGTTGTAAACCCAAAAAAGAGATGACAAATAAAACATTTTTTTCAAAGATGTTATTTGTTTATGAAAACCTCTGTTTTTATAATAGTGTTCATCAATTTGATAAGCAACTGAATAATCAGCACCGTAATTACAAAAGCATAATTAAAATATGCACAAATATTCATATGTATACATCATATATATATATATATATATATATGTTGTGGTATAGCGTTCATGGACCGGGTCGGGGTACACTCACTTGACAGCGTAATTCAAGCAGACAGCAATGGTTTCTGGTTAACTCAAATCCAGATGGTTTATTTAGCCACATAAACCGCTTGATATAATTATTGTACACAGTCCATCACTTCACACATGGGATTGGTCTGCACAGTTCACTCACTGACCTCTGTCAGTACACAGGCCCTTCTCAAGAGGTTACCTTGTCCAGCAATCATAGCAGGCTTCTTTCATCCTGTCTCCTGACAGTCCATTGTACCCGGAGCTGCTCCAAGCTCCTTACCTGGGCCTTCCCATGTGCTTCCCAAATAGCCAGTTTTCAGGCTTCAGGTCCTGAGCTGACATCACAGTCACAGACATGTGACCAGGGAGTGGCTACCTGTTAACAGCAACACACCCTCCACTGGAAGGTATGTAGTTACCCAGACCCACCCATTGCTTCTGGTTAACCCTTACCTCCAGCCCACATCACATTATAGAAAGGTGTTGGACAACAAGTCTCAGCAGTCAACCTGGGTTAAGATCGCTGCAGACCTCTGTCTGTTCGACACATACCTGTCTCTCCTGACACAACCGGTGGACCCATCACAATATATATATATATATATATATATATACACACATATTATATATGTATATACAATTGTGGCCAAAAGTATTGACACCCCTGCAATTCTGTCAGATAATACTCTGTTTCTTCCTGAAAATGATTGCAATCACAAATTCTTTGGTATTATTATCTTCATTTAATTTGTCTTCAATGAAAAAACACAAAAGAGAATGAAGCAAAAAGCAAAACATTGATCATTTCACACAAAACTCCAAGAATAGGCCAGACAAAAGTATTGGCACCCTCAGCCTAATACTTGGTTGCACAACCTTTAGCCAAAATAACTGCGATCAACCACTTCCGGTAACCATCAATGAGTTTCTTACAATGCTCTTCTGGAATTTTAGACCATTCTTCTTTGGCAAACTGCTCCAGGTCCCTGATATTTGAAGGGCGCCTTCTCCAAACTGCCATTTTTAGATCTCTCCACAGGTGTTCTATGGGATTCAGGTCTGGACTCATTGCTGGCCACCTTAGAAGTCTCCAGTGCTTTCTCTCAAACCATTTTCTAGTGCTTTTTGAAGTGTGTTTTGGGTCATTGTCCTGCTGGAAGACCCATGACCTCTGAGGGAGACCCAGCTTTCTCACACTGGGCCCTACATTATTCTGCAAAATTTGTTGGTAGTCTTCAGACTTCATAATGCCATGCACACGGTCAAGCAGTCCAGTGCCAGAGGCAGCAAAGCAGCCCCAAAACATCAGGGAACCTCCGCCATGTTTGACTGTAGGGACCGTGTTCTTTTCTTTGAATGCCTCTTTTTTTCTCCTGTAAACTCTATGTTGATGCCTTTGCCCAAAAAGCTTTACTTTTGCCTCATCTGACCAGAGAACATTCTTCCAAAACGTTGTAGGCTTTCTCAGGTAAGTTTTGGAAAACTCCAGTCTGGCTTTTTTATGTCTCGGGGTAAGAAGTGGGGTCTTTCTGGGTATCCTACCATACAGTCCCTTTTCATTCAAACGCCGACGGATAGTACGGGTTGACACTGTTGTACCCTCTGACAGCAGGGCAGCTTGAACATGTTTGGATGTTAGTCAAGGTTCTTTATCCACCATCCACTCAATCTTGCGTTCAAATCTCTCGTTAATTTTTCTTTTCCGTCCACATCTAGGGAGGTTAGCCACAGTGCCATGGGCTTTAAATGTCTTGATGACACTGCGCACGGTAGACACAGGAACATTCAGGTCTTTGGAGATGGACTTGTAGCCTTGAGATTGCTCATGCTTCCTCACAATTTAGTTTCTCAAGTCCTCAGACAGTTCTTTGGTCTTCTTTCTTTTCTCCATGCTCAATGTGGTACACACAAGGACACAGGACAGAGGTTGAGTCAACTTTAATCCATGTCAACTGGCTGCAAGTGTGATTTAGTTATTGCCAACACCTGTTAGGTGCCACAGGTAAGTTACAGGTGCTGTTAATTACACAAATTAGAGAAGCATCACATGATTTTTCTAACAGTGCCAATACTTTTGTCCACCCCCTTTTTATGTTTGGTGTGGAATTATATCCAATTTGGCTTTGGGACAATTCTTTTTGTGTTTTTTTCATTTAAGACAACTTAAATGAAGATAATAATACCATACTTTTGGCCACAACTGTATATATATATATGTCTGTCTCTCTGTAACGGAAATCCCGCGTCGCTGATTGGTCGTGCCTGGCCAGCCGCGACCAATCAGCGACGCGGGATTTCCGTGACTGAGCAACAGACATAATTAGCCGCAGATGGCCCCGCCCACTACTCACTGCCAGCGTGAAGGGGAAGCCTCAGCGGCCAAGCTCCAGCAGCCGTGACCTGCATCCCTCGGCATGGAGCTCCCTGGTGGTGGCCAGCAGCAGCCACCGGACCGCCACCTCCACCGGACCGCCACCTTCATCGGGCCGCCACCTTCACCAGACCACCACGTGAGTGTCCCCAGAGCATGCTGGAGGAGAGAGGGGGAGCAGAGGGACTCTCCACCTCCTCTAGACCGCCACCTTCACCGGACCTCCACCGGACCGCCACCTTCACCGGGCTGCCACCTCCACCAGACCGCCACGTGAGTGTCCCCAGAGCGTGCTGGAGGAGAGAGGGGTAGCAGAGGGACTCTCCACCTCCAGCGGACTGCCACCTTCACCGGCCCACCACCTCCACCGGACAGCCACGTGAGTGTTCCCAGAGCGTGCTGGAGGAGAGAGGGGGAGCAGAGGGACTCGCCACCTCCACCGGCCCACCACCTTCACCGGCCCGCCACCTCCACCAGATCACCACGTGAGTGTCCCCAGAGTGTGCGGGAAGCCTGGAAGAAAAAGGGGGAGCATGGGGACTGAAGCCTGGAGGACAGGGGGGGAGCAGGAGTGAGGCTGGTGCCTGGAGGAGAGAGGGGGAGCAGGAGGGCAGGAGGGGGACTGGTGCCTGGAGGAGAGAGAGGGGGGAAGCAGGGAGCCAGGAGGAGGACTGCAGCCTGGAGCAGAGAGGGAAGCAGGGGGGCAGGAGGAGGACTGGAGCCTGGGGGGGCAGGAGGAGGACTGGAGCAGATGGAGACAGGAGGAGGACTGCAGCCTGGAGCAGAGGGGGGAGCAGGGGGACAGGAGGAGGACTGGAGCAGAGGGGGGAGCAGTGGGGAAGGAGGGGTACTGGAGTCTGGGGGCGCAGGAGGAGGACTGGAGCAGAGGGTCTAGAATACCTGATACGTTAGAATCAGGCCACCATCTAATATATATATATTAGTAAATTTAATTTTAAACTCTATATTTTAAAATTATCCTCTCTTTTTAAGGGTATTATTGTTCCTTTTATTGATTTTATATTGTACTAGGGATGAGTTGAGTGTGTATAGTACCTGGGAGATTTTCTGTGAGATCCTTCCATTAAACAGTTGTTTCTAAAAAGTATGGCACTTGTTGGTGTTCCTTAATAGCTTAGCAATGTCTTATTAACACCATATTGAATTCATCCACACTGCAAAAAAATGGTAGAAATGGTTTGAAGAACATGAAAAGAGTTTCCAGACCTTATTCCAATGCAGCATGCTTGGTTGTGCTAATCGAATACATAGAGGTTCTTTCTGTCGAGCCCACTGGGACGGGGTACTCGGTACCGGACCGGGTCTACTACTGGGGAAGTCACGGGTGGTCCTGGTCCGGACCGTGTCCCGGGCCTGGCAAATAAAAGGGAATATTTACAGGGGATTGTCAAGTCGTGACGCCACCCACTGTGTGCAGCCAGTAGTGGGGCCGCCGCTGCTGCAGAACTTCTGGGGATGATGTAATGGCAGCGTAGATGGTATAGTTCCCGTGGGCAGAACTGTATTCCCCGGGGCAGTGATGGTTAAAGTCTATAGTGTAATGTGCAGGCCTGGTGCTGAGTGCAATTCACTTACTGGCCAGATGCTGCAGAAATCCTTCCTCGGTGCTGGAGCTGGCAAGCTGTGGCTCTGCAGGTGGAGGGTTGTTATAATCCTGTATGGAGGGAATAGTACGCAGGTAGAGACAAACGAGAAAGACGTATTCAGGGTTCTCCGTGTTTACTTCTCAAGTTCTCACGTTCAAGTTACAATTCAGTACAGTTCTTACAAGTCTCAGTTCAATTCTCAGTACACGGGCTCACTCTCCCCTCCGGGTTCCCTTTACTCTCTGCAGCCAGGTCTCTTTCTCTGTGACCCCTCACTCTGTCCCTGTGTCCTTTCCGGGCTGTTAACTCTCTGTTTCTGTGTTCGCTTGGTGTGCGTCTCCGGACAGTATGGCGGTGACTCGGGCCCCTGTGGATCCTCCTGGTTGTCACTGAGCTACCTGTCCATTGGGGTAGGGACCCTAACGTATAGCTGTGGTCCCCCGTCGGTTGTCTGGGGATGCCGGGTGACACTGCGGTCCCCTCTAGAGCCAACACTCTACTCAGCCTAGCCTCCAGCAGTCCTCCCGTGTGAGGCTCTACCAGGCTCTCTCTACTGTGTCTTCCAGTGTCATAGGAGGGCTACTCCACCTGCAGTCTGTCGTCTTGGCTGTAGTTCTAGGGCCCGGGTATCACCGCCCTCCCTCTCTTCCCTCACACTCCTGTGCTGCTGGCTCCGGATAGGCTTTCTCTCTGCGGCTCGCACTGGCTCTGTTCAGATTCTGCGCTCCATACACCCCACTCGTCCAGGACGTGTGATTCAGTCTTTCCTTCTCAGCTTAACTCGGCCTACTGCTGTCTCTCGGCCTGTGCCGTGCTCCTCAGCCTGCTGCTGGTCTGTGTCTTTGCTGCTCGGCACCCTGGGTCTACTGACTCCTTCCTCCTCCCCTTCACTATTTCTACTGTCTGTCACCTGACTACGTGTGTGCCCAACCCACTTCTCTAAACCCACCACCCCTCGCCTGCATAGAGTTCCTAGGCTCCGGGCTGGGTGCTGCCCTCTACTGTATGTGGGTTATGTGGGCAGTGAGGGTGTTGGTATGCAACTGTCGTCCTACCTGCCTGGCTGCAGTTCCCTTTGTGACCTCCTGGACGCAGGGGCGCCACATATCCATGGTATCAATACAAAAAAGGTGGGGAACAAGAGGCGCAATAGTGCCCTATCACTAGTGACACTCAGATGTGAGTGGTGTAATGCAGTTACACTCACCTATTCCAGTTGTGAGACCCACAACTGGTTTAACAGCATATCACAGTATCAGCTGCTGCAGGACTTCCACCGACCACTCCAACGTGGAAAAACTGCCAGAAAATATGGGAAGCAAGGTGTACCACGGTCCGCGCTGCTGAGTCCACAAAATCACCTGGGATGCAAGATGTTGCAGCAGTATACTTCTTTATTCCTTCCTACGCGTTTCGGCGCCCTTCCTGGCACCTTCCTCAGGGATATCCCTGAGGAAGGTGCCAGGAAGGGCGCCGAAACGCGTAGAAAGGAATAAAGAAGTATACTGCTGCAACATCTTGCATCCCAGGTGATTTTGTGGACTCAGCAGCACGGACCGTGGTACACCTTGCTTCCCATATTTTCTGACATATCCATGGTCTCCTACTGCAGATGCAATCAGTGCCATCGGCCTATAGAAAGTCCCTACTGTCACCGTGTTGGTACTCTAAAGGTACCGTCAAACGTGGCAACATCACCGGCAACTCACGAGAGCGCGCACTTTTTTGGTGCGCGGCCATGGTTGCTCTAGCGATGTTACACAAAACGATATCGCTACCCTGGCAGCGATCCATAACATGCGAGTCTATGGGGGAAGTTGCCGGCAACATCGCAGTTGCGGCGTTACACAGGGCGATGTAGGCAGATCGCCTGAGCAACATCGCCAGGTTTCCCAACATGTTGGGAAACCTGGCGATGTTGCTTAGGCGACTTATCGCCTTATTATCGCTCTGTCACACGCGGCAACTCGGGAGCCACGTTGCCGCAACTTTGCCACGCCCCTAAGTTGCCGGCAACATCGCCTGAAAAATTGCCATGTGTGACGGTACTTTTACAGTTGCTCATAAATTTTAAAAGTGATCAAGCAATGGCAGGTTCAAGTTTCCTATGGTGACAACAAAAGTTTGTAAAATTAGCTAAAATATTTAAACATATATATAAAAATAAAGCTTAAGGCTATATTCACACATTTGCGTATTTTGTTGCGCTTTTTTGCACGTGCTATTTGCCGCATTTTTCGACCACGCAAAAAAGCGCAACAAAATATGCAGGGGCTTTCACACACTGCGCTTTCTTTACCCCATAAAGCGCAGGTGATGTCACAGAGGGGAGGAAGAATCCTGCTTCCTCCCCTGTGTGACATGTGTGACCGCCCCATTAGATTTCGCAGTGTATTAATATACACTGCGAAATCTAAATTAAACAAAGCCAAATGAATGCAAAATAAAAAAGAATGAATACTTATCTCTCCGACGCCTTTTCGCGGTGTCTAGTGCCGAGGAAAAGCGATGTATAGTCCTGCAAGAGCCTGCCGTGATGTCAGAGGGGGCGTACCTGGCGCTGATTGGCCGCTTGCGAAATCTAATGGGGCGGTCACACATATCACAGAGGGGAGGAGGATGCAGGATTCTTCCTCCCCTCTGTGATGTCAGAGGGAGAAAACGCAGGAGCAGCTGCGTAAAGAATTGACATCTCAATTCTTAACACAACTGCGCTTTCTCCCATAAAAAGCACTGCATATTTTTACACAGTGTCTGCACAGCAAAGTGAATTTCCCATTCACTTTGCTGGCAGACACAAAACACATTGTGAATTTTGAAAAGCGCGGCAAAATACGCAATGTGTGAACAAGGCCTAAATCACTCATCACTTTTCTAAAAGAAAAAAGGCATATTTTTTAATTTCACTAAAGTACAATTTTTTTTAACATAATATCAGCCGTACAGTAGGGATGAGCGAGTACTGAAGTAATCGGACCGCTATACTCGCAACGAGTAGGTCCCGGTACTCGTTACTCGTTGCGAGTATAGCGAGTCTGATTGAAATGCAAGTACTAGGTACTAGGTGTACTGCCAGGACCTTGCAATCTGGCCAATCAGGTGGCTGATAGCGATCACATGGTTTGTGACATCCGGCCATCTGATTGGCTATCAGACTGGCAGGTCCTTGCCGCACATCAGAGGTGAGGTTTTCCGGTCCCGGTGCAGGCATCGGACGGTGAGTATGATGCTTTTTTTTATTTTTTAACAACTTTTCTTCACTTTTAGTGTACTTTCACAGTGTATATATAGATACACTGTGAAAGTAAAAGGACCACTCGCTACTCCCGAGTAATCACAAGAAACTCGGCGAGTAGCGAGTAGTCCGAATATCGTTACTATTCGGCGAGTACCGAATAGTAACGGTTATACTCGCTCATCCCTACCGTACAGCCTATAAATATAAAAATGATTGTACACATATTTCTCTTCTTTTTTTAGTTGGTAGCTATTTTTATGTACAGCTATTTTTTCTGTTATCAGTCCCAATGGAAAACAGCCCCATTAGGGGGTTAATTGCTTTATAATTTGGGGCTCGTCATCAGAGTTAATTGCTTTAATAGGTCTATTACATGCACCTGTTTTAAAATGTTTTGTTCCCTATATAAGGCATCTGTATAGCACTGTAGACTACATCTGATGAAGGTGGTGACCTGCTGAAATGTATTGTGAAGTCTCATTATTAATAAAGAAGATTGCTAAATAATCCTAATCGTGCTTGCTGAATCCTGTGCCCCTGTAGACGGCACTTCCTCTCTAATCTGCATCTTTGTGCATTTGGCTATTTTTTTGTAGTCCATGAATAACACAGGTCAACAAAAAAAATTTTTTTTTCTGGTGCCCAAAATATTTTAATGAATTTGGGGTATTTTTGGGGTGCTGATTCTGAATATGCTATCAGTTTTGCCAGATTGGCTCAAGTTTTTGAGATTTTTGGTATCTTATTTATAGCACTTGTTCGTAAATGCGACGCATCATCTCATTAATTTCTTTGGATTAGTACTTGAACTGAGCAGTTCTCAATATAGTTTTGTGTTAATTAGTGTTCTAAAAGTTTGTTCATAGCTTGGTTTTTGGCACTAACTTTATGTTGTTGTCTGTTGTCCAGTGAAAAGCATGAACTCATCAAGAAGAAGTTGTCTTAACGATCCAGACTCATTCTGTTACATTTGTGGTGAATATACACTGACAAAACATAGTAGGGTCATTCCATGTCAAGTGATCCAAAAATGAATATTTTTTTTCCCTGACGTCCTCAGATTTTTTAAATTTTTTTTCTATATGAAGAACAACTTTATCTAATTACAAAAAAAAAGTTTTGAATTTTTTTCTTTATCAGTTAATTTTTTACAGATTTTTAAAGTTTTAAAAAAGTGCGAATTTTGGCCTGGTATGGCTTTACATTTTCTATCATATCTTGGGCTAGAAATAAGATAGAGAAACAAAATAAACACCAATCTACTCAGAACTGTCCAGGCTTTCATCAGATATGTCACAAGAGGATCTTTGTTAATATTTTACCCATGTGATCGCAAGCGCAAAACTTTAAAACGCATTTCCGAAAAATCGGCGCGCTTTAAATATTTCAAAAACTGCCCATGTGTCTGCTTTGCTCTTAGCCACATCTGTACCAAATTTCAAGTTGGGATCGCAATGGGATCATATTTTAACATATTTTACTAGTAATAGCGTCAATGGGTCATTCCATATCAAGTGATCTAAATATGAATATTTTTTTTTACCTGACGTCTTTAGATTTTTTTTTTTTTTTCCTTTATGAAGTACTACTTTAGTTAATTACAAATTAAAAGTTTAGAATTTTTTTCTTCATCAGTTAATTTTTTACAGATTGTTAAAGTTTAAAAAAAGGGTGAATTTTGGCCTGGTATGACTTTACATTTTTTTTATCTCAGGCTAGAAATAAGATAATGAAGTGGGAGAGGCATCATTTTACTCAGAACGGTAACAGCTTTCATTTGAGATGTTACAAGACTATGTTTCTTTATATCAAATTCAAACTATTGATGGGCAATTGTGAAAAAATGACTGATTGTGTTCTTGGTGATTTTTGAATTGACACTATAATAGTTAAATATTTTGCACTTAGGTCCAATGAATGCGTCCATGGGGTCAAGCTGGGACAGAGTCATCACAAATTAGCCTTATTTGCAGATGACCTGCTACTTTACATCTCCCAGCCCCTGGTCTCCATCCCTTCGGTCTTAATGGAATTTGAACGGTTCGGACAATTGAGCAACTTTAAAGTGAATTGCTCCAAAACCGAGGCACTCAATATTTCTTTGCCTGGAGAATTGGTTTCTCATCTATCTAAACAGTTCCCATTTAAATGGAAAGTAGAAGCCATTAAGTACTTGGGAGTCCTTATACCAAAAGATCTTAAACAAATATTCAATTTAAATTATCAACCCCTTTTGACTAACGCGGAATCGGCATTTACCTCCTATAGACAATTAAAGCTATCCTGGTTCGGGAGAATAAACGTAGTCAAGATGGATGTCTTGCCCCGACTCTTATATACTTTTCAGACAGTTCCTGTTCTATTGGATAGAGGCTTCCTCTCCAAAATGCAATCTATGATCCTTAGATTTGTCTGGGGGGGCAAGAGGTCCAGATTGCGAATGAATATCCTATTCTTGCCCAAGACCAGAGGAGGGGTTGAACTACCCAACATACGAGCGTACTTTGTGGCTTCCTCTCTTGTTAGAGCTCTAGATTGGCATTATCATGCGTCCTCCAAGAAATGGGTAGGGGTGGAGCAAGAGGGTTTGGGGATTCCGCTGAAACACCTGCTTTGGATTTCCCCTAAAGACTCTACAGACCTAGTACCTTTGACAGACATGACCAGAAACACCTTGAAGGTGTGGCACCTAGTGACGAAAACCCTCCGCTTAAACGACAGACTTAGCCCTTTGACTCCCCTTTTTTCCAACCCATCTTTCCCACCCAGATTTGACAGGCAGAGATTTTTATGTTGGCGGATTGTGGATGACACCCGAGTAGGACAGACTCTGTCCAGTGGTGGTTTGCCCCCGATGGCAGAGCTACAACTCAAAGAACCTACGAGACCTCTTAAGTGATTCGAATTTCTCCAATACAGAGCATACTTATATTCAGCTGACCACTCTTGCAGGGTAAGATTGACGCCCAACGTATTGGAGAGGTTATTCCAACTGGAGGCTCCACCGAGGCGCAAAATATAAATTCTATTCCAGGCCTTAGGGTCCATGAGAGAGCAGGGCACCCTTTACTTCCAACATGCTTGGGAGAGGGAATTGGGGTGTAGCATTTCAGAAGCTAATTGGCAGAAATGCTTTATATTTACTCACTCACTAGCTAGCGCTTGTTCTGCACAAGAAAGAAGCTATAAGCTGCTCACTAGATGGTACTTGTGCCCGACGACACTCCGGAACATGTTCCCTGGAACCCCTGATACCTGCTGCCGCTGTGGGGAAGAGAAGGGTACAATGATACACATTTGGTGGAGTTGTGGGGAAATCCGGCAGTTCTGGTCTGAGGTTTTCAATGCATACGCCCGGATAACAGGTAAACAAGCCGAATGCTGCCCAGAATCGGCAATGTTATCCATTCTTCCAGGTCCCATTGGGCTACAGAAGAGGGATATTCTCCACTTTTGCATCTCGGCTGCTCGTGCTGTGATCCCGAGGTTCTGGAAATCAAGCCGGGCTCCATCTCTACTTGATTGGTTCAAAGAATTGATGGACATATATCGAATGGAGGAGCTCGCAGCTGATGCGTCGGGATCTCGGAACAAATTCTTAGGGATTTGGGTTGAATGGATTCTTTTTCACGACTCTGCAGAATTTAGGAGTATCTTTTCCAGCACAGATAATATGGCTCGACCTCTGGCTGATGGGGAGCCAGTGGGATGAGTACCCTTTCTCCTTCCCATACCTCACCCGTCCCCCCCCCCTCCTTTTTTTCTTTTTTTCTTACGTGGCTTTTCTTTCCCAGTATAACTTTTTCTAATGGTTTTTGTTTCTTTTCTCTCTCTCTCTTCTTTTCTATCTCTCTTTTCTTCCCATCTGATACATTCAGTCTAGGTATTTCCTTTCTACACCTATACCTTCAGAATTCTAGTGAACATTAGACAGGTATCGGAAACTCTGAGCTGTGAGTAGATCATTAATATTTCGGCCTTCCTTTCCGGTACACCAGTCGATAGACTATTCCAACTAGGCCTCAATGGGTAATGACCCACTTACGTGGTCAATCTGTTAGAAGGGGCCAAGTGATAAAAATCATTCTGCTGGGGCTGCTTGTCCCCTTGACATCAGAACATCTCACAACCCTGAGAAAGGTTGTATACTTGAGTGTTTGTAATTATATTTAGATTGTAGTATATATTGCACCAGAGATAAGCGCAAAAGTAAATTTGCAGCTTATCTTAAAGTTACTAATAACTTTGTGAATTCTCTTTTTGTATATTTTATATGTCTCAAGATTTTGTTAAAAGATTGAATGTATGTCTTTCATATGTTTTTTCAAAATGTAATAAAAATGAGATTAACCATAGTTAAATATTTTAAAATATGATCCCATCACGATCCCAACTTGAAATTTGGTACAGATGTGGCTAAGAGCATAAAAGACACATGGGCAGTTTTGGAAAATTTTTATTAAAACGTTTTTTCGGAAATGCGTTTCAAAATGTTGCGTTTGCATTCGCATGGGTAAAAAATTAAAATTAACAAATATACTCTTGTGACATATCTGGTAAAAGCCTGGACAGTTCTGAGTAGAATGGTGTTTATTTTGTTTCTCTATCTTATTTCTAGCCCGAGATAAAAAAATGTAAAATCATACCAGGCCAAAATTCACCCTTTTTTTAAAATTTAAAAATCTGTAAAAAATTAACTGATGAAGAAAAAAATTCCAAACTTTTAATTTGTAATTAACTAAAGTAGTACTTCATAAAGGAAAAAAAAAAAAAAAAAATCTAAAGACGTCAGGTAAAAAAAAATATTCATATTTAGATCACTTGATATGGAATGACCCATTGACGCTATTAATAGTAAAATATGTTAAAATATGATCCCATTGCGATCCCAACTTGAAATTTGGTACAGATGTGGCTAAGAGTAAAGCAGACACATGGGCAGTTTTTGAAATATTTAAAGCGCGCCAATTTTTCGGAAATATGTTTTAAAGTTTTGCGCTTGCGATCACATGGGTAAAATATTAACAAAGATCCTCTTGTGACATATCTGATGAAAGCCTGTATAGTTCTGAGTAGATTGGTGTTTATTTTGTTTCTCTATCTTATTCATAGCCTGAGTTATGAGGAGAAACGTAAAGGCAGGCAACAGCGAAATTCACACTTTTTCCGAACTTTGAAAATCATTTTTTAAAAAAATAAATTTTTAAAAAAATTTTTCTCTTCACATTTTGCATTGTCTGACATGCTATTATCAAATAACAAAATCTCAAAAGAATTAAAAATATAGAGGTAATAATCATTGGTTCACTTGACATGGAATGACCCAGAAGAAACATAACAGACTTCGTTAAAAAAGTAGCAAAAAACGTCTTTTTTGTTACACATTTTACGAAAAATCTCAAAAACTTGAGCCAATCTGGCAAAACTGATGACATATTCAGAATCAGCACCCCAAAGTTACCCTAAATTCAATGAAATATCTTTGGCACCAAAAATGCTGTTGACCAGTGTAATATATGTAGTGAATGTCGACCATTTAGACATCAGTTCCATTTAAAATGGGACTCTGCAGAATCTGGGTTTCAGAGTTCCGATCTAGGGATCATGTGGGGGCCAAGCTGTCAGACTCAGGCTCCAACCCCAGTGACTTGTAGGAGATAACATTTTGGAAATAACTCTTTATGCTATTCACATATTGTGCCTATAAAAATACTGTATCATTTTCAACACAATGCAATGTTGATCCTTCCCTATGAGAAAACTGAAGGATTGTTTGCTTAGAGATTTACAACATGGAATAAATGTCAGAGTGATGACGATCTCTACTGTTTCTCAGAAATGTTTCTAAAGTATTTAGCCATGTGTGACCTGCCTCACTAGTACTGACAGCATATCTTTCATAGACTAGATTTTGCAGCCTTGTGTGACTATGTTCCACAAGAAGGTGAACACCTGCTGGTGAATGTGCCATATAGAGGTGAGTGAACTTTCCTTGAATAAGATCGCCAATTTCAAATCTGGACTGAATTTGTCAATGTTCGTTCGGCACCTCAAATTTGAATGTTTTGCTGAAAAGTCCAACATTCAGGTTTTGTTTGGTAATTGTTCAGATGTGTGTGTAGCTTCACTAGGACAGAAGCATTAGTGCAGATGCGCTAATGTGTCTGTTCTACGTTATCCTACACACACATACACACAGACAGACACACAGATCATCTTAACTGTCTCCCACTGCTTGCTTGCTTCCTTCTCCGCTCTCCAGCGCTTCCTCTCACTCACTTCCAATCTCGCCCATTATTCTTTTTGGACATTCACTTCACTGATCGGCGGAAAGCCAATCACAGATGCTCATGCTCTCAGCTGTCTAGTTTTACCTTGGCTGGCAATTAAAAATACGGCGGAACCCTACGCATTTTTTTTTGTCAGCCAAGGTAAAAATATGTAGTTGAGGGTGGCAGCTCGTAGCTGTCCGCTGCACAGTGCTGTGCAAATTAATTGGGACAAAGCAAGTCTTTACTTGTTTTTCTTACATTAATTTTACTATTTCTGATAAGTGTTTTATCAGTTCATGGTGTCGTTTTCCTTTTTATTCCACATTTCCCTTTTCGTTTTGGAGAAAACAATCCAGTTTCATTGTGTGTGCGAATTATTCTTGAAACGGTAGATTTTACAATACCAACGGTGGAAGCGATTTCTCTTACAGTCAGACTTGTATGTTCATTAAGAGTAATAATTCTAGACCTCTTCTGTGCAGTAACATCCATTTTTACAGGCACGAATCACACTTAGGGTACCGTTACACGACACAATATTGCATGCACTTTCACTGACAATTTACTGGTTGCAGTGAAATCATGGACACATTGTTCTATTTTGTTGCCGTGTACAAATGGAACAATGTGTCCATGGCACTCTCACTATTGGGGTCCCTCAGGGTTCAGTCCTTGGCCCTCTTCTCTTCTCTTCTCTTCTCTTCTCGTCTCTTCTCTTCTCTTCTCTCTCTACACGGCGCCTATTGGACAGACCATCAGCAGATTTGGCTTCCAGTACCATCTTTATGCTGATGACACACAATTATACAGTTCAGCCCCTGACTTTATCCCGGCAGTACTAAAGAACGCAAATGACTGCCTAACTGCAGTTTCAAACATCCTGTCCACTATCTATCTGAACCTCAACCTTTCCAAAACTGAACTTCTTCTGATCCCGCCCTCCACTAACCTCCGCAAATCTGACATCTCCCTCTTGGTGTGCGGCACCATGATAACGCCTGGGCAGCGGGCTTGCTGTGTGGGTGTTATGTTTGACACCGATCTCTCCTTCATCTCCTATACACAATCGCTAGTCCGCTGTTGTTGCCTGTACCTGGAGAACATCTCTTGAGTCTACCCCTTTCTCACCATGGAATTAACAAAAACCCTCACTGTGGCCTTGATCCATTCTCGCCTTGATTATTGCAATTCTCTATTAATTGGCCTCCCCCTCACTAGACTTTCCCCCCTCCAGTCCATCCTTAATGCAGCAGCCTGCATCCCCTATCTGGCCAATTGTTACTCAGACATCTCTGCTCTGTTCCAGTCACTGCACTGGCTGCCTATACACTACAGGATCCAATTAAAATTGCTTGTTCTCACCCACAAAGCTCCTCACAGTGCAGCACCTCCCTACATCTCCTCCCTCATCTCTGTCTATCACCCTACCCGTTCTATATTTTTTACAAATGACCTTCGACTAACATTAATTCGAACCTCCCACTCCAGAGTCCAAGAATTCTCCCGAGCTGCACCAATTCTCTGGAATGCTCTACCCCAAGAAATTAGGACTATCAACAACTTACATAGCTTCAGGCGCTCCCTAAAAACACATCTGTTTAAGGCGGCCTATCATGCTCCCTAGTAGAAGTCCTTTATACTGTATTCACTAGTTCTCTGGACATAACTCTCCGTCAAACGCCACCAAACCCAAAGTCTCTACACAGATTAGCTGGTGACCATTCATGTAATTTTTGTATCCCCCACTTCCTCAAGATGCCTGGACCATCATCGTAATAAGCCCCTGTACTTTATGTAACTCCCATCTCATTGACGATTGTAAGCTTTTTTGAGCAGGTTCACCTTATTTTTGCTTTAATTATTGTACTGTATTTTTTACATTGTTTCCCTGTTTTAATTATTACCGTATATACTCGTGTATAAGGCGACCCGTGTATAAGCCGACCCCCCTACTTTTGCCCCAAAAACCTGGGAAAAACTATTGACTCGTGTATAAGGGTGGACCCCAGCACAGGTATACAGCCCTCAGCAGTGTGGTATACAGAAGCCTCCCCAGTGGTATATACAGGCCCCAGCAGTGTTACAGCAGCAGCCCCAGTGGTATATACAGCAGCAGCCCCAGTGGTATATACAGCAGCAGCCCCAGTAGTGTATACAGCAGCAGCCCCAGTGGTGTATACAGCAGCAGCCCCAGTGGTATATACAGCAGCAGCCCCAGAGGTATATATAGCAGCAGCCCCAGAGGTATATATAGCAGTAGCCCCAGAGGTATATACAGCAGCAGCCTCAGAGGTATATATAGCAGCAGCCCCAGAGGTATATATAGCAGAAGCCCCAGAGGTATATACAGCAGCAGCCCTGAGGTATATATAGCAGCAGCCTCAGAGGTATATACAGCAGCAGCCCCAGAGGTATCTATAGCAGCAGCCCCAGAGGTATACAGCAGCAGCCCGCCCACCACCCCCATCAGTATACAGGCGCCCCCCATTCAGTATCCAGGGCCCCCCCTTGCTGCCGCAAACCTGTAAAGTAAGATCATTATACTTATCACTGTCCTGTCGCCGCCGTCCCCGCCGCTGCCATCGCGCTCCTCCGGCTTCATCCAGCGTCTTCCCGCTTCCTCCTCTGGCGCACAGACAATGACGTCATTGCCTGCGCCCACCAGAGGAGGAAGCCGGATGAAGCCGGAGGAGCGCGATGGCAGCGGCGGGGACGGAGGCGACAGGACAGTGATAAGTATAATGATCTTACTTTACAGGTTTGCGGCAGCAAGGGGGGGCCCTGGATACTGAATGGGGGGCGCCTGTATACTGATGGAGGTGGCGGGCGGGCGGCCTGCCGTATGACTCGCGTATAAGCCGAGGGGGAAACTTTTCAGCCCAATTTTTGGGCTGAAAAACTCGGCTTATACGCGAGTATATACGGTATACTGTATTTCTGATAATTGTTACTTATGACTGTTTGCATATGAACCATTGAATTGTTAAGCGCTGTGGAATATGTTGGCCCTATATAAAGATTATTATTATTAAAGTATTACTGCTATTTAAATAGTTTTCCATATATAATAAAATGTATATCATAGAAGATCACGCAATTTATAATCAGTAACAATGAGATTTGTCCTTTAATAAAGCTGAGGGATAGACAATAAGTGTCTGATTGGTGAGAGGAGGGGCTGAGGAAGGAGAAAGCTGGTGAGGATGCAGGCGCTCATCACCATCAATGCTATATCAGCAAATAGCAAAGAACATTTATTCATTGTACACTAGCCTCCTCTTCTGTAAGTTCTTGGAACTGCATTTAAGCAGTGACTATACAACTGAGTCATTTTATGACAAGGTTTTTATTTTCAGAGCATTATACAAACATGAATGCTGGTTTCCAGTCTCCCACTTACTAAAGCGCTGCTTACATAAATGTTTCTGTAATTGGGTTCCCAATGTGCTGCAATTCTGCGAATCATGTCTTATACAAGTGTCCAAGAGCCAGACCAATAACAGTATAACACACTGGACAAACAAAAAGCAATAGGGGGAGTATTTGGCTCCATCTCACAACATTTCTGCACACTCTGTATCAGGAGCTTTTGCTACACCCTGACAAATTTCATAACTTTTGCTACAGATCAAATGCAAAATTCGAGAAACCTGCTAGAGAAACTACATGCTTTACTAAAATTCCGGGGCATCATCAAGAATCATTGTGTCTCCAGAGGTAATGGGCCTTATAACCCAAGATAGGACCACATACTGGCCAGTAATGCTGCTATGTCATCTTGGTAAGCCTTGCAGTTCCATAAAGACACTCTTTATGCAGTGCCGCAATGTCACCATGATAGTGCTAGAATTACTGTAAACATCCCCTTTACTAAATGTTGCCAAATCCCCGGAGCGCTACCACTACTTAAAATGTCCCTTTTCAATTCCATGTGGTCATTACAACAGTAGTGAAAAGGCAACACAACCCATATACACAAAAATAATTACAATGGGTTCCTGGAATCCAAAGTAGCTTTATTTCCTTGGACAAGCATAGGGAGGCCTGTAGGGCTGGAATGTGGATTGATTAGTTCTGATTTTGTTGTTTGTACTTATTCAGATTACTGGTGATTGGGAACTCCTTCATGTTCCTCTACTTTGAATTTCTCCTTGAAGTGTTATCATTGAGTATAACTTATGATGTTTTCTGGTAGAGATTCAATGTAATGGTGATGCATCAGTCGACTCCAATGGCATTGACTTCGATTTGACATAATATTATGTGCAATTTCATAGCTAAATACATGTGATGAATATCTGCATCAAGAAACTGCAGCATCCTGGCTACCAATTCTATAATTACAAGTAGTTTTTCTTGGTTATGCTAATGACCTTGACTTACAATAATTACAGGATTGTAATTTTGGACTATGGATCCTATGGTCCATTGTCAATGCTCACATTTTCAGTACTCTTGGATTTGCTTAGTGGTTTATTTACAAACAACGTGCCCACCCTAAACCCTGACTATTGCTGGGATCTTCTAGACCACAAGCCCTTAAGGTACCGTCACACGTAGCAATATCGCCGCCATATGGCTGGCAATTTGACGTGTGTCCGCACGTCCCGGGCACTTTTTTACCCATTGCTGTCCCCCTGTCACACATAGAGCTCTCACCTGCGTTCTATGGCGATCCTGCATTCCAGAAATCCCCTGCCGCAGACCGGAGGCAATTTCCCTTTTCCACATCGCCGCATCACACGCCACCATTGTAGCGGTGATATCTCCATACTGTTATGATAGGGGCGTGCTACAGTGTGTCTCACCGCGCCCCTATCACTGTGATTGGTGGACGTAACTGCGTTCCCATTGGTGAGCCTTGCGTGAATGCACGGCTCATCAAATAAGGCACCTCTGACACAGGCAGCCAATCGGAACGCAGTATAAACCACCACACGCCGCAGATGCGACGCGAACACCACTACATCATAGCGCTCCTACTTGATTTATTTCATGATCACTGTGTACATAGCCCTCGCCCTGTCACACGCCACTATGCGCTGAAATTGCCTGGTGGAAATCGGCTGATTTCTCAGCAGAGCAGAGAGATCAGGCGACGCTCCACCGGCGATTTGATCCCGTAAAATCTCCCTGTCTCACGTCACTACGCACAGGCGATGTGGTTTCCACATCACCGAAATACACAAATTTATGGCATATGGAAGCCATATTGCTGCATGTGACGGTACCTTTATTGTCATAGAGGCCAATGTTGGCTTTGCACTCTTTACCTATGTTTTGTTCTCATTTCTCAAAAGGACTATATTTGTATTTGACATTCATGCTGATCTAGACACTTTAAATAGTCTCACCCACTACTACTAAGTCAGACTTAAAGTGCCCATACCTTTTAGATAGTAGTTATTCTCCCCCATACATATTAGACCAACATCAAGTGAATCAGATGATATGGAGGGGTTTGGATGACAGTCTAATGTGTATAGGGGTCCTTGAGAGACCATTGTTAGGGGAGATAAAGATTTGGCATCTCCAATTTCGGACTGCAGATCTTTTTGTACTCTAAGGGCTTGGACACACTTCTGTGAAACTCGTCCGAGTGTACTGTGTGGAAAAATCGCATTGCTCCCAGAACAATGTTAACTAATGTCCGAGAGCACATTTCAGAGTCTCATACGCTTTTTCTGCATCCGATTCTCGCATTGCGAGTCAATTGCAACATGTTGCGATTCTATGCGAGTCACGGACGAGACTCACCAACGCAAGTCTATGGGTCTGACAAAAAAAACGGATTGCACTCGGTCTGCGCTTGCACCATCTGAGTCTGATGTGAGTTTTAATTGATACATTACCATTCTGTAGCTCAGACAATTGTACAAAATGCACCTGTAAATGATTATACAGTAAATAGCTGTTGAGGAAAAAAACGGATTGCACTCGGACAGCATTCGCAAGCCACACTGACCAAAAGTCAGATGACACTCGTCCTACTCTCGGATCCGTGAATCAGACAGTTTTTTCACTCGGATGTGTGTCCATACCCTAAGGCAATGTTCCTTAACTCTAGTTCTTAAGAACCACCAACAGATTATGTTTTCAGGATTTTCTTGATATTTCATAGGTATTTGATTTAGACATGTTTAGCAGTGGATCTCTCATAGTAAACACAGGTTCACTCAGCCAAATCTACGCTCCTGTGTATAGCAAAGCCAATTGAGATAGCTGCTATCTAAATTGTATGAGGGTTTTAGTTAAATAGTTGTTTGGTTGACATACATGGCCTCATTTGTATAGCTTTATTTTTGTTTGTGTTGTGCATATACACAACAGACAGCACACACTAACCCTATAATGATCTATGTTCAGATCTGACAAATTACCTCTACATTACTACAGGA